>JAUTXW010000774.1:600000-1200000 GCA_030620095.1 Kuschelorhynchus macadamiae | reverse complement strand
ATTATCAATTATTATGATTCTCAATCGATACTCTGATCAAAGATATCTCTAAACGTTGGTTGAAAAAGTTATATTACATTTTGTACCTTTACATATCACATAACACAAAAACTGACGTTCAAAAGACCTTAAGAAGGAAACACATAATGTCGTGATGAATTGAACCAGATGAACCTAGATGTCATATAAAGGCACACAAACGTGGACTTTCCTTTTTGGAGAATTTTACATTTATATGATAGGGCTACCGCTGAAAACAAATATACTAGGTTTAACATATCTTTATTTGAAGACAACCGGGAAATTTTTTAAAAAAACTCTTCTATGAGAGGCAATGTAACTGATTTCACCAAAATATGATAAAATAATTTCGCTCTCTAACACATTGCTTTTTACAGCAAGTTTTTTTAAATTTATATACTGTCTTTAAAGATAAAGGTTGATACCCTAGGATATTTAAAATCAACAAAAAAAGACACACAGAATGACCATATAATTTATTGACGCCATTATACGCGCTGTAACTAAATGATAAGGGTCAAATGAAAATCAAAAAGACAAACCCAAAATTAAATTACTTTTAAAATGTTTAAGCCCACAGTTAGTAGTGTATTAAGTCAATGACCCTAGCAAAGTACTTAGAAACGAGACACGTGTTAAAGCCATTTAAAATTTTCCAAATTATTTTATTGGCTATTTACTGCCACAATATAAACGGAATTTACGCTGCTTATATGTACATATAAAAAAGCATTTTATATTGTCTGTGCTTTATATATTAAACAGATCTAAACGCACATGGTCCAAGATACACTTTTTTAATTTTTTTTACTTTCGGAAGTGCATGTTTGTTTTCTATAGACATGAAAACCAACCAATTTTGCTTACTTGAAAGATGCAATAAAATCGAGAAAAAAGGAGAGGCACAAAGTAAACATAAAAGTAAAATGTTGTTGTACATGGACTAAGGCAATGCCTTTCTACCCTTTCTACCATATATAAAACTATTTTTTACTCTATTTTATCTACAATATTATGTTACGATTATAAAATATATATATATATGCAGGGTATGGTAATTTTTAAAAACTAATTAATAATAAATTGATCTCATTTTTTAAATATTATTCCTAAACAATATTTATTTAAACAGCATGTATATCTCAGTAATCAGTACACTAAACAAATTGAGACAAGTAAGAAAAATGTCTTAGAAATATATCTATTTTTGAAACCTGAGACTTCTTTCAATTGTTTTATTTCTTCTTGGCGGTGTCTATTTTTATTTTAGCCTAAATATTTTCATTTTACACAAATAAATAAACTTTTTTACCAACATTTTACATACTCGTTTATTCATGAGAAACGAGCTCTTGCAGTTTTAGATGAAACACTTTCAGGCAAGTAAGAAAAATGTATTAGAAATATATCTATTTTTGAAACCTGATACTTTTAGAGTTCTTTCAATTGTTTTATTTCTTATTGGCAGTATCTATGTTTTATTTTCGCCTGAATATTTGCATTTTACACAAATAAATAAACTTTTTTACCAACATTTTACATACCCGTTTATTCATGAGAAACGAGCCCTCGGAGTTTTAATTCAAACACTATGTATATATAACGAAAATATCGGTAAATTTCCTTTACCCGAAACGTCCCTCGTTACAAATATTGCCTTTTATTAGGAATGGTGAGGTGTGACCCAATTAAGTTCAGTACAAAGTCATATGGTAACATACAGGGTGTTAATTAATGTCGTGGACATATTTCAGGGGGTGATAGTACTCGACAAATTAGGAAAAAAATGCCAATATATACATGGTCAAAAACGCAATATTTTCGTTATACAGGGTGCCAAAGTTTCAATTTTTTCTCGTTTTTTGCGTTTTTCTCCAGTTCCTTTTGAGGCAATTAGTTCAAATTTAGAACATGTATTATTTTTAAGAACCTCAACGATAAAATATTAAAATCGTGGATGGTAGTATACAGGGTGTTACATTTTTTTGCACCACCTACAAGTTTATCTTGCGGAACTTTTTTTTGCCGCACCCTGTATGAATTCTGATACAAAATTTAAACTCTTTGTTCATTTCTTTAGATCTTTCGTATTTTGCATTATTCTCGTATATATCATAGTTTTCGACTTGTGTGCAATAATTGCCACAGATGCAAATTTAGTGTAGGCTAAATGAAACTGGAAAAAAAGGTAGTAGGCTGAGGCAGGCCATTTGTTAATTCTGTTCTTTAATCTGACATTTTGTAAGAAATATTTGTTTTTTTGACGTTTCCGTAGTCGTTTCAAGTTGTTTAATGATGGTTGAATTCACAAATCAAGAATATGCAGAATTTCATTTCATTTATGGACTTGCCAACGGCAATTGTTATGAAGCCAGACGACTCTATGAACAGAAATATCCAAATCGCATGGTGCCCAATAGACAAACATTTGCAAAGGTACATAATAGCACCAAGGGGAGAGATTAATCTCCTTTGAAATGTCTTTTGATTCTCTGTACAAAGACACCTAGTTCACTTTTTTACAAAACTTAAAATGGGAAATTTTTTTCAATATAAAAACAGTCCAATGAGTAAATTCAAGAAATGGAATTTGTGAAGTATTTGTCTCCTTCGTATTTTGTAAAAAAATGGAATGTTTAGCTTATCTACGTATTGTAAATTACAGAAACAGATACAAAAACAGGGGGCAGTAAAATAGCGGCAGTTTTCAACCATTTACGTGGTTGGTAGTTTAACTATTTTACATCGCGACTGCATCGAAACGGTTTACTCAAAAGACGAAAGAGTTGTATTGATTTCAATATTCTTCGCAAATCATGAATCTAGATACAAAAAGAACCGCAGAGATTTTTAATCAGCGGCATCCTGATAAACATGTCCATCTGAAGTATGTCCTGGAAATGGTACATAAATTTAGAGTAACTGGATCCGTAGGTAACAAAAAGCGAGATATTGCTAATCCAGTGGTCAATGAAGCGGCGGAAGTACCTATTCTTGGTCACGTCACTCAAGACGCAAAACTAAGTACGAGAATGTTGGCCACTGTGTCATGTGTTAATCGAACTAGCATTCAAGGAATTTAAAAAAAATATAAATCCTTACAAAACACGATTAGTACAAGAACTTAACGAAGATGACTTTAACAGGTGTCTGCAATTCTGCGAGATCATGAGCGAACGAGCAAATCAGGACCCCCATTTCTTATTTAACGTCTGCTTTTCCGACGAATGTTCAATCGATCCTGCGATAACTGAAATAGTGGAAAACAATGGACGCTATGCACAAAATGCTATGTTTCAATGGGATGGCTCCACCGCATTATGCGCGACCTGTACGGGAATATTTAGACAACATTTCCGGGAAGGTGGATTGGCAGAAGGGGTCCTATTGAGTGGCCACCAAGATACCCAGATTTGAACCCACTGGATTTTTTTTCATGGGGACACTTAAAATCAATCAAAAATGTATGCCACTCAACCAATAAGCTTAGAATATCTACGGGAGCGAATAACTAACGAATCAGAGATGCTACAAAATGTCAGAAATCGCTTCCAACAGAACTTTTATTATTGCATAGAAGTTAATGGTCAACAATGTCAAAATTTACTTGAATAATGTGTAAAATATCATTACCATTTCAATTTTGTAAACAGTATCTACAAATTAGTAAAATACATTTGCATTTTAACTACAGCAAATCAAGTGTCATGGCGTAAACTAAGTATCTTTTTGTAAAGAGAATCGATATTTGTTTCCAAATTTTTTTGTTTAGATTTTCTTTTCTTTTAATTGGTATTTATCAAATTGTTATTTGATCACTTTATTGTTATCAATTCTAGTTTCTTTTAAACTAAAAATATTTAAAAATTTATTTTGTTTTTGAGCATAGCAGTGACTTCAAACCTTGGAAATAACATACACATGGAACGACCTTTTAAATAAAGTATCATTCGACCCCCCTCTCCATGTAAGATTTCGTGGGTGAACCTCACAGTGCTCGAGGAATTGTAAATAGTAGTTTTCATATATGCCTAAAAAGTGTTTAAGCGTTTTTTTCTAAATTTCAGCTTAAACATCCGAAATTAGGGACGTTTCGTTTTCGATAGGCCACTCTGTATGTGCGAAAATAATTGAATGCACAGTGTTGCCTACAAGATGTGCTACATTTGACCACATTTTTCTGATACCACCTGTAGTTTCTAAATTGAAGTTGTATTGGTAAAAACTGTCTCCTTGTACAACATGTTAACATATCAAAGGAGGTTTCACGGGACCGAAATTTGTATACCTACTTCGTGCCACGTCTTTCACAGATGCCAGTTTTTGTGTTTATTTTTGAAACACACTGGCAAAAACACAAGTCTGACTGAGAACCTACACAAACTGCTTTAACATGTCGAAATAAAATAAAAAAAAAATAAAAAAAAACTTACGTCTAAAACTCGTTATCTGAAAAATGTAGAATCTCAGGAACTGTTTATAAGAACACACAGTTCAAAGAATAAACAATATTTACAAAAATATATTTCCTAATATTTGATGACTTCCTGCTAAAATAGCTATCACTTTCTGTAATCATGACCTCGATATGCAGTTACATGTCACCATGTCAGATAGGAAAATGTTGAATATAGTAAAAAGGCTGCTACAGAAGCGTTTTAAAGATCAATATTTGCATTCATTTGTAAAAATGTGTGGTCTAAGTGAATATGCAAAAAAAAAAATTCTGGGATGGTTATGGAATTTCGTCGAAGTACTGCAAAAACGGTTAGTGCTATTTATAAAATATACTTACACTTTTATGGAGATTTTAAAAGGAAAAAGCATGGTTGTACCTGTTGTAAAATAACAGGTTGTATCTGTTGTAAAATAACAGGTTGTACCTGTTGTAAAATAACAAAGTGGTATTTGTTGCCATTTAAACAGAATGTGACACAACCGTCAAAATATTTTAATTAGAAAGATCCATGTTAATTATAGCTCGTACTAAACTTTGAAAAAATATTTCTTTGTAATTACCGAGATTTTCTAATAGGAGATTCCCAAAAAATAATCCTGTATATACAGGGTGGTCGAAATTGGTCTGTTTTAACAGAGAAAACCTATTTCCTGACTAGATAGAGCAAAACTGACTTAGGTGTCATGGGCTCGATTTCTGAGAAATGTTTAATGGCAAAAACCGCCTGCCGATATTTTCACTGCCAACTGAGATATAGGGCGTTTTTCAATTTTCGGCCATTTTGAAAATTGTCCATAACTTTTTTATTTTGCGGAATATTAACATTCTGCAAAGACATTCTAAAGGCACTTTTTTATGTGCAATCCAGTGGCATACTCAGATTTTTTCTATAGTTGTCCGTTTTATCATAAATAGGCAAAACTTTTTTTTTCAAATGGAAAACATAGTTGGCTATAAATTATAAAAAATGCTCGCGTTTAGCCCTTTTCAGTGATATAAAGTTGTAGGTACTTATTTTCAAAAATAACGAAAATATTAGGTGTTTTTGGTTTACATCGAAGTAGGCTTTGATTTGTGATGACAATATCTCAATTATGTATTGTTAAGATTTATAGTTTGTTAGCAACTTAAACACAACTTTAAATAACACTAGCTAACGTTATTTTAATTATTTATTATTAATTTTTTTTATTTTTTTTTTGTTTAAATAGCAAAGTTGAACAAAATTAACAAACTAAACTACTATTTACAGCTACAAGTGAAAATAAAAAATAATTATGAAAATCTAGGTATTTAGTTAGATAGGTTTCTGATAAATATATTTAGAGAAGTTGTTCAAATTGAGCCCCTCCCTGTTGAATACAAACTAAGCATCTTTTGCGTACCGAGTTGCAACTATTTATTAGTTCAACTGGGCTAATAGATGCAAAAGCTTGCCTAGTGGCCTCTTGCAATTCTTCTTTTGTGTGAAAGGTTCTTCCTTTAAATATCAAGTTCTTCAATCTTCCCCACAAAAAAAAATCTAAGGGAGTTAAGTCACAGGACCTAGCAGGCCA
Source organism: Kuschelorhynchus macadamiae (assembly GCA_030620095.1). Taxonomy (NCBI): domain Eukaryota; kingdom Metazoa; phylum Arthropoda; class Insecta; order Coleoptera; family Curculionidae; genus Kuschelorhynchus; species Kuschelorhynchus macadamiae. The sequence goes on along the minus strand of JAUTXW010000774.1, from coordinate 1,193,964 downwards.
AGGTATGGGGCCCCACGTACCAATCCAATTTTCTCGAAATTCGAAGTTTAAAAGATCAGTTGTGATCCTTGCATTGTGCGGGGGACAACCATCTTGTTGATAGTAGATATTTCTGGCATCAGCTAAAGGTATGTCTTCCAACAAAGGGACAATATATGTGCGCAAAATATTTACATAATCATCTGCAGTTAAATTTCCATCGTAAAAATAAGGTCCCACAAATCTTCCTCGGAATATCCCCACCCATATATTGAATCCACACCGACCTTGCCGGTCTTGTTGCACAACTACGTGTGGATTTTCAGTGGACCAGTGATATGAATTATATCTATTAAATATACCAGAAGTATCTACTCTGGATTCATCACTCCAAATAATATTTAATGGAAAATTCTCATTCTCCATGAATTTTTGCTCATACCACTGACAAAATCTCAATCTTCTAGCGGCGTCCCCTTCACGGAGTTGATGAACTCTTCTCGTTCTGTACGGTTTGAATTTATGTTTTTTGAGTATTTTTAAAACGGTGGTCTTTGGAACATTCGTTATATTAGCCAATGTTCGAGAGGAGGTGCCAGGATGATCTAATACCTCACCAATTATATTTAGCTGCTGGATTTCCTTTTCTTCCTTTAGTTCATAATGTCTTGTTCTTAACTTTTTAAAACTTCCGTAATTTACTAAATTACTTTTTAATGTTTGATAAATTCGGTTATCCGGTTGACGTCGCTCGGGAAATGTATTAAAATATAATTCACTAGCTGCTTCAGGAACTTCGTTAGATAATATGTAACATTTTAACATATCATACTTTTCATAATTCTCAAACATATTTTGTCAGCAACTTAACACAACTTTATAAAGATAACACCAAAACGCAATAATTACACCAGACTACAGTAATCTGACAGCAATATATTGAACCATTATTCCAAGGCCTACTTCGATGTAAACCAAAAACACCTAATATTTTCGTTATTTTTGAAAATAAGTACCTACAACTTTATATCACTGAAAAGGGCTAAACGCGAGCATTTTTTATAATTTATAGCCAACTATGATTTCCATTTGAAAAAAAAAGTTTTGTCTATTTATGATAAAACGGACAACTATAGAAAAAATCTGAGTACGCCACTGGATTGCACATAAAAAAGTGCCTTTAGAATGTCTTTGCAGAATGTTAATATTTCTCAGAAATCGAGCCCATGACACCTAAGTCAGTTTTGCTCTATCTAGTCAGGAAATAGGTTTTCTCTGTTAAAACAGACCAATTTCGACCACCCGGTACAGTGTGACCAGTAATATGCATTTTTTTTTTAATAACTGAACTTAGTAAAATTTGGGTTTGCAGGAAAGTTTGAAAGTAAATAACGCAAAACTACAATAAAGAAGTTGTCAAATTTTTTAAATAAAATGGCAAAACCACATTCTCTCTCATAATTTTGAAAAACGATAAATGAAAGTATTGCTTTTTTATTTCCTACCTGTATACCAAATTTCAAGTCTATCGGCTGCTAGTTTCTCATTTTTTTTAACTTATTGCCCTATATGTAATCGAATGTAAGCCGAGATGTGAGCAAACCCGAATTAATCATTTCACTACTATTAATAAACTTCTTGAATAAAGAATTCGTTCAATTGTTTCTATAGAGTACATTCTTACTTATAATTAGGTTTATATATATATATATATATATATATATATATATATATATATATATATATATATATACTTAATAAAAAATAGATAAAGGACGATATAGAAATAGAAAACAGGTTTTCTCAGTTTTGTTTTTAACAATTATTTAACTTAATAAATACTATAATTTAAAAATATTTTACAAACTGTAGAAACTGGATACACTTTGCATCAAGTTGGAGGCATCTTTTTGGACCCATTTATGTTTTTTACAAGAAAATGACGTTTAAAATAAAAAAATAATTAAGAAAATGTATTTAGGTGGTGAATTTATCAAAAACAGATAGTTTTATTCAGTTTTGTTTACATTCGGTAAGGGGCCGTTAATTAATTACGTAGAGGAGACCCACAGTTATAAAATAAAAAGCCAACAACTTTTTCCCTAACCATTTTTCAAAATTTTAAGAAAAAGTGCGCTTTTCTGCCATTTAAAAACAAATAAATAACAGGTTACAAGCAAGCCAGACCAGACGCTTGGAAGCGAAGGTGTGTCATAATTGTAAGTTTCAAGAAATTGTATCGATTTCAGATATATCTTTGATCTATCTTCAAAAAATTAGAAAAAAATAAATATGTCTTTGAAGATTGTTTGTTACAATTAATATAATAACTATATTTATTTAGTTTTTTCCTTAATTTATTTCCGTTTGATACCTGTTGCGACACGTGTCTTTTTCAAAAACCAACTTAAGATTCATACTAAAACTAGATTTTTTTTTAACAATAATAAAATAGTCCACCTACTTAACCACAGAAAATATTAGCTGTAAAAATTTAACAGTGATGAACAGTTTAGGTCAGCCATGTTAAACATGCAGCCCGCGGGCCGCATGCGGCCCAGTGAGCATTTTTGAAAACAGCCAGATAATGCGGCCGCAAAAAAAGTTGAAAACCGTTTTTGAAAGCGCGCGCCGCTGCAACAACGATTGGTATAATAAAATGTACAATTGTACATAGTGCCATCTATGTTTAGGAGGATGAACTAAACATACTCAACCTAAAACCTAAAGCCAAACGGTATCTGGCTTGTTCTATGAAACAGAGACGCTATGTGAACATTCTGGAAAGAACTCGAGAAATCATAATCCGTATATAAGCCGTGTTCGACTGAGTTCAGTCATTCAGTGTTTAGTCAGTTGCGATAGAGTTTCGAGTTGAGTTGCGCACTTATTGTTACAACACTTAACAGTACTTATTATAATTTATTTCGGATACAGTTTTTAACATGTCTCTTTCAAAATCAAGTGGAAGTAAGAGGAAACTTGGAGATGAGCATCGTATCTTTCAAGAAAAATTTGAATTAGAGTTTTTTTGCTGTGAAGTGAAAGAAAAAATTATTTGTTTGATTTGTAATAGTACAGCCGACGTCCCAAAATTATATAATATAAAACGTCACTACGATATTCATAAAACTATGTTTGACAAGCATACAGGTATGGTCAGAAACGAAAAATTAAATAAGTTAAAATCACGGTTGAAAGATCAGCAGCTTATGTTTACACGTCCAAAGCAAAAAAAAATTAATTTGTCCTTCAAGCGAGCTACGTACTGTCGAAGTTGATCGCGAAACACTCAAAACCATTTGTTGAAGGTGAATTTGTAAAAGAAAATTGCGGAAATTGTAAGTCCCGGGAGCGTGAAGGCATTTCAAAATATATCCTTGTCCCGGAATACTGTCGCTGAAAGAGTTACTGAGTTGGCTGCCAATATAAGTGATCAGATAAAAACAAAATCAGACGCTTTCATTGCATTTTCTATTGCCTGTGACGAAAGTACGGATGTGTGGTGTGGCGCAACTCGCTGTTTTTCTTCGTTCGGTTGATACAGATATCAATGTATGAAGAATTACATGATACAACAATTGGGAAGGATATTTTCAATGCTGTTTATGGACTTCTGCAAAAGTACAATTTAGATTTGTCAAAACTGTATTCCGTTGTAACAGACGGAGCTCCTTCAATGACTGGAGTAAGAAATGGCTTCGTTAAAATATTACAGACAAAGATCAGAGAAACCAGATTTTCATCACATTTATTGTATAATCCACCAAGAAGTTTTAGGCTCAAAAGTGAGGTGCGATGGCTTTCGTGTTCTATTGGTACTCGACCGGTTTTGGAAACTCAAAGAAGAAACAAAAGGAGAAGATGTCAGCTTATTATGCGATGTACCTTTTTTACAAGATCTTTCATTTGTGGTAGATATCACAAAACACTTGTCGGACTTAAATACGAAAATGCAAGGACCACGTCAAGTTATTACAGATATGCATGATCATGTGAAAGCTTTCAAGTGTAAGTTGATGTTGTGGGAAAAAGTTAGCAGAGGATAATCTGTCACATTTTCTGACTTGTAAGGCATATCAGGAAAGCACAAGTGTCCCAATATCATACAAAATATATTCAGAGAAAATGAGAAGCCTTCTGGCAGAATTTGAGAAGCGTTTTCAGTATTTTAAGACCCAAGAAAACAATTTTTCTCTATTTACTGGTCTTTTCACTATCGATATTGATACTCACTTGCAAATGGAAGTAATTGAGATTCAGTGTCAGACCCATTTAAAACAAAAATTTGATAGTGTTGGTACATTCGAATTTTATAAGTACTTGCCTGTGAATGAAATGAGAAAATTTGCCTGTAAAATCCTGTCAATGTTTGGAAGTACCTATAAGTGCGAACAACTATTTTCTAGTTTTAAAAGTTATTTCCGCCGATAAATTCGCGCCACAAATAGACAACTTAATTAAAGACAAAAGATGACAAATATCTGGCAAAAGAATTTAATGTTTGTAGTTTTTTGTAATGTCCTTTTTATTGGAAATTTAATAAAAAGACTTGTCCTATAATAGTACTTTTTCTCAAGATTTTCAGTAGTTTGTCTTCTTTAAGATAAGGTTTTGTGACCCACCTAGTCGATGGTTTTCATGCTTTTGGGCCACCAGTGACTTTGAGTTTGACATGGCTGGTTTAGGTCCATTTGATCGTTCAATAAAATATTATTTTTCCTCTTATTACTTTCTAGACTTTCCAAGTAATTTAACTTGTAACTTTTATTGGCTGCATGCAACGTTTTAAATTCATTATTAAAATTATGATTTGCTTGTAGTAAATACTTTGCATAATTAGAATCAGTTTTTTGTTTAGTATATGATGTTTTGTGTTCATTGATAAGTTTATAAAAAGATCTACCTGTTTGACCAATATATACTTTTTCGCAAGAACCACATTTTAATTCATATACCCCTCATTTTTGGTCCTTATTTGTATTAGACTTGTTATTCTTAATATATCTATCTAAAGTATTATTGGTAGACAAAGCTACTTTATGATTTGTTTTTTTAAGATATTTCTCTATTTTAGTGCTAATTTTCCGGTATATGTTAATGTGTTAAACTTAATATTGTCTATTGTAGTGAAATTAGGATAAAGGAAATTGAGTTTTTTTTATTTACGATTTTGTTTATTATGGTTGTCTAATCTGTTTTATAATATTAAGGTCCTTGTTAAAATTTTCTGTTGACAGAGGTACATTAATTAAACGATGTACAAAACTATGAAAAGCTGCCATCTTATGTGAATGGGTAGTTTAATGTACTACGTATTGTTATCTGTTATATATCAATTACTTACAAAGTCTAGAAATTAATAAGAGGAAAAACCATAATATTTTATTGAACGATCAGATGGACCTAAACGGTTCCCCTTATTAATGTTAAAAAATCTAGTTTTAGTATCAGTCTTAAGTTAGTTTCTGAAAAAGACACAGTGTGTCGAAGCAGCTGTCAAACGGAAATAAATTAGTGAAAATTACTAAACAAATATAGTTTGTTATTTATTATACTAGTGATAATGAATTCCCATCAAATAACGGCCAACTCGATAAATTATTTACAAATAATTGCTAAGAAAAATGGCTAAGAATTTACAATGGAAGTCACAAGCCTAATTGCCTAGTCAAAATTACAAAAAAAAACTTACCCATAGAGACGTTTTTCAAGAATATGCTGTGAACAACTGTAATTGTAATAAAGAGTAAACTAAACTGCACTCATAAAAACTTTTCAAATCATTTTGTAACTGACTCTCTGTGAAATGATACGCACTTACATTATGTATAAAAAAAATAGGAGAAAAATATCGTGTTTGAATACTGAACTATTTAACAGTCAATATTAGCATTATTTTTAAAAAATATGTTAGCAAAGTCCACACAAAACTAAAAACGAATTTCTGCGAAGGTTATGGAATTTCGTTACCAACTGCTGAGTCGAAATATAAATAGTGGGTACTAATAATGACAGTTATGAATATACATATTTGTTTTATCTGATATTTTTATGGTACGGTTGTTCTAATAATCCTGAAATGAATGCCTCGATTAGCTAATGCTAATTAACAGGGTGTCTCACGGAAAAGTAACACATTTCGCGACTTAATAGCTCGAAAACGAAAAATGATATCGAAATGCGGTTTTCACCGAATGTCTTAGATTTGCCCCGAGTTTTTTCTTTTCAATGTTGCCAAATTTTCCCATTTATCCTAGGATCGCAGAGAAATACTTATTTTTTGGAACTAAATTACTTTTTTATTTTTATGCTCTTTGATAGCCTGACACTTCACATTCAAAAATACATAGTTTGGAGATATTTATTTTAAGTTCTTAGATTTTAAAATTGTAACAGAATAGACTATAATCACAGTATAGAGTATAAATTTTTATATATTCTAAATATAATTCAAGCAATATGTTACTAAAACTGTTGGTTCTCACGTTCACACTTAATCAGGCTTGATTATTTCACAAGAATTATAAGTAAATTTATCTAATATTAGTTTCGAGAATTTAAAATCCTAGATAAGTATCATATAACTCAAATGCTACAATCTAGAGTATAGACAGATATATGGATGAGCTTTCTTAAAAGGTTACAATTTATGCCTTCCTTTTTGAGGGTTTATGGATCCCCTATGTTCCCTGTGTCACGATAATCTTTCTTTCGTCTGTTTAATTTAACTCGTTAAAAATGGTTATTGAAACATTTTATTTGGTTCGATGCAATGATAATAAATGGGCAATTTACTATGTTGAAAATACAATAGAGTATTTTATAATAGGAGCATTACCGAAAAGCCATGTTTTTGGGGCATAATTTTCCCTGCAGAGAAGATAAACTGAAAGGGTTTTTCGTGCCTTTTTTTCGCCATGACTTTTCGGACCCATAATGTGGATAAGTTAGTATAGGCTTATATATTAGATTATATACATAATCTTAGGACTAAGAATTGAAGGGAATTTAATTTTTAATCTATTTATTAATTTTTAATTATCAGGGGTGACACCTCGTGTCTCTAAAACGAAGTTCTGAACGTAAAGTATAGAGTAGGGACTTAAGCTTCACCATCCACAGCTTTATTCGTTTCGTCCTGACTAATAAAATTAAAGAGGGGTTGGTCTAAGGGGTGGATCTAGAAATAGCTGAGCTAACTTTGTATTTTACGGGAAGTCTAAAAGTCAATCTGTGTCAGAGTTTTGATTCTTATAGTTGAGCTTAAATTCTTCTTTTGTGGTGGTTTATGGGGCTTTACGTATATAGTGGGATATTAAAGGGATTTTCAAAGATATTTTATTTTCATTATATGATTTATCTGGGGAGTAACTGGTTTTCTAGAGTTAAAATTTACGTTTTATTTAAAGATTCTTATTTTCTTTTCTTTTGTACTAAGGTTGGGGATTTTAAGATAATTCCCGCATTTTCTAGATTTAAATACTTTTTTTTGTTATTAGGTTTAAGTATTATTTTTGTACAGCATTTCACTTTCTTTATTTTTTTGTTAATAGATTTTTAAGTTGTTTTTAAAGACCAAATCTTTTATATAAATAAACCACCTGATAAATATATATTCAAGAAGAAGATACCATCGTTGTTGCAGTTTGCCGTTGTTCGAGTTTATATGGCCGCAGAATGGGAATATTTTATCCAATTTGTACTAACAAATATATTTAATAAAATTGTAAATTATCATTTACGAAGAAGCCTACAGAATACCTTTGATTTTACTTATCATATATTAGTTAATTTCAGTATTGTGACAGGGTTGCCCGCTACGTCTCAAATAAATAAATAAAATAAATAAATAATTTTATATATAATAATCAACCGCTCGATAACCCTGCTACAAAATTAACTTTGTAAACTCTTGCATAGTAATTAACCTTTCTGTTTACATGAAATGTTGCTTCGTCTGGCATTATTAATTGCTCATTAGGAAATTGTTAAATATAGAATTGTTTCACATGTGTCTTTGTTCGTAAGCGTGGGGATAATTCGTTGAAATGCTTCAATTTTGTATGCCTTAGATTTAATAATCTTTAAAAGTCGCTCTCATTTCCGACGTCATCCATCGATATCCATTCTTCGTAGTTATGCGACACCATAACTATCAAATGTGTTTCGGAACAAAAGTATGTGAACGTCGACCTGTCGACCATTAAAAATAAGTTTGTTGTCAAATGCAGTTGTCAGATTTTTGTTTTGTCGATTTCTATAATGTTTAATCAAATTGAAAAAGAATTTTTAGTAATCACGTGTGCAAAAACGAAATCAATAATAATATCCAGACGCAGATTTCGTACACCAAAAAAATCTCCCATTCAGAAAGTCGATTTTATTTTTTATTTAGAGATACAGGCTCTTTTTTTAGAGAATCAAGTGACAATCGAGCAGACGTGCTACTGAACGAAGTCTTAGCTGTAAGGGATATTTTAAATAATAATAATTATAAGATATCTATTCGTAAAATGGTTAGCACATTGATGTTGTCGAAAAGTAAAGTAGAGCGACTTTTAAAGATAATTAAATTGAAGGCATACAAAATTCAAACATTTCAACAAATTATACCCCACTCTTACGAACAAAGATACTACACACGTGAAACCATTCTAGATTTAACGAGACAATTTCCTAATGCGCAAATAATAATGTCAGACGAAGCAACATTTCATTTAGACGGAAAGTTAATAAACGTAATTGCCGCATATGGGAAGAGAAAAATCCGCGACAATTTGTCGAATTTGAAAGGGATTCGCCAAAAGTAAATATTTGGCGTGCGGTGTCGTCCACCAAGGTGTACGGTCCTTTTTTCTACTACACCGATATGTTAGAACTTTTCTTTTATCCGCAACTTGAAGCAGAAAGGATAATTAATGACCTATATTTCCAACAAGATGGAGCCTCAGCGCATTATTCAAACATTGCGAAAAATTCATTGCGTCGACTTTTTCCAAACAGGTGGATAGGCAGGGGAGGTCCTATACCGTGGGCTCCATTTTCCCCAGATCTAACGAACCCAGACTTTTTTCTGTGGGGTTGTGTGAAGGAAGCATGCTACAATCCTCTACCACGAAATTTGGGAGAACTTAAAATTAACATAAGAAATGTTATAGAATTAATTCCACAGATTCAAAACCCATATGGAAATTTTCTCTATAGATTGTGTGTGTGGAAGTTAATGGAGGTCCCATATAACAATTGTTATAGTTTTTATTTATATTCACGAAAATAAAACTTTTTACCTGTTGTTATTTACTAAATTGTATTTGTAGCAGTAAAGAACTTTGAAATTAGGTTCAAAGCAAGAATTTAAAAAAGTTAATTTTAAAATCTAAGAACTTGAAATAAATGTCCCCAAACTATGTATTTTTAAAAAGAAGAAGTGTCAGGCTATCCAAGGCCTTAAAAATATATAGGGTGTTTAAAATAAAACAGTAATTTAGCCCCAAAAAAAATAGGTATTTCTCCGCGATCCTAGGATCAATGGGAAAATTTGGCAACATTGACAAGGAAAAACTCGGGGCAAATCTAAGCCATTCGGTGAAAACCGTATTTAGCATAAAATAAATTGACATAAGTATCTTGACCACATTTTAAAATTTATATTTGATGTTGAAACGGCGTTGAATGTTGGGTATGTTAGACAAGGGCTGGTTTGTGTAAAAACGTTTTGTTTGTGGGTGTACGACCTATTTCAGATCGCTGTGTAGAAGGTAGCTAGTATTCATGAATACAAATCCCTATTTGATGCCTTTGTTTAGTACGATAATACAGGTATATTAATCGTTGTTTAAAAGTAAAACACAATAATATACTACAATATAATAATAACAAATTAACACAGTCGCTAGCCGATATTTTTCAGTAAATATTTACTTGTACAAACGTAGATGTAATATTTAATTTTCATTGGACCTTAGGACTTTTTTTCAAATTGCAATTATTTTAATAACAAAGGGCTCTTTAAAGTCCTATACAAATACTTATAACTATGTGTTATCACCATGAACACGAATAGCACTTTATATGTTCAGCTTTATTTAGTATATTTATTGGATAATCGTTATGAATTTTTCCTTGTATTAGGAATAATAAAGTGTGACCCAATTTAGTAAAGCACATAATCATTTTTTAACACTTATATACTCTCTTTTCAAACATTTTTATTGGGCGCCATTTTGTTCCACCATATTGGATTCGTACTGAACAGTTTCTACCTATGTCACACTTGATTTTTGGGCACAGTTTAAAAAAAAATAATTAGTTTTTACATCGATTTTTTAAGACCACCGCACAATGGTTTTTTTCAGCAAACTAGGTGGAAGTTACTATTAAATTGCAAAATAATGTTCCTATTAATGTTTAATAATAAAGCAGGTTTACAATTTTAATCTTAAAGACATTTATTGTATTTTTTTCCAAAAATAAAAAGAAATTAATACGTGTACATACAGTGTGGTCCAAGAAGTGTGCAACAAATGGGAAACTTATTTATTTTTGATTTCACAGAAAATTTTTGTCTTGACAAAATTTAGTTCAACAAAAAGACTGTATCAGCAATAGTAGGTAGTAGGACCAAAAATGTGAACTGATTAAGAGCAAAGTAGTATTAATTTTAAAAATATGGCAAAATAATATTGAGAAGTTCTTTAGGAGTCAAAACCTGCGTTCAGATATAAATTCCTAGCTTCCTATTATTTTTCAGCCTATTACCATTAAAACCTGATAATAAGAATATGTTCATACAATACGTTATTAGAGCTATTTTGAACAATGAAACAAAAACATCAAAATACTAATATGATGGCTTAAAATTTAATTTTTTGTGTAAGCACGCTAATTTGATTAAACATTTAACTTTCTACAAAATTATATTCAAAATTCTGAAGATTAATTAAATGCCCTCGCAACAGATAAATATATTTGTTAATATTAAAAATATTAAGTCTAAATAAGATTAATTTAATTGATTTTCTGAAAATGTAGGCACAGTTTACTTGATCTTGCTTAGATTTAATGCTTGTTTCCGTTTATTGGGGGTCAAAGTGCTATGATACGAGGAATATCCAAAATTTACCGATTTTTATTTTTTAGTAAAAGGCTATGATTTCATATCCAATCTTAGGTTTTGATTATAGATAACTTTTTTTCATAACAATTTGCTATATTTTTAAAATTAAGGATAGTTGACTCTTGATCAGTGTTCACATTTTTTTGCCTATCCTGTAAGTTTTATAAAGAATAAAATTTTCTGAGAAATGAAAAATAAAAAAGTTTCCTATATGTTGTACACTTCTTGGACCACACTGTATATGGAGTGAAAAACAGTCTTATTTCCACACCATAAAATTATCTGGTCATAAATATTACATTCGAAAAATATGAAACACCATTTTGTTCTGTTATATAAAAAATTATTGATCACCTATTTTAATTTTATTACGGATTAAAAATTGTAAAATTTACTTTCATGATTGCCAAGTTATACTTGACATAGGTACTTAGTCTGGACTACTATCAAGTTCTTCATTACATATCCTTATTTAATGATTCTGTGTTTTTGAAAATTCTTCTGTTATCTTTCGATATTGAGGATATAACTGGATCGGACGAGAATAACAGAGAATTCATCAAATCTTGCATAGTATCCTTGCGGCTGGTTTTTCTTGTGTTGTGTTCTCTGTACTTTCTCAAGTCCTTATTTCAGCCCTCTACGGCCTCCTCAGACATAATTCCAATAAATAACGAGCAAGATGATAGATTATAGAAGTTAATTTACAGCGTAGCGACTCGATATACATTGAAGTATAGTTTTTAGGCGCACTATTAGTTCCTCTTTGATTCCAGTTGCTGAAGATGCGAGGGAATGCTGCTCAAAAAATCTACTGGCTGTGTTCCCATCATTTGTAGTCCCGTAGCCAGGCTTGGGAATGTCGACTGATAGTGACATTGTTTCTTTAATTTATTTTGTGTTTATTTGTAATTTCTACACTTTATTTAACAGCCGGTTTTGTAATTTGCCATTTTTTTACATTTCGTCTAGGAATAAGCATGATGCATTCAAAGCTTCTTATATAAGCGTGAAGCGTGGATAATCCTTACTCGTACTTGGATTCATCTGAAACCAGCTGGTACACTTTTTGCAGGTCATTCATAATTTTTGGCGTAGCCTTACATATACCACATGCCTGCACCATGGTTTCACAAACTACACCGAAGGTTTTTCCATCGATCATTGTCATTTTCATAGCATGGCTGACATTAATACGTCCTTCTATACAGTCAGAAATAAATTCAGAATTTCATTTTTTATTAGGTTTTCAGTTTCTTCTTGAAATACGATTTTGATTGCGCGGCAGAAACGAGTCTAGGAAGATCTGATGTTGTTCCAAAGAACACGTTTCCCGTCTTGTGTTTGTAGCATAAGGGAAACAACGCATACTGCAAACAAGCTACTTCCGACTTGCCATCTTGATTCACTCCATCGAAGCTTTGTTGATAGTTAGAACTTCCCGTCACAACCCCATTTGAAGAAACGCGTTAATCCTTGATTTATGTTATCAATATTATTTTTGAATACTTCGACCTGAACTTTAACAATGCATTGTATTGTGTGATCGAGCAGAGCTTGAAGTTTTTCTTCTGCACATATGTCAGTGTTACACATTTTGGTGATAACACTGTTTTTTTGCTTGTAATAATTCACTATATGTAGGGTATATGTTAGCGTTTCTCTTCTTGGCGCTGCTTTGTGTCAGTATATATGTATCTTTTGAGAAATGTCCATCTACATAGAGAGATAGTGCTTACTCTGGAGAAAATTTTTTTCTTAAGCCCTTGGTAAATGAAATACTTTGTTCATCTTATTAGCCCTCGTCGGAGAATACTCTGTCGCATCCTTGATGATTCTGGAAGCATCACGACATCCAGCAGCATGGAGACTTAAACGCGCCACATATGCCAATTCAGCCTACGTATCACGTAAATACGCCAGCCTTAGTTTCTTAGCTTTATCGCTGAGGTTATCAAAGTCCTTCAAAGTTCTGCCGGTTCGAGATGTCAAGGCTTCATTTATTAAACAGGACGTGATGGACTTCGCAAGCCACTCCGAAAACGTTTTTCGAAATTTTTTGTCACTTCGGTTGACTTGAATCCATCGCGATCGTAAATTGTCGCTAAACACCACGCGTATCAATAGAAGAGGGTTATTTAATTACCTTCGAAACTGAACTGACATGAGTAATTCGATACCGCTCCAACGCGTTTTTTGTTTATCACTCACTCATCGCCTACTATGTTTTTCATAGTAAGAATTGTATTTTTATTGTATCTGGTTAATCCTTAATGGTATTCTAAGAATATTTTAGGGATTAAGGGACACCTATTTTCGTAATCATTTCCACATAGTTTGCTGAAAAAAAACCACTGTGGGCCATTTTTTTCCGTCATGTTGAGTAAGTAGCAGGTAACATATATCACTTTAAATTTTTGGGCAAAATTTGAAGTCTACTGAATAAGAAGATATTTTTTACGTTGATTTTTTAAAACATTTTGTTCCACGATCTTGAATCTGTACCATAATTTTACCAGTTTATCTCTATATCGCACTCAATGCTGGAAACAAAATTTGAAATTAATCTAAAAAATACTTTTTTTCAGGCTGACTTTTAAAATATTTTATGAGGCTATTTTGTTTTGATATATTTGATTCGTACCGTTTGAAGACAATCATGCAGATAAGTAGTTTTTTAGCTATGCCGCGAACTGAGAGACAGCAGAAATACCAACAGACCGATGGAATAGAGAAAACATGAAACGTGAATATGTAGAACATGAGAAGGTAATTTTTTTTCACGGCTATAAACATTTTATTTGGCCCTTATCTTAAATTCGTGTCACAATTTTCGAGTTTATCTGTATGTATGTAGTAATTAAGTATGTATATGGATATGAATAACCCGATATTAGTAAACAATGTTTGTGTGAACGGATGAATTGAAAAAGGAGGCCTTCTCGCTCCCCGGACTTGACCGTTCTAGATTTTTTTGTCTTTCGGGGTACATAAAAGACTATACTTATAATCCCCTGTCACAACATTTGGAGTAACTGAAAATATATCAGAATTTTTTTAAAGCACAGCTTCAACAAATTGATAAATAAATGAGTTAAAGTTGATGGAAGACATTTTTAATTTTTATATTTTTTATCAAAATACAGTTTTTTTTCCAATATCAATAAATCTACTATTTTTAAACACAACTATAACTTCTGTTACATTTTTGAAAAAGGGTGGAACAAGCATTATGATTTTGGAAAAATATATAATATAACAAAGTTGCTCTATACCTAAAAACGGCCATATTGCCAATATAAAACGACATATATTAAAAAAAAACGGTAAAATGAAATTATTCTTAACAACCTCACCTCCGTAGCTTTTTTATTTCCAAAATATGTATTTAAGATCAAAATGTGTCAAAATATAGATAGCCAACCTGTACCAAATTTTGACATCCTGTATTTCAAAATCTGGTCATAAGTTCAATGACAATGGACAATGACACTAGAACTTCATATTAAAAAAATATAGAAAAAATTACCGAAAGTCATTTTCCATAAGAAGTGTGAGAGGTCATTTGTCATTATGAAAACAAAGGTCAAAATGTATATTATGAAAACAAGAATATTATAATAGAACATGCCATGTCAATATGCCGTTCCGTTGTAATGTTCACGGGAATACTGATCGCACTGGTAGTCTTGTTTTTCTAATATGCATCTTGGTTTTTTACAATGGTAACATACTTTTCTATGATAGTTAGATACGCCACTGAAACGCAACGCAATAAAACGCCATTGTGCTAAATTAAACACTATAAATATGGTCAATGTATATTTATCTTGGCGGAATCAATACTTAGATAGAAACGGATACATTTATTAGCACTTTATTACCCGCCTTTCGAGGTACTTTGGCTGTTTGCCTGTAAGTCGTTCGAAAATACGCTAATTTATAGAATTGAACAAAAAAACTCTACTTAAGCTTTCTGACAAGTTTCTGATTAGAAAAACACAGAACCACCGTAATACAAACAAAAATTTCAAAATTACGGGCAATTTTTTTTTTGATAAATATCAAAAAAAAAATTCAAGAAAATGACGCCCAGACGAGTTTTAGTTCAGAAATTAAAAAAAAAAAAAAACAATTTTTTTGAGAGCTGCCACAATGTTTTTTCAAAATAAATTACTCCCCTAAAAGTTAGATCGAATTTTGAAAATTGTATTTAAAAAATTTAAGCAGTTTAAAAGCTAAGGAAAAAACAGTTTTTTAGTGCAAACTTTACTTGGTAATTGCAATCCCTGTATATATTCAAGACCCTTTCTTAAAGGGTCCATTTTGTGTATCTTTTTGAGTACTTTCAGGCGCCGTAACCAGTTTTCCGACTAAACGCCTACTTTTTTATTTGAAAAAAAAATCAGTTTTTCTTAAAAACGTCTAGTCTGTAACGGGTAAATGCACAAACATAAATCGAAACGATAAAAAATATCAGAGAAATATTTGATTTAAAGAAACCAAAACTCAGCAGCGACATCTAGCACAACTGACATGTCAAATATCTCTGTAAATTTCATTATCATCCTAGGCCAAGGCCACCTATAATTACGCGTCGAATATGAATCGGTACCTATCGATTTTTGATCGATATGTGCACTTTTTTCTTTAAATCGAATTTTCACCCACTTAGGTACTGAGTAGTTTGTTAGTATGTTATTAGAGCTTTTTTGTAGCCAAATAAATGCTCAATCCGCGGGTCTGGACATAATTTCGATTACTATTCGCACTAAGCAGCAAAACGAGGTTAAAGTTGGAATTTAAATTGTCAACTTTAAAAAATTGCAGTAATTTAACCGTTAACGTCATAAATTCAAAATTTGGTCACGGTCTACCTAACCATATCTTGTTTCTTAAAAAATAACCCTACGGGCTTAAATATATTAGTTTCCTTGTAATACAGGATAATGTTAAATGTACCCATACTTGGTAACTTTGGCGCAAACTTCACCTCGTTAGTGCACCCCCTGTATATAATCCAGGACCCTTCCTAAATAGTCCATTTTGTGTAGCTTTTTAAGCACTTTCCGGTGAAGTAATTAGTTTTATAACCAGATGCCTACTTTTTTATTTAATAAAAAAAGCAAAAGTGACTAAAAACATTAATTTTTTATGACTTTCGGAAAATTTCACTTTTTCTTAAAAAAAATACATATCAAATTCAATGTCCTATCTCTAACAGCTTCCCCATCGAAAGGTCGAAAACTACGATTTTTTGAAATGACATGCCCCACACCAGGTTTTCGTCCAGGGCTGTGAGACCCTCTCTCGCACCAGCTGTCCTCGAAATCCTAGAACACTATTTACCAAATCTAAATTTAAACATCTTCTAAAGTATTTTAATTTTTCTTATTTACTTAGTTGTTAATTCCACGACGATAAAAATGGTTATTTTCAATATTTTGTAGGAAAAAGTTACATAGCATCGAAAAAGAAAAGAGCGGATGTAACTACTATTTAACCTTTTCGGGAATTCTTTCCTAATTAATTATTCTATACAGGCCACACATTTTGTTATTGTACAAAAATACATCCAAAAATTAATAAAATATATATACACTTGCCCAAAATACCGAAAATTGATTTTTTTGCTTCTATTCTAAAATGATTTAATGCTGTGGCTGGCGTTTCATAGCCAAGGCCTATATGAGGCTAGGAAACCAGCCAAGGCATTAAAGCTGGCCTTGTGAATATCATTTTTTCCTTCGAATGATATTAAAAGTTTCGGAAGAGGATAACACTGTGTTATTTTTTATATGTAAACCTTTACGTAACGATCTTTTTGTATTTACGTATTTTTAATGTCAATTTTGATTTCACGGTGATTTACACTGATACAGTGGCGGCTCGTGGTGTCTAAAACTGGTGAGGCGAGAAAAGGTTTGTTACTTATAATAGGTAGATGGCGCCGCAAGCAGCGCCGCAGTCGAAAAATTTTTGGGCTGCCACGCCCAAATTGACTCATTTTTATGATTTGTTTTTGTCTTTTACATACCAATACCAAGATATATGCCCAATTTTTCATTAAGTAATTTTTAAAATAAAAATTATTACATAGATATATAAATAAAATAATAATCTTTAAGATATTCACTCAATTTTCATGTAGTTCGTTTTATCCTCAGATATATGTACATATATACTCTTCTCAAAGATATATAATATACACATTTTTCATCATTGGATTTTTTTATAAAAAATATTTAAAATCCTTAATCAAAATAGTCAGAATCGAGTTTAAAGTGTAATAAACCTGTAATAATCTAATATGGTGTGTGGACAGTAATTTTTTTATAAAAAACCAAAACTGTTTAGGCAAATAGGTATGTGGATGGTGCAGTCAAGTCACTTTTTGTAAATTAAATTAATGCGCCTGTATTTTAAAGAAGCAAATTTCTCAATGATTTTGTCAGAAAAGTCACCATTACATTCAGAAAGTTAAACTAATAACTCTTTTTCTATTGCCATGATCGACAGGGCTGAGAGCCTATCTTGAGATATACTATTTCGTAAGTAGGTCTTTATTCGCTTTAAGCACGAAAAATCTCTTTCGGCCGGTACACTTGTTAAGGGGATTGTCAAAATTAATGTCGGAAGTCGATATACTTCAAAAAATACTGAAATTAATTTTAAACTATTAATTTGTTTAAGGAGTTCTTGAATATTGACTTTATAAAATTGTTCATCTCGGTAAATTATGCTTAGCTCATTTTTGAGGCGGTCTTTGTCAGACATTTTTGGATACGTTTTTTCTAACGAATTTAATAGACTAATAGGGAATTTTGTGGCAAAGTCTTTGTATTTTGATGTATTAAGAAGTTTCACAAATTCCAATATGTGTAAAGCTTCAAACCTGATGTTAATTTGAAAAATTATACAGTCTAAAATTTCATAAAACACATTTTTATATTTTTCCATTAAATCTGATTCGCTCATGCTAAGGGTTTGCCTACTACATGGCAATCCGGTAAGTGATTTTGCTTTCTCAAAAATGGATTTAAGGAAATTTTCAGCGCCCAGCTCATTTAATCGTTTGACAGCAATGTTCAATTGTGAAATGCAGAAATCAATTTCTAGGTTACTTAAGTGAAAAACTTGAAACAGGATATCAGTAACAAAAAAAATTTCTTTAAATGCAAAAGTTAAAAAAGCAAATTCAAAATCGGAAAGTTCTTTTAGATACCCCTTGCCATGTGTATAGTATCTGAGTCTAATTCTGGATTTTCAATCATGTCCTGCAATTTTTGTTTGCAACAAAAATTAGAATTTTTGATCGAGAATACCACCTTGTATTACTTGCTTGCGGAACTCGTTTTTTTATTATTTTGTCCAATATAAACGTGCGTTTGTACGATTTATGGAAAAAAGCAGGCAAACTTTTCAAAGTTGCGAAAAAGATTCTGCTTTCCTTAATACAATTTGAACCCTGTTGTAAAATTAAATTGAGACGATGAGCAGCACAATAAGTGTACATTGCTTGTGGGGCATTTGATCTTATTCGTGTTTGTAGACCGCTTAATTCTCCGGCCATAACTGCAGCTCCATCATAATATTGTGCTACTCATTTCCGTTTAAAATTTAAAGGTTTCAAGATTCTTACAATTAAGTTATAGAGTGCATTAGCTCTAGAATCCTCACTTATATCAAAAAAGCCTAAAGCCTTTTATTTCGGCTAATTTATTTACATACCTAACAGTTACACAACATTGGGCTTTTGCAACTATATCCATCATATCATCTACAATTAATGAGAAAAATGTAGCCTCCGATATTTCTTGTTTAATAAAGTCTCTCATATGTTCGTCAATACAAAATATTAATTCATTTTGAATAATTTCCGATTGTCCCGTAAATACACTTTTCTCTTCTAAATGCTTTAGAAGTTCGGTGTTTCGTTTAATTAAACAATTAAAAACTTCCTTAAAATTCCCTCTGTTAAAAGAAGATTCGGATTCGTCATGCCCCCTAAAAGACAGTTCTTGTTTTCCCAGTAATATAGTCGTATCTATAAGGTATGTCAAAAGCAAGCGGTTTTTCCTAACATCTTCATTGTACAATAATTTAGATAAACGAGCATTTTCGATTAGTGCATCTTTAATTGTAGTCATATTTTGAGACAAACGTACAAAACCTAAGGTATTTTGAATATGGTCTTTAGACCCTTCATGCATTTTAACCGCTCTAGAAAAATTTTTAAAATCAACGTATCCATCAGAAGTCCATACTGTTTTTGTTTTTCCCAGTATTAAGCAAGGCCAACAATATAAACGCTGCTCAAAAACACTTCCACAAATCCAAGTGTGTGTTTGATACCACGACGTTTGAAATGATCGTTTATATTGTCGACCGTCTTTTTTATCACCACTTAAGGTACTTATCTTCGGCATGGGTCTATCTCCGCGAAGAATTTCTTTTTTCTCATCCTCGAGACGCCTGGAAAATGCCGTTGTCAATAGTGACATAAAGATATCGTGGACTGGATTCATAGTTCACACGTTTCGTTTATTTTAAATTTTAATCACTAATTCATATAAACTACTCTATGAGTCTATCTACTCAATAATTAAACTAACGCAACGTCAAAAATACTTAAGATAGAGTAACACTCGACACAGACTAAACGCGCGACATTCACGAAATAATACTATAAAACAAACACCAAATTATTGCCTAATAATCTCAATATCCACCCACTTCCCGCTCAATCTCAAACCGTTACCGGTAACAGTCAAATACTAATATCCACACGCCCACGCAAATATCAACAAAAACAAAAACGGCTTGCATTTGGCAGCCGGATGCGCGATTGTCTTTTACCGATAAATAATAATTATTTCCATTTATATTCAAACTGTGCTAACATCAAATGGCAACGTCTCAATCATTAAGCGAAGTTTTCATCGCCTCAAATGCAATAAAAAGAGATGGAATGAATCTACATATGCAACACGACCCTTTTCCCTCTTTCTCAGACTTATTAAAAATCCAAACACCATTCAAGTGTCCGAGGCGCAATTCGCATCGCCGCGTATAGGTAAAGTCGAATAAAAAAGAAATGATATTGCAGTTATTGGACATTGTACTGTTGGTTAGTAAAGTGTATATTTATGATTTACGCATATTTGATGAAATTTTCATAGTGTTTGAGACAATTTTCAGAGAATAATGTATCAACTTGGAAAGAATTAATTTTGAAAATAAAAATGTATATTTATAGGAAAGCGAGTGAGGCGGCGCCTCAGTTGCCTCATCTGACGAGCCGCCGCTGCACTGATACCTCAACGAACATTACCTAGCAACGAAAGTTTGTACTGCTTATAGACAATAAAAAGTAGTTTTACTACCTAGGCAGTAAAAAATATACCTTTTGGGCCTGTCAATCACCATAAACAAGCCGCTTTTAATGTTATTTGAGAAAAATAACTATTATCTACAAGTTATAGATATTTTAAAACCCTATGTTTTGGGATATGTCCGGTGGAAAAATATTGATTAGCTCCGGAGAAAACCCCTTAAAAATGAGCTTTTCACAAATGCCAATAACTTGCAACATACAGATTTGAAAATTCGTACAAATATAGCCCAAGTGATTGTAAATATCGACCCTGCGACTGCATTCCTTACCAACTTAATGACTATTTGTTTATCCCAGAAGGCATTGTTTAAACAATAATTCCGCTGCAGTCGGAAGCAAATAGAGATCTCTACAAGAGCTCATTTTGTTTATCGTGAGTGACACTTCAATATACAATTATTTTCAGTATGTAAATTTGCAAAATAAAAAAAAATGTCAAATAAGGCCATAATATGCATTGAAGTTCAAACAATATCTGATATACGAAGGTCCAGCCTTGACATTTGTTGAACTTAGAATATAGCAAAAATTCGGAAATTAAAGAAGATATGACAACGCTGTTATGGTTGAGAAATTCACCATTATGTACTATATTTAACCAACCAAAATTTTGTCGGCGAAGAAAAAAATTATAAGAGGTTCGTTGTACGTTTTCGCAGTTAATTTTTTTAATGACCTTCTCACGTACCTTGCGTCATCTTGGGGCCGTCAGAGGTGTTCGGAGCGGCGTCCTCGTCGTCCAGAGGTGGCAACAGCGCCGATCGGGGTCCGCCTACTCCGTGATGCGCCGGGTGTGTGTGTCCGTCGGGGGTTGGATGAATGCTGCCATAGTCGACGAACTTGGGCTCTAAGACCATTCTGCAAAGACAAGAAACAATATTGAGGTTAATTATTCGGTCTTAACGAAGCATAGGCGGAGAGCCAGTTCTGGACGTGTCAGCTTTCTAATGGGAAATAACATAGGAAATGTAGCACCAGAAGTATACTGGACATGGAATGTAATTAAACGAGTAAATATTTTATTTATTTATTCATATACTATAGTAAAAAAACAGTTTTGTCGTGCGGGTCATACGATTTATCAACGACAAACTTTTTAAGTTTGTTTTTACGGGTAATCATATCCTCCGCATAAAATCCGGAAGATGAATTAGATAGACCTATGATATTTTCATATGAAAAAAGAGGATAAACATATAAATACCAGCAGTTGCAAAAATCTTTGAGCGATGTCACTTCAAAGTCAGATTGACAAGTCAGTGAGAAAATGAGTAACAGAAAACAATTTTCGGGTTTTTTGCATCCACAAGCGAAAAAAATGGTATTAAATCTAATAAAATATTACGAAAATGAAAATTCACGGGCCAATATCCAGGAGACAGTAGCAAAAGCTCTGGGAATCGATATAAGGACTGTGCAGAAAATTGTGCATGAAAAAAAGCATAATTTACTACCGAAGAAGATTAAGAAATGTACACGAAAAAAGCCAAAGACAGAAGACCTAAGAGACAGTGTAAAAATGGATGTTCGTAATGCAATTTACGATTTATACATATCAAAAACTAATATAACCCTTCAAGTTTTAAAATAAGCTTTAAAAAATCGAGGCATATTGGAAATTGGACTAAAATCGTTATCAAAATTAATAAAAATGCTGGGTTTTCGATATAAAAAGGACTGTAATCGAAGATTTTTACGCGAGTTGCCACATATAGCAAGTCAGCGTATCCAGTGTTTAAAGAAATACACGGAAAATGTTAATTCAAAATTTAGACAAGTGGTATTTTCAGACGGATCGGATATTTTCTAATGGAAGAGGTTCAAAATCTTGGCAGGACGAGTCTGTAAATTAGTTAAGAGAAAAAAGGAATGTGGGACGGGAAAACGGATCATCATTTGCATGCATGTTCTTCAACAGGATTTCTCCTAGATGCAAGTTTACTGTTTTCTTTAACATCCGAAAGTATAGACTACCATGATAATATGAACTGTGAACTGTTTGAAAAGTGGTTAAAAGAACATTTGATTCCAAATTTAGATGCTCCATCTTTAATCAATCTGGACAATGCATCTTATCATTCAAGAATCTTAAATAAACAACCTACTTCATCCTGGAAGAAAAGTGATATTTATGACCTAATAAAACAAAAACAAAATACTTTACCCAATATGCTGACACTATAACTTCTTTTAATGGCAAAATCTATTAAAAAACCAACAATATATGCCGTAGATGAATTATTACGGGAAAATGGACATGAGTGAACGATGGTCTTACATCAGATGAAGTGCAAATTGTTTGGCAAGATTCATTAAATTATATTACGCCGGAGTACTGTACAGATTTTTTATCTGTGGAACATACGGAGAAATTAATATGGGATTGGTGAAATCGAGAACGAGTTCTAGATGTCGAAATAGCACCAAAGATCATTGCGCCATTTGAGGACGACTCAGAAGATGAGAACTTTTTAAGTGATGATGATATTTTTTAGTCTATAATATTAAAAAGTTTCTGAAGGATTATATTAGTCTTTGACGTGTATAAATCATAAATTGCGTTATGAATATCCATTTTTGCATTGTAACTTAAGTCTTTGCCTGGATTTTTCCGTGTACATTTCTTAATCTTCTTCGGAAGTAAATTATGTTTTTTTTTCATGCACAAGTTTCTCTACATTCCTTATACCGATTCTCAGAGCTTTTGCCACTGGCTTCTGGATATTAGCCAGTTAATTTTAATTTAAAATTTTTTTATTAGATTTGACATCATTTTTTTTCTTACTTTTTTAGTACATTTGTAATTTTGTAGGCAATAAATAAATAATTATAGAATACTTGTTCTAATTTTAAAGCGTGTAAATAAGTAAATTTTTCTATTAATTATAAGACAAAATTTGATATATAAAAATCGGTAAAATCGCTTTACCAGAAACTCGGAGTTAATACAGGCTATATATATATATATATATATATATATATATATATATATATATATATATATATATATAAAGAAATCGGATAAGTACTTTTTTAGCTATGCCGCGAATAGACAGACTGGCGGGCAGACATACCTACAGACAGACGGAATTGAGAATACATGTTTTCCGGCATCTAGGGACCTTTAAACGTAAAGATCTGAAAAAATCTCACCAGGGAAGTAATAACTAATTATCTTGTGTTTTTAACAAAAGTGTTGCAAAATAAAATTTTTTTGTTATCACAATACAAAAAAAACAAGTTTTCTTTGCACAGGGGTGGCCCACATTTAAATAAGTGATACTGTATAAGTGGATAGATTTTTAGGTCAAGCGGGGCTCATAATTTTTGGTGATTGATAAAAAAATCTCACTTTCATTAAGTGGCTGTATAAACAGAACATATCCTGATTGTTCCACTGATTCGAACTGCCTTCCGACTTTATTAAGGCGCTTGCCATTTTGTGTATTTTTGTTTTTGACATAACCATGAATAGTGGAAAGAAGCAATACCATTTATGGTATTGTTTCTTTCCACTACTCTAACTTTTCGCTTAAGTGTTTTTTTTATTCAATTGTTTAGCCATGTTTAATATTGTCCTACAAGTCGGTATTGGTCTATCTGGAAACCGACTATGATATTCGTTACGAGCTATCGATGCATTTTTACCATGTAAATAAAATAATTCCATCATGTCGAGTTTCTCTTCTTCCGAATAACCCATCGTCCAATAATTACTTCTGACCGGTAAACGTCAAAAAGGCGTCGTTCATTGCAATTGTCTTGGCCATGGCTCACTATGTTTTAGCGCAAATTACCTTACCATTTCCTTTAATGTATAAACGCTTATATATCTAAAACTAATTGACAGAATAGAAGAATATGATTTAATATACAGGGTGTTTCATTAAAAAAGACTGACAACCTGTCAAAAATTTGACATTTCCAATAATATTTTCGCACTTATGATATAATATTCTAAATCTTCATAAAAAACCCAACAACTTTTGTAATTACGACATTTCGGTATCTATTCAAATAAACTTTCTAGGTGGGTGGACAAATATACGGGAAAACCCTGTACATACAAAATATTTCCTAGTTTTTACAAAGCATAAAAATAATAATTATTAGTAAGATTACATTTTTTTATTTATTTTGCAAATGGACAGGGATTTAAAAGGATCTTTATTATTATTTCTATAAACAAAATTTGCCTACGCCTATGGACGACCCCGAAAGTCAGCCAAACTGGACGGAATTCCCAATTTTATTACTCTATACATTTCTGCAACAGACTATAACTCTTTTTTATTCGAAACATTATGTTTGCGAATACGTCGTTTTGGGTCGCCCCAGAAATGTTCAATGGGATTAACATCGGGAAATTGCGGAGTGGTAAGAACGTACTGACTCACATTCTACCCGCGCTCGTGAGATTTTTTCATAGTTTGTACAGTTTAGAAATTATTTAGCAGTGTCTATTCATGCCTATTTAATTTTAAGGTCCTTATGCATTAACACTACAATTTTACCATTTTTTTCGTGTTTCATATGCCATGACCACGCGTGAAAGGACATTTTGCTAAATAAGTTCTAAAAGAGTTCAAAAAGTTACAGAACAGAATAAGGAATTTAAATTTGTTGTAAAAATAGGCAGTGGAGTCGCAATAAAAATTTCGCCGGAAAAAAGGAGGTCGCAATCTGGAAAAAAGTAACACCCTGTAAATTTTTCTAGAATGTATTATAGCCATTTCCAAGGTATTGCCTCGAGAAATGTACGAGGACAATGAACAAAAAAACAAAAGAAAATAAAACTTTAACACCCTGTATCTTAGAAACGAAGGTTTTGAGGACACATGTTTATGCCCTAAAATGTGCTAAAAAAACTACGCCATGCATTTTTTGCCATTAATTAAATTACATACTGTATAATTCTTTTGGAATTAAAAACCAACACTCAACTATCAAGACGAATAAAATGGCTAGAGTAAAAAAAAACGTTTAGGCAAAAAAAAAGTTCACAAAAGTTTTATCACAGCTGGTATAGCGTAATTATCTTACGTCTGACATAACTTCAAAAACTAAACATTTTTCGCACCCTGTATCCATACTTGTTAATAATAATGATAACGGTATAACAACTAATTATAAATCAGGTGACACAGGTTTGTTTTGTATACAGGTGGTTAAGTTAACGCTCCACACATATGAAGATGTCAAAATTTTCGTAAAAACACTGAATATTGCAATAAAAAAAAAATAAAAAAGCGTTTCGAGAATTTAAGGTAATAAGAAACCTTTGCAAAAAGGGTTTTATTTCACGGCCTGTATGTACTATTTTGTATGGGCGTATGCAGCCATATGCATACCCAATAGATCGACCAAATTAACACCAAAAACCGAAAGCAATTTCTCACAAGGATTGTGCCGGTCCTTTACCTTATAAAGTAAGCAACGGAAAATACAAAGTGAATTACTCACATTTTCATATTTTTCTTTTATCGAGAACTGAGACATAAATGTGCCACCTTCATAATAAGAAATTTAATATTTCAAGAGAAAACAAACGTCGTCTAGAGGCCACGCTTGTTTTTGCATGCATGCACATCAGTTGGCTCTATGCCAAACATATTACATCTTTCACTTTGGACAATATGAAACCACCTACGATATTTATTTGGATTTTCCAGAAAAATGTAACGTGCATATCGAGGTGCATATAATGGCAAAGAACAAGCACACTATTTCAAAGCTGGAAAAGCGTACAATTTTGACTCACTAAAGCTCGGACTAAAGCTGTCTTGACTTTGACAGCATTGGAACATTCTAATTTGGATAATTAGTCAAATTATATATATTATATATATATATATATATATATATATATATATATATATATATATATATACGAAAGAGAGGAAATACTCCTTCCTTCAAAGTCCATATCGTTCGACTTTAAGTCGCTGAGGGAAATAGTCAACCAGTGGCGCCATCTGTACTAAATCTATAGTGCACTAAATCGCTTTAGATGCGACCTACTTGGGAGCACAAGACAACACATCTGTGCAAAAAATAAAACAAAACAAAAATATCAATTTCTGTGCGGTTCGAGGTCGTAAAAAGTTATATACGAAAGAAAGAACGCTATGTTTGTTTTAGGACCAAGGAGCCATTCTGCTACCGTGGTATCTGCCCCGGCAAGGCTCGTGAGGCAGTTTCCTTGGAGGGTATCAGTACTAAAACCGAAATACCCGAACCCTGAAAGAAACAAGATATTTTGTCGCCAGATGGTGCCACTGGTTGCCTATTTCTCTTATCAACTTTCAAAGTCGAACGACACGACACCTTATTTGGGCTGATCTTTTGATAATACTAATTTAACTTAAACGTCATCCGTAAAAGAACGGCACCTTATATTTATTTTTTTAAATTCTACACCTCGTATATTTTTTGGGACCAGTGGAATATTCTAAACATGTATTGTGTCATGTCCTATTAATATTTGGACAACTTAAAGCCCTTTATTTGGCAAAAGGTTAAACTTATAACAAAATTACTTACACTTAACTTTTTGAAATATATTGGACGGTTTGAACGGAAATGTGTAATTTTGATATTCAGTTGTCATCAATTTTAACCGTTTGGATCATAGATGGCTCTAGGTGGCTTACAATGTCAATTTTGGACACATTAGTTATTTATATGTAATTAGAATCTTTCCATTATCTGAAAATAAGCGTATGACGTCTAATGCCTACGTCACCCGTCGTCAGGATTAAATTGCTCTTACCAAAAGATCCGGATAAATCAAATCGTCGTGTAGAAGAGTTTTTACAAATTATAAATATTTTTCAAGCTATTGAATTTATTTCAAATACATGTTCCACCCTGTATATATTTTTATTTGTTTTTATGGCAATAAGAATTTCATTTTAAATTTGTTAACTGCTCAATTTTTTTCCTGAATATCTAAATGTTTTATTAATTTCTTTTTAACAATTCTATAGTCTGGGAAACCGATGGTCCTAAGAGCCACGTATACAACAAATATTTTACAAAGGGCAGTAAATTTATTTACGCCGAGATCTACACATTCTACTCACGGGAAATAATATTTAACATCTAACTGGTGTAACAAAATAATTACTTTTAATGTATATTTATCGTGATTCAAATATTAGCATTGTAAAAATAATTCCATATATTTAATTATAATTAACCGATAATTATCATATTATTAAACAATTGCTTTACATATGAATACAAGTAAGGTTTTGAGTTACCTTCAGAATCAATTAACAGACTATTCTTTTGTGTTCAAATTTAAGTCACTTCATTTTAGAGACATCACCGACTAAAGCATTCCTGCTGAAGATCAAGCCCAAAGAGAGAGATATATATTTTTGTATAAATCACCAGACATTTAAAAATATCCTCTCGGTGAATCTATTACCTAAGAATGAATGTTGCAAATTCTTATTAGATATTTTCTGTTGATAAGTACGAATACTAATTCTAAAGGTTTTTAGAGACCTTTTAATTAACCAGTTTACTTTAATCATGACGACATGACTAACTTCATCAAAAGCTTTAGAAAAATCTGCGTAGAATGAACCAACCTGATATTGCCTCTCTAAATTATCCGACAATTACAATGCAAAATGTTTTCTTTTATAAATTCATGCTATTCACAACAGAAAATATAATTAAATTCAACAGAATTATTTATTATATACTCAAAAATACCACTCGTCGTATCAGCTAAGGCTATGTACCCCAGTTTACAAGCGGATATCCTTAATTAAAATATAATCTCGATAAAACATCAATTCATACCGAAAACCCCTGCTCTTACGACATCAGTATTTTCACATAACAAAAAAAATGCTCATCATCAGACATTTTTAAAAATAAAAGTTGAAAAACACAAGGTGATTCATTAAGTACCTAGGAATGAATGTTGGAAATTTTTATTACATTACATTTAGTTCTAAAGACTTTTAAATCCTTTTAATTAACCAGTTTACTTCATTTATGACGACATGACTAACTTTGTCAAAAATCTGCGTAGAGTGAACCAACCTGACATTGCCTCTTCAAATTACCTGACAATTAAAGTGCAAACAGTCATAGGTTCATTTATAAATTCATGCTACTCCAAACAAAAAATGTAAT
Source organism: Kuschelorhynchus macadamiae (assembly GCA_030620095.1). Classification (NCBI taxonomy): domain Eukaryota; kingdom Metazoa; phylum Arthropoda; class Insecta; order Coleoptera; family Curculionidae; genus Kuschelorhynchus; species Kuschelorhynchus macadamiae. Next base: position 1,165,312 of record JAUTXW010000774.1, on the reverse strand, counting down.
TAAATTCAGTTGAATTATTTAAAATTTACTGAAAAAAATACTACTCGTAGCAACTGAGACTATATGCCCGTTTTCAGGCGGAAAATTAAAATATAGTCTTGATAAAATGGCAAATCATATCATAAAAAAATAAAATGCTTAAATATTAAACTGAAAATATTAGAAAAAAAAATTATTTTTTTGGCCACAAAAATTACACATTAATGCTCAGAACTGCCAAAAATAAAAAAAGAAAAACTAATCATCACATTATTCCCAAAATGTAAAACAGAAATCGTTAGAAAGAGGGCTCTATCAAGTATCAAATACGTGATTCATTTCCACATAATATATTTTTAAAAAACAACTCCAAGGTCTGAAATATGCATTTTAAAACACGCAAATACTCGTTACATATATTATATTAATCACATAAAATCAGCGAAACCATACGAATATTAATAACGTACCTATTAGAGTAAATAGCCATATTAGAAACGAAAAAATTCCATTTTAGTGAAATTATTTATGCATTAACATAATTTGCTTATACACAATGAACGTACTGAAGTGAATAATCATGTCCTATGGGATATCCTTAATAAAAATTCACCTTCTCTACAACAATTTTCACTCTGTATATAAACAATTCTCTCAGTTGACAGTCCGATATCAAGACCACTACACCCCCAAGCTTCGATCTTGATATCGGGCTGTCAACTCAGAGGCACGAGTTCGATTCTCGGTCTAAGCAATAACTTTTTTATTATAAATTATATAATATTTGATTATTTTAAAATGTTTAATTTAGATTCGTGGTTTTTATTGAAGTTTTTTCAGTGTTCGTCTAATATGTGTACTGTATACCTAGTTGTTTTATGTTTTAATTTGTAGTCGCCATCTAGTTATAAGGTAATATTAACTTTTTTATTCTTTTTGTAAATGTAATTAAGGTTTTTCGGATATTTCAGGTCTGATGATGACCGTAAGGTCGAAACACATGTCACGAAATCAATTTTAAAGTAAAAAATTTGTTGTATCTGACTGAGACCGAGACTAGTTCATTCTTTTCTGTGAATTCTTATAATCAGGTCTCTTAGAGAAATATGGACAATTTCTTTGAATTACACAATTTGAAATCAGTTCATTAAGTAGTTTTGTCAGGCTGAATTTTTAAATATTTTATTAAGCCGCCATTTTGTTCCGCTATCTTGGATTCATACCAAAATTTTACCAGTTGATTTTAACATAATTCCTTTAACATTTAACTAGGCCGCCATTCTGTTTTGCCCTATTGGATTTTTACCACAATGTTACGAGGTCATTCCCATAAAGACAAACGGGTAAGTAGTTATTTAGCGATGACGCAAACAGACAGACCAACGGAATTGAGAAAACATGTTTTTGGGGACCCTGAAACGTATTACACAACAGGTAAGCATTTAGTCCAATTTATTTTGCCTCTTTCTCATACACTTTTTTCAAAAATGACATAGTTTTTTAATAAATATATAAATAATGCCTTTATTATTACAAACAAACAAAAATACATGCATTTTAAATCAATAATTTAACTTAGTAGGTAGCTACTCTACTGAATAAGAGAATCGCCAGTAATTTTAAAGAACCAGGTTGTTACTTATAGCATTATTAAAAACTATTTAAGTTAATAAAAACTTTTTATTAAACGCTAAGACACTGCTCCACAAATCAAGAACATTTTTATGGGGCCTACATTAGGTACTTATGTATAGAAAAAAACATTAAAATGAAAAAATTAAAAAATGAAAAAGCACACAGGAGTCAAGAAAGAAGCTATGTAGAGAAACAACTAGGTGTTATATAAAATAAACACAACTTGTGCACATTAAACTACCTTGATTATCTAAAAGATTCTTTTGGTATTTATATTTAAAACTTAAATAATCTAAATTTTTCAATTCTTCCGGTATCGAATTATATAAACGAACGACGTTATAGCTGGAAAGATCTCCTGATGAGTGGTTAACGAACCTCTCTACGAAAGTCAAGGCGGTCTCTAATGGAACATTACAAAAATGCAGATGCCTACTGGATTCCATATTTGTCCAGTTTAATTCGTGATGTTTATGAGACAAATGATTAAATCTCTTTAGCCCGAAAACAAAGCAGACACCGGAGTTCTGCACTATTTGTATTCTAACTTTACTCATAGCATCTAAACAAAAACCCTATACAAAATCACAATAGTTGAAGTTGGATAGGACTAAGAACTCAAAGATTTTTTAAGGTAATATTTGTCTATTACTATACAGTATTTTTAAAGAAAAAAATACTTTTTTGACATTTTTTTTAAGATGTTCTTTAAATCTTAGATCACTATTCACCAAAATTCCAAGATTTTTTACTGAATCAACCAAAGGAAGCCTAGTATCACTGATATTAATATGATTACGCAAGTTCCAACCTTATTCTTGTTACCAAAGAGTAACCAGCATGATTTGTTAGGATTAAGAAGATTACTATGATCACTACAGAGTTGGTAAAATGTGTTGAGGATATTATTAATTATTGCCTGGCCCTTTAAGTGATCGTCAATCAAAGCAAAAATAAACCTGTATATCATCGCCATATGCCTGGATCCTGCAGTTAACCATAGCTTGAAAAACAATAATGGTATAAACCAATAAAAACAAAGGGCCTAATATTGAGCCTTGAGGAACCCCAAAAAGAATCTGCGACTGTTCCGAAAACCTCTTATCTGAATATATTTTTTGATACCTGTAAATAAATAAATTTATGGTGTCAGGCGCTTTCGAAAAGTCACACAATAATAAGTTTCTTATCAGTTGCAGGTATTATATCGTCAATAACATTTGTTAGGGCTACCGCAGTGCTGAAATTCTTTCTGAATCCACTTTGACTATCAGGTAATATTTTATTATCAACGAAAAATGAGCACATTTGATTAAATCTTTTCAAAAATGTTCGATAAACTTGGAAGAATACTAATTCGAAGTTCATTAAAATCTTCTGTATTGGAAGTCTTATTGATATTTTCCATTGGTCTAGAAAATAATTTGCTTCAATGGAGCAGTTAAAAAAATGCGCAGTATATTTATCAATTAATGGGCTGCAGTACTTTAACATTAAGCGAGACACTTCATCAACGCCTGTCGCATTGTTTTTAATAGGATTTAAACATCTGTTCAGCTCGGAGATATCTGTTAATTTAAAAGAGAAATTTAATTGTTGATTAAGATTGGTGTTATTGTAAAAATTAATTTTATCGTCACAATTCGAAATAGTTGTAAGTAAGTACTAAAACAATTATTAATTTCATTAGGGTCACTTAATCTTTCAAGAATAGCGCTATTTTTGATTGCGTAATGTTAAAGTTTCTAAGGGCAGTCCACATGCTGCGAGGATTTAACAGTCTTTGTAGATTTTCTATGTATTTTTTCTTTTTCTTTCTCGACATTGAAAGGGTAATATTATATAAAAATGAGTAGCTATTCCAGTCATCGTTGCTCTTTTATCTCTGAAATTTTTGTAGGGCCGAATCTCTCAGCATCATAAATGTCTTTAAATTAGCGGTCAACCATGGAGCCTTGGGGTTTGTTATTCTAGATTATAATTATCGAAAAGTTTAATAAGAGGATTACTAACAGACTACTTCTTAAATGCAATTATGTAGTTACATATAATGTTAAACAATCTTACATTAGCCTTAATTACATGGATTAATTTACTACAAGTAACAACGATAACATCTAGTGCTATGAATAAACAACATTATGAAACACATGTCCGAAATAAATTCTTATTTTTTGGTTCTTCTTACCATTGCGTAGAAATAATGAAATGTTTAATAACACACAAACATGCGCGAATATACAGGATGATTTACCACAACGAAATCTTGATAAGCATGCAATGCTTAAATTCTTAATTACTGCAAAGATGCAAGTTGATATTAGTAGTAGCACAAATTAACCTAATACGGATAAGAAAGAATACGGAAATACGCATATTGTTTGCTGTAGCCTTGAGAAATAGTCCATAGACAATCCGCATCAATGCATGGATCGAGTTATTATTTGTTTAGGTAAAAATAATCTGCACCAATACTTTATCGAAGCATATAATCTCACAGAAAATTAAAATATTGGTCGTATATCCATTCTTAGGAAATTAAAGAAAAAAATTAAAAATTCGAAATATTAGAAATTCATTTACTTAACAAAATTTAAACAAAAATGCGTCAAAATGTTTAATTTTCTATTGGTTCTATCGGATTTTTTAGGCTATATAAATCTCTATTAGTAAACTTTAATGTATAAACTACTTTTAACCTTATACTTAAAATGGCAAATGATTTTTAATATTGAAAACTATACCCTCGAAAACCCAAACGAACGAAAACGAAAACCATAAAACCAGGTATTACTCGATGATTTTTTTGAGAAGGATACATTTCACCCCCTCCCTCTTCTACTCAACATTATTAAAGTTAGTATTAAATATCAAATACGTTCTAAATTTGAGATCTGTATATCCGGGAACCCATAAATTGACATAATAGTCCACATCTGAATTTTCATCCCCTTTTCCTTTCACCCTAACCCCTCACTTTCGACAGAGCTACCAAAGAGGGCTTTTTATTAAAATCTGTATATCCAAAGACCACAAAAGGACATATTACACGGTCATTTACCAAGAATCGCTATTTTTTACCAATTAACCCCCCGTTTCACCTCCTCTCCTTCAGCCGATTGTGCCCAAAAATACAAACCGTTCTCTTATGGACCTCTCCCTGTACACCAAATTTCAACTCGATAGCTCAACTCCAGCGAAAGTTATCGCGTAAACTAACAGACCGACAGACAATTTTTTTTCGCCGAAATTATGTTTGGCACACGCTTTGTATTGCAACTGGTGTATTTACACCACTCAGTAGGAGTGTCGATATTGACGATCGATTCCCGATGCCCTCGCTTGCTTCCGCATCTGTATTAGGTTAATTTGTGGTAGTAGTAAGGGTGGGAGACCTCAGCACGCCTGATACGTCTAAAACGCTCTTGTCACGATTCCCTGTCTACTCACTCTCACCCTGGATATATTTTTCCCTCGATTCGAGTCGGCCTATCCTTCTTATGAAGGCTTGGAACTTATCCTTATCAATGGTCCCCTCAAGATAGTATTTGTATTCAACAATTATTAAGTTTTAAAGAATGAAAGCTGGTAACACATCTGAGTGACAAGTGAGTGAAGATCTCTACGAATCACTAAGTAATGAAAGTTCTTCAGACAAAAACAAAGGGATGATGAATATGTCCCTTCAAAAATAGTGATACTGATGATAGAATGCGTGTTTCAAAGATACAGCCGAAACCAAAAAAGTTTGACTGCTATGTGACCTATATCATTAATCAGCCTGCATTAGATGATGAACCAGTAAAAGTGGAAAAAGCTCTTTCCAGACCTAAAGGACAACGGTAGTTATGTGCCAATGCCGAGGAGTTAAAATCTTTCGAAGAAAACAATGTATCGCAGTTACAGGATTACCGAAAGGAGCAACTTTCGTAAACGCTAAATGGATGTATAAGAAAAAAAAACTAATAATAATGAGGTGAATATCGGTCTAGGTTGGTTGCAAAGACCACGATTAGATTGTTTCCCAGGTGTTAAGACACTCCAGTTTCAGGTTACCAATAGCATTATCTTCATCAGTTAAGTTAAATTTAAATATAAGGCATATAGATGAAAAACAGCTTTTTTTTAAATGGTTTACTGAAGTAGAAGATTTACATGAAAATCCCACAAGGTTTTAGAAAAAGAGAACTTTAATAACAAAGTTTTAAAATTAAAACGGCTATTTATGGCCAAAATATATTTTTCCCGTTGATTCTAACAAGGACATCTTGTACCTTCTTTTCCAATTCTTTGCGATTTTCTGGTGGAAAAAACCGTACACCTGATTTCAATATATATCTCCATAAATAAAAATCCGTAGGTGTAAAGTGTGGTGTCCTCGCTGGCCAAGCAATGGGACCATCATTAGAAATAATTTCTCTGCCAAAACTGTCATTAAGAACCTCTGTGAGCTCTCTAGTATTGTGAGATGGACAGTCATCTTGTTGCAACCAAGTGCTGCCCAATTCATTAGGTGGACTCATGTTTCTAATTACTAAATAATTTGCTGCAGACATCTACTTTCAGCTAAGAGTATCTTCAAAAATTAAATGTCCAATCAAATGGTTGTATAAAATATAAAAATTCATGTGTTATTCATTTCTGAAACTAGTAATTTAAGATCTTATTCCAAATTCCTTTGTGGTATGTCGAAACACAAAAAAATCCAATTTTCGTTTACAATCGTTTTCCTTATAAATTATGCGGATTTTCTGTACTCCAGTAGTGATGATTGTGTTTATTGAATGTTCCAAAAATTTGCGTCTGTCCAAAGAACTTTAGACTGAAAATCCGGTATTTCTCTGCATTTATTATAAACCATTTCCGTGACTATACGAGGTTTTTATCTCGGTTTTTATGGATGAAAGCGATGTTTTTTAAAAACCGAATGTGCAGTAAATTTGGGAATTGTTCATTTTTTCTCGGCGATATGTCTGGGTTATTTCTTACATTTTCTACGATAACTCCATCTCTTTCATTATTATTTTTTAAGTAGCTCTTAGATTTGGGTTCCGAAAAAGTAACTAAGAATCTAAAAGGCCTTTCGTTGGGTTTATGTTAGCTTTAAAAGAAGCTTCTATGGTATTTAGTTTCACTAATGTGAAAACACAAATTCAAATGCTACTAACAATGAGTTCCTTAAAAAAAAAAGCAAAAATCCAAAAGCAACCTGAAAATTCGTAAATGTATCTTGGAGGATGAGAGAGATGTATGATGGAGGTATGCAGTCCATGGAAGCAAGGGAAGCAGTGCTTCTGCAAAAAAAATTACAAAACATCTTCTAAAATGTAATTTTTGAAATAGGAAACCATTAATTTAGTTTATATTAAAAATGCTAAAATATTATCTTAATTATCAAGCCCATAATAAATGCGGCCTTGACTCCGACTCAGCCATAATAGAATATCGAATAGAACCTATGCGGGCCGCTAGCTTCTCTGCACCCAAGTCCTGTATGCTTGATTTCCTGTGAATAGAGCCAGAGATTATTGAACTTTCCACCGGCTGTTGCATTTCAGTCGCGTGCTTTAAGTGGTGGCGGAAGCTATCGTTGGAGTAGGTTCTTTGTTTGAACGGCTATCCATGTGTTGTGTGATACGTACGTCGCGTCGTGCATGGTGCGATATGGAAGACAATAATACGGACGTGGATATGCAAATACCGTCAACTTCGGCTGTCGGTAATAACGTTGAAAATGTTGGAGAATTTAGTAAGAAGAGTGTGTGTGAATGTGTGGTGTGTGTCTTAATAATAAAGTGATTTTCAACATTAAATTTCGCTGATAAGCTTCAAATAATTTCCAAAGGAAGGGCAAAACCGCCTATGAAAAATTTAACCACAAAAATGAAAAACTGTATAAGACATTTTTATCCGGAAAAACAATAGAAACAATTTAAATGGCTAACAGGGTGTAAAAATATAAGTAAATTATTTTGTTGGCCATGTTTACTTTTTGAAAATGAGAAAGGGCTCTGGAATAAAACTGGTTTTTCCGATTTAAACAATATCCATAAAGCTGTAAAAAGACACATTATGTCAAAAGCGCATTGGCAGGCCGTCATAAAAGAAAAAGTTTTCGGCAAAACCAGAATTGAACACGCCCTTAATAAACAGTTGGAAATTAGTCACCGCCAACACAATGAACTGGTTGATAAAAATAGGCAAATATTAAGAAGACTTATCGATGTTGTTTGTTTTCTCGGACAGCACAATTGGGATTTAGAGGTCATGACGAAACAAGGGTTTCTTGAAATAGAGGAAATTTTCAAGATTTACTTAGTTTAATGGCTAAATATGATGATTGCTTAAAAAATCATTTAGAGCAGTCTAGCGTTTTTCGCGGAACGTCGAATCGAATCCAAAATGATTTAATTTTTGCTGTTGCAACCATTATTCTAAAAAGAATTAAGCAGGAGATTGGCGAGGCGTGGTTCATTGCTATTGTTCTGGACGAAACAATTGATATCACTAATTTTAGCCAATTATCTATAGTAATACGCTACGTTAAAACAGACGGAAGTATTCAAGAGCGATTTTTAGGTTTTAAGAATGTATCCAAAAATCGTACAACAGATGCATTATATACCGTAGTTTATAACGTTACTAAAAAAATTAATGGAGAGAAAAAACTAGTTGCTCAAAGCTATGATGGAGGTGCAGTGATGGCAGGACAATTAGGGGGTCTGCAAGCTAAAGTTCGAGAAACTTTCCCAAGTGCTGTGTTTGTCCATTGTTTTGCTCATAAATTAAATTTAGTTTTATCCCAGTCCATCAATCACATTAAAGAGTATAAAGTATTTTCCGTTACTTTAAGTAGCATTGCTGCTTTTTTTTTCGACAAACGTACACAAGCTTTAGACTATTTGAAAACGAGATTTTAATTTTAATTATTTGTTGAACATATTTTCAGAAATATTTCCATTCTCGGACAACGTTTTTAATATATTACAAACTGAAACAAATGATACTGCTTTTTGCTTAAAAAAAAGTAGATGAATTTAAGTCCATGTTAAGCCAAAAAAGAGATGACTTTGACCTATTTTGGGAGAAAACGATGACGTTAAATCTAGAGCCACAAGCCAAGCGTCTTCGAACAGACAAGGTGGGAGATGTTCAAACATCATACAGACGCCTCTTTTATGAAATAATCGATCAAATTCAGCGACAAATAAACTATACATTTAACGGTTTAAATGATTTTAAATTCCTTAAATTGCAATTTTGATGCATTTAAAGGAAAAACTTTTCCAGAAGATGCGTTTAAATCTCTTCTTCTTCATTATGACCAGTTCTTCGCCAGAGTGTTACTGCGATCTGAACTAAAAGTGATTTACGAAACTGATGACATTTGCGCTAAAAATAACGCTAAGGAACTAATGCAATTTTTAAAAGACAAGGAGCTGGAAGATGCCTACACCGAAGTGTATAAATTGTGTGAATTAGTATTGACAATACCTGCCACAAGTTCATCAGTAGAACGCAATTTTTCAACACTTAAACGTAAAAAAAATTTCGTGAGAAATTCAACGGGGCAGGAGAGACTTTCGCAGACATCGCTGTTCATTGAAAATAAACTTCTCCAAAATATGTCAGAGCATCGACGTTTTTATGATGACGTCATTGACGAATTTGCAAAAAATGATCGAAGAATCGAATTACATTTCAAATAGGTAAGTTTCTAAAAATTGCTTCCCTTTCTTAGAATTACACAGCACGCCCCTGAGGATGAGAGAGATGTATGATGGAGAAAAAACTTTTATTTTAGCTCCATCAAATTTTTCTGAGAAAAAGTCTCTTAATAATGTATTATTCCTAAAACCACAACACTCGTATTTCGTGAGCTACAGAGAAAAATCCAAAAATGCGTATTTTTAGTTTTTTCCAATTACCTCCAAAACCGCCGAAGATAATTTAAATAATCACTCAGAATCAAATTTCTAACGAAATTCTCTACAAGTTTCATAATTTAATCATCTTTTTAGCTCTAATAGTTGCCGAGATAGTAACAATCCAATATACATACACTAGTGCATTGCTTCTGGGGATGATAATTTTCATCAACCAAAAAAAGTCCTCAATTATTGTTTTTTACCTAATTGAACCTAAATAATACTAATAACAAAAAAAAGGTTATTACTTTATTTTAACTATAGGTAAATCTAACTTTAACTCCCAATCCCGAAAAAAAAGGTCCTTATTTTATACTATTTCGATCATTTTACCTTAAATAAAAGTAGCTCTGAGGGGTTTTAACTCCCCCCCTCAACCCCTCCCTTATATACGCCACTGAGATATTGTACGTACACGTACGTTTCAGCAGCATCAAATTCAAGAGACGAAGCAGTCCTCAAAAAAACAATTAACCAAGCAGCATGTGTAAAAAATAATTCACTGGTAACCAATTTAGCAGAACGTTATTGGCATGTTAAAAATTCCAATTAAAAAGTCAAGCATGCGATATTAAAATAAATTGAAATCAATTGTTTATAAAGATTCAAACTCCCATTGAAATTAAAATACAACATTAGATACGACGTATTTTATTATAAACAATGATTAATACATAGGAGTTTTGACAGAAAAGAACACATTGTAATCAAATACAAGTCGTATATATAAAAAAAACTTTTCTGCCAAGGACGCGCGGCGCGCTTACATGCATCTCAACATGATTTTATCTATAACAGTGTAAAAGTCAAATTTATCTTTACCAAACAGGTGTACTAAACAATTAGTTTTTTAGGAATAATTTAACTTTTTACCAAAATGTAACCATTTCATTCCCATATGACCTTGATTTTTGACTAAAGTCAATCGGATTAACTATTTTTAAACCTATACCGCGTAGAGATAGATTGACGGTAATGGGATAACATGTTTTTCGTGGTCCCGCGGACTCTAAGGGATGTAAAAACAAAAACAAATCGATCGAATTTAATACGGAATCCTAGCTTGCTGCTCTTTATAAACAAAAACATTCTTTAAAAATAACGACAAATACTCGTATAACTGCATCGAAAGTTAAAAATATTTTTGACACATATCCAGATAAAATAAAAATAGTCTCCACGGTGTCGTCAAAATGATTTATTATCGGCAGAGCAGTTTTTATTCACCTTAACACATTTCTCTAAAAATTGGTCCATTCATTAAAATTTCATTCACAATTATGAGACTTGGTGTCCACATATGTAAGCTTTGCTACTTTAGACAATTTTTAATTGTTTTCAATAAATTAATGCTAAATTAAAACCAGTATTAAAAATTTACATGAACCACATCAATATGCATGGTTACACAATGTTAACCGCATTAAGGAATAATTTTACTTATAGGTTATAATAAATAAATATTTTTTGTTTCGTTAGACCACTCATTTTCTCTCATACTCCATCTTTCTTCAATAAAAACCCTTAAGTTTTTTTAAAATGCTATGATTTATAAAAAGAACTCCCATCTTGAGTATGGTTCTGCACTTTGAAACCAATTTAATGGTGAATCGAAGAAAGTGTCCATACCTCTAAGAGACCAGAGTCAAGTTAAAAACGTTATCAACAAAAAACCAAAATCAAAGTCAAAGAACTCAAATATATTTGATTAATCAAAATCTAATTTATCTAGGGTGACCTGTTTCGCCCAACGGGCATCATCAGACCTAAAAAGAACTAAATTTTAAACACGAAAATAATAAAAGTATACAAACATTGATACCTACTAACAATAAATAAAAATAAAGTAAATGTACATAAAATAAAACGTTACAGACATACCAACATAAAAGACTTTAAGTCGACAACACTGACAACAGTGACAAGAACCGAGGATAGAACAGTTCAGAAAAATCCTCTAGAGGGCATTGACTTACATATCACAAGAGCAAAAATTGGTTAAGGAAAGATGAGCTGGCAGTTAGTCCCGATATGAAAAGGAACAAGGGCTGAATAATAGCCTTGGTTATTATTGAGGTCGATAATCTTAAAAGAAGAAGACAATTATGACATAAGGACAAGTTGACAATTAACAATCCAACAGTTGTTTGTATTAATCGATGGTATGGAAAACCAAATGTGGTTTAAAATTAAAAACATCGTCAACGCAATTAAAAAAGGGGTTTTTCTTGACTGTCGTTATCTCCATTTTCTCAAATAAGTCTAATATCTTGCTCTTATCGCATTGACGTAATACTTTAATATTTTCAGGGATGTAGCAATTGTGGTTTGAAGGCAACAAATAATTTGCGACTTGGTGTTGGAAATATCCCTGTTTTTATATCTATTGAATAAACTATATTCTGGTGGAAATCTTTCTATCCGACTGTCCTACGTAGGTGTCGGGACAAGCAGAAGATTGTAAAGAATGTACACCAGAGTTAGATAGAAGATCTGTTTTGTCTTTTAGTTTAACCAAATATTTTTTCAAGTTGTTTACAGTCTTAAACGCAATTGTTATATCAAAAGGTTCAAAGAATTTTGCAAATTGGCTACAGCAGTCACCAAAAAATGTCCTTGATCTAATGTTCCGGGATCGGTAACCTGTTATTATGTATTATGTCAAAAAGGAAGCTTATATATATGCTTTCTTTCAACATAATAACAATTGTTATTGAAAATGTAAAGTGTATAATTGTTTGTATAATGGATTTTAATAATTTGTAGTGATAATAATGTTAAGAGTAGGACGAAAATTTGTGGTTTTTTTATTGCTATATTACTACCGAATTCATTTATATTTATTAATTGTAAAAATAGGCTTAGTCCGTGAAATAAATAAATAAATTAATAACAGTAGAAAATCGTTTTTACGAGGATGAGGATAAATTATGAACAACCCAGTTTTTCAGATAAAAATTAATTTTAAGTGAAAGCTTAAGACATAGGCAGGTTGCCCTATCTAGAAAATATGGAATAGTTGAGTTTAGAGTATGCTTACACATTTAAAGGTTTATTTTGTTTTATGTCGGTGTTTGGGGCATGTAAATGTCATAACTCTAGTGCGCGAAAAATTCGAAGTAATGAGGGTTCTGAAAACACAAAACGTTGTGTTCACAAATTGTTGAAAAGTGTTTCTTGTCTTTTCGCTAAATCCAAGAATAACGAACAAATAATGGACAATGAAAATTATTGAATTCACCACGAAACGTGAAGATCTGAAAAAAATCTCGGAGGATAATTTTTTACGCTTACAATACTTCCTCTTACGGGGGAAGTAAAAAAAAACATCGTGACTTTAACTAGGCAGATGTTAATATTTATATATGACAGTTTTTAAACTGACAAATTTGAGACAGACATCAGGTTAATTCTTACCTATATAAATGAACGGCAAAACTTGTGTAACGGATGTCAAAAATAATAATTAGCTCATCCCTATAAATTTTGGTTGGTTAAATAAATCTTAAATTTTTGGTAAATGTTTCACTTGCGCCTACCATTGACGATTGTAACAAAGTTAACATCAAAATATTTTGGTATAGGCATGTTTTGTCCTAATTTTCCTGAGTCTGACCATTTGGATCCCCCACCCCCCGAAATGAATTTTGAACCCCCCTCTCCCTACTAAATTTCTGGCTACCTTCCTGTATTTCACTCATAAATCACTTCAATAAAATCACATCCGTCAATTGCCAAAATCGCCATTTTTAATAAAGAATTTTTCTTGTTTTTGTGTTTAATGTTAGTTACAACAATTGTCATTTAATTTTAAATTTTTATAAACGTATCAACTTTTGATACTGTTTACTATGGATAATATTTGAAATCGTTACGAGGTTAGCTCCAGGTTGGGCTCGGAGCGAGAACGCACTTGGTGGATCGGTACCGGGTTAGCACCAGGTTAGGCGTCAGAGCGCGACATCATGGTTAAACACGATAAAAAAAGAATTTTATAGTTAGGCGCCTAACTCAGTAGGTATCGTTCAACCTATCCAACAAAATATCTATAATAAACTGTCCTAAAACAGCAAAGCTGATAAAATTTGTCAATTTTAAAAATGAATTTTTACCGCCTTTTTTTTGGATTGACAATATCTTCTCAGCCATTCAATATCCATTGTTGGAAATAGGCCTCTCCCAATGTCTTTCACCTCTATCTTGTGCTATGCGATACCAGTCTCTTCCTGCTATTGACTTCACATCATTCAGTCATCTTTTCTGGGGTCTGCCCGCGGTACGTTTTGTCAATGGAGAGCGCCAAAATGTTTAAGTCTACCAAATGCCCTGCTTGATTCGTATGATTTACGATGTTTGGCTTGATCTTTCAAGTTTTATTACATGACCTAAATATATATATTCTTCTATTGTTTCTATTAGTTCTTGTTGTAATGTAAATTGTTTTTCGATGTTATTGGACATTATCTTCGTTTTACTTTGATTTATCTATAGACTAATCTTCTTTGCGCTTGTGTTAAGTTCTTTTAACATTTATTCTAGCTCATTTTCATCTGTGCTTATCATGATTATGTCATCAGCAAAGCGAACACGCCCCTCTGGATAGATATTTTTCCGATTTGTGTTCCTTTATTTATTTCAATGTGTATTGTTACAGTGCTTTGAATATTGCACATAACTCAATCGTATCAAATGCCTCTTGAAAGTCTACAAATCCCAGATGTAGATGAATATTGTATTTCTTGATATTTTTCTATAAAGATTCGGATGTTCGTGTTTATTTGGAGCTGGGCTCTGGCTAGTCTATGATCATTTCCGGTATGGAATCTGTTTTAAGCATGAGACGTCCGTCACTATATTTTTACTATCTATGATCTCGTTTTTTGTTTTTCCATTCAGACTCTTCCATGTCCACTTCCGGATTGACCATGGTTACCAACCACAAATAAAAACGTAAGAAAAAATCACTATTAAAAACAGGGGCGTGCAGTCCATGGAAGCAAGGGAAGTAGTGCTTCCCCCAAAAAAATTACAAAACATCTTCTAAAATGTAATTTTTAAAATAGGAAACTATTAGTTTATATTAAAAATGCTAAAATATTATCTTAATTATCAAGCCCATAATAAATGCGGCCTTGACTCCGACCCAGCCACAATAGAATATCGATCGAACCTATGCGGGCCGCTAGCTTCTCTGCAGCCAAGTTCTGTATGCTTGATTTCCTGTGAATCGAGCCAGAGGTTATTGAACTTTCCACCGGCTGTTTGCAATTTTTGCATTTCAGTCGAGTGCTTTAAGTGGTGGCGGAAGCTATCGTTGGAGTAGGTTCTTTGTTTGAACGGCTATCCGTGTGTTGTGTGATACGTACGTCTCGTCGTGCATGGTACGATATGGAAGACAATAATACGGACGTGGATAGGCAAATACCGTCACCTTCGGCTGTCGGCAATAACGTTGAAAATGTTGGAGAATTTAGTAAGAAGAGTGTGTGTGAATGTGTGGTGTGGGTCTTAATAATAAAGGGATTTTCAACATTAAACTTCGCTGATAAGCTTCAAATAATTTCGAAAGGAATGGCTAACAGAGTGTGAAAATATAAGTAAATTATTTTATTGGCCATGTTTACTTTTTGAAAATAAAAAAGATCTCTGGAATAAAACTGGTTTTTCCGATTTAAACAATTTCCATAAAGCTGTAAAAAGACACATTATGTCCAAAGCGCATTTACAGGCCGTCATAAAAGAAATAGTCTTCGGCAAAACCAGAATTGAACACCCCCTTAACAAACAGTTGGAAATTAGTCACCGCCAATACAATGAACTAGCCGATAAAAATAGGCAAATATTGAGAAGACTTATCGATGTTGTTTGTTTTCTCGGACAGCACGAATAGGGATTTAGAAGTCATGACGAAACAAGGATTTCTTCAAATAGAGGAAATTTTCAAGATTTACTTAGTTTAATGGCTAAATATGATAATTCCCTAAAAAATCATTTAGCGCAGTCTAGCAGATGGATTATATACCGTAGTTTATAACATTACTAAAGAAATTAATGGAGATAATAAATCAGTTGCTCAAAGCTATGATGGAGCTGCAGTGATGGCAGGATAATTAAGGGGTCTGCAAGCTAAAGTTCGAGAAAGCTGTGTTTGTCCATTGTTTTGCTCATAAATTAAATTTAGTTTTATCCCAGTCCATCAATCACATTAAAGAGTGTAAAGTATTTTTCGTTACTTTAAGTGGCATGGCTGCTTTTTTTTCCAAGTCAACAAAACGTACACAAGCTTTGGACTCCATTGTCCACAAACGATTGGCCAAAGTAGCTCCTACTAGTTGGAACTATAATGGAAGACTTGAGTTAACAGTATCTGAAAATCGTGAATCACTGATTGAACTATTTGAGAATATAATAGAAAATAATGAAACGTGGGACTCAGAAGCAATAAATAGTTCGAGGGGGTTTTGGACTGTTTGAAACGAGATTTTAATTTTAATTATTTGTTGAACATATTTTCAGAAATATTTCCACTCTCGGACAATGTTTTTAATATATTACAAACTAAAACAAATGATATTGCTTTTTGCCTAAGAAAAGTGGATGATTTTAAGTCCGTGTTAAGCCAAAAAAGAGATGAAGTGTCGAAATTGTGTGAATTAGTATTTACAATACCTGCCACAAGTTCACCACTAGAACGCAATTTTTCAACACTTAAAGTTATGAAAAATTTCGTGAGAAATTCAACGGGACAGGAGAGACTTTCGCATACATCGCTGTTGTCCATTGAAAATAAACTTCTCCAAAATATGTCGGAGCATCGACGTTTTTATGATGACGTCATTGACGAATTTGCAAAAAATGATCGAAGGATCGAATTACATTACAAATAGGTAAGTTTCTAAAAATTGCTTCCCTTTCTTAAAATTTCACCGCACGCCCCTGATTAAAAATAGGTAATAGTTTACAAAAACGACTTTATTGAAATGATTTTTGAGTAAAATAACGTTACAAATTGAAAAATATGAAGCCTTTTGGTATTTCAGTTGTGTATTTAATCGAAGTACTATAAAAATTACTAGTTGAAGTTAAAAAAAAGGGGAAGAACCGTGTGTACATGATTGTGAAATTTGATGATGGACAACTCGGAAACGAAACGAGGCCGAAAAACATTGACTTCAGATTCGTGATCAGCTCCAAAATTCTATCTATGTACAAAATGTTAGTAAAATCGGCGATAGTGGGCGAAAGTGATGATATACCTAATTTTTTTACCATGACGTTAACGTATATTTTTTATTTTTAAATGAGATACCCTCTATATATGTTTGCATATTTTGATGGGTTACGGCATTTTAAGTACAACGTGACTATGCCAAAAAGAGGGTAAGGTTGTTTGCTCCCGATTCTATTATTCACTTGGGGGACTCCGAGCAGGTTTCCCGAAATACATCGAAAATGTGCAACAAAGGTATCACGTGGAATAAATACGGAAGACAGGCTTGACAAATAAAGTCAGAACAAAATCAATTTTGCCAGGATTCATTGAACACAAAAATGCAAACAAAACAACATTCATAGTATGAGATGAATAATGACAAAAAATGTTTCAGTTAATAGGAAATTTCCGCATAAAATAATTCATGAATTGTTTCGTTCAAATGTTTGTATCTACTTGTAAATACATGGTGCTCCAAACTCAGTGACCCATTAAAGGTATCTGGAAAACCAATGCACAGATTACTTTATATTTGGCTCTGGCTATGGATGAACACAAACTCTTTTTCAAAATATTTTTAGACTATGCGGTGTTGCCGCTTCTACCTTAAAAAAGTGGCAACATCCTTTTTCTGAATGGAATGGCATGTGTATATTATTACATTTCCGTATTGTGCTGAACATTCTAAACAATTTTTGTGTA
Organism: Kuschelorhynchus macadamiae; assembly: GCA_030620095.1. Taxonomy (NCBI): domain Eukaryota; kingdom Metazoa; phylum Arthropoda; class Insecta; order Coleoptera; family Curculionidae; genus Kuschelorhynchus; species Kuschelorhynchus macadamiae. The sequence continues at coordinate 1,147,855 of JAUTXW010000774.1, read as the reverse complement.
AGGATTCCTGTACATAAATTGAACTGCTTTCGAGAAAACTCTTAAACGACTTAACGCACAACGGAATGGATTATACTTTCTTATCTTGGTTTTTAGTTATCTATCTACTGACACCAATTTCTACTTCGACAGGAAATATCAAATTTTGACATCTCATGTCAGAAAGTGTCAAATTTTGACACCTCCTGTCAAATTAGAAGTTGGTGTGGGGAAATAGATAATTAAAAACTGGGATAGAAAAGTGAATTATGTAAATTTCAGGATCCGGACCTCTTTCAACCACTTCCCAAATTTACGATACTTAATTCCAATTTATATTAGTATCATTTTTGCTGCAGGTTAAGTCGTTTGGGAGTCACAGAGCTTTAAAGGGTCAAAAATGGCAATTTTCAAGCGCCATTTTCTAGAAAACAGTTGAATTTAGATACAAGAAATATTACATAAAAAGTGTTTAGAATGGCCAGGACAATACAAAAATGAAATTATATACAGGGTATTTAATTTAGAAAACGGGTGATGCTACCGGTTTAAGGTAGAAACGGCAACACCACACAATTTTTTTTAAAGAGAGCTGATGATGGTCTATTATGGGTTTTCCAGGTACTTCTAATAGGCCACTGAGTTTCGGCCACCTTGCATATTTGTGTTAATCCATTACACTGACAAAAAATGTTTTAGTTAAAAGAAAATTTTCGCATAAAATAATCCATGAATGTTAATATCTACTTACGTAAATATATTTGTGTTAATCTATTTAGTCTGTATACTTATGTGGCAAGTAAAAATATGTTAACGTCGAAAATATGAAAAATTTAATAAAATAACTTTAGTAAAAATATCCCTGCATCACCATCAAAATGAGTTATTATCTTTTTTTTATTCACTATTTTGATACGCAGAATGTTCTGTTCAAAAATTATCGACTTGGCCCATTCATGAATATTTCATTCATAAGTGTTCCAGCCCATCCCAGATTTGTACGATTTAAAAAAAAATAAACAGATTTATAGTAAAAACATTGCGTTAATATTTAGAGCTAATATTAACAGACACATATGGTGAGCATTATAGAGTAGGGACGGGAATTTTTTTCAGTATATCCATATATCGAATAATAATAGGTAAATTAAGAAAAATATCATCAGTTATCAATAACTATTGATAGTCATCGATATATACCGCTATACCTATTTTTATCGGTAACTATCGATAGCTATTTCGATAGGTAACGATATAGCAATAGTCATAATATAGTTACAATATATTTCGATTGCCGGCATCTACCGTCAATCTTAAATGCTGATTTAAATTCCCTAAACGCCGGTAAAGTTTCTTCTTAGTTTTCGGGGGGATCGCTTATGGTTTTCTGGCTTCACTCGCCGCATTAGTCTTTATCAGTGGCGGCTCTTCCATAGGGTCATTTGGTCAATGACCCCCCAAAAAAATTTCAGAAAATAAATTATTAAAACCTTGGGAAAAGTTAAATACACTACACTATTAGCCGAGCGCGGTGGTTCAAATGGTCTCGTTGCGTTCCTTAGGTATAATAAAATACGCTATACTAAGATAGGCTGGGCAGTCCGAATTGCCCTGATTACCTTAAAGCTTGACGAAAGTACACGAAGATTTCACAGCTACCGAGCGGCAGCCGTACGTGATAGCAAATGGAATATGAAATCGCGATTTGGGTCATCAGTCCGTCTCTTCTCATATCGGTCGGTCGCGGTATCACGTCGGCATGCGGAAGTTCAATTGTTCAGAGGTCGCGCAGTCGATATTGTAACTCGATATTGTTTGGGACGTTTTTAATCGTAATATATATATACTTTTTTTTGTAATATATATTTTTTTTTTTTATGATCCATGTGTGAGTTGGAAATATACAGGAAATAAAATGTTGGTAGTGACTAGTGTAAAAAAATAAACAGCTAAAAAGTGCTTACGAACTTAATTTTGCAAAAATAACTAATTTCAAGGTGGTCTATGTTTGAGTTGTGAATGTAGATGAAATACAATGCCGGTAGTGCAAAAAATTAAACAGCTAATGAGTGCTAACGAACTTAATTTTGAGAAAATAACCGAATTCAAGGTAAGTGCTCGCAATTTGCCAGAACTTAGTATACGACAAACAAGTAAAGACAAAAATACAGAGGTTTATCGAAACTTTCGCAAAGGTATGTACGATTTAGCTAATGAAAATGTATCCGAAAATCGTTATATTTTAAACAAAATTATAGATTGTGTAAAATTTTGTGGGGCATTCGAGCTGGCACTACGTGGCCATGATGAAGCGGCTTTGTCTGAAAATCCAGGGTTTTCTCGAGGGCTTATAAATGTTGTTGAGTAGTTGGGCCAAGATAGACTATCCGCTTTAGCAATGTCAAGTATCGAGAAATCATTTATAAAAGGAATGTGCGTGCAATTTTAACGAACGTGTCATTCAGCATTCCAATTCTAAAGAACGAAGAGTAGACCTGAACTTCAAGAGAATTTAAAAATAAGATATTTATTTTTATTTTAAGTTTGCCTATGTTTAAATTTGTTATTGCCCTTTCAATATAATTCACCACGAGCCGCCACTGCTTTTAATTATAAATATGATCTTTGAATTAATCTTTTTACGCTGTTTCAATCTTAATTCCGTATCCAACATAATTCCCAAGTTATTGGCAAATGGAACCTTAGTGCAACACCATCAGTGCAAATATTAATTTTGTCCCTTAAAAAATCGTTCTTTGGACCAAAAAGGATCAACTGCGACTTTAAGAGATTTAATTTTAGATTGTGATCCAGAGAGTGCTGGCTTAAAAGAGCGAGGTCTTCATTTATTAAAAAGGATGCGTTTAAATAGTTCTGGTGGTCAAAATGAAAATAATCTTGACTGCCATCTGCGTATGCTTGTACTTTGCACCGTGCCAAAGCTTTAAGTATATGAGATGAAGAAATAATAAAGAGGAGTGGACCGACAATTGACCCCTGTGGCACACCCGATAAAATTTGCACTTGTTCTGAAAAAGAGCTATTCGATATTTTTTGAAAGCTGTTAGAAAAATATGAATTTATAAGATCCCCTGATAGTTCAAGAAAGCCATAATACTTGCCAATAAAAGTTCGTGGTTAATAGTATCAAACGCCTTTGAAAAATCAAGAAGAACTAATTCAGTAGAAAGTCTCCTGTCAATATTACCAAGCCCCTCTTGACAAGAATTGAAAGAAAATGCAACAAAAACATGGTTTATTAAGAGGCATTTAAATAAGGCGATTAAGTATCTCTTTACAAACCTTTCATTGCCGCCATAGGCGAACGAAGTCGCTGGTACTCGTTAGTGGATATAAAAAAACACAGGCATAGTAAGGGAATTTGCCCAGTATTTTTTTCGTCTGGTGACTAAAATTCTATAGTTTAAAAAAAATAAAAATATACAGTATACAAAAAAAAGTTCAAATAACATTATTAGCCATCTGATTTTAGTACTAATGAGGTGAGATGAACATTAAAAAAACTCCATAATTATTGCTAATTGAATAAAACATCCAACGTGCAATGGCAAGAGATCTGTTAATGAGAAAATAAACACTTAAACCAACTTACACAATACAACAATTGTACATTTTACGCTGATCATTCAAGGTAAATTTTACATGCAACGCAGATAAATGGATGGGTGGATGGATATTGTGTTACCAAGAGAAAAAACAGGTAAAAATAATAAACTAACCACACTCTTACAGCACTAAAAACGACGCAAAACTATTCATGTGTAATATCCGCAGCGTATTCAATAACTAGCGAAAAATAAGTGCTTTTCAATTACAGCACAGAACTCAATACGTACCAGTAGTTTAAACTTCAAGGCTGTATACGTCAGAGCAACAATAACGTAAATTATTTTCGAAATTGTTTAAATAACACCCGACGAAGAAATGCCAATAACCTTTCGAGAAACGGCTGATGCTGCCCAGACGATTGTGATTATTCCATAATTATATAAAATTCATTACTGTTGTGGTTTTAAATTATCATATTAGATTAACGCATTATTTAGTAAGTGGATTGCTTCGACGATGTAAGGGTTATCTAACGAGGACTAGACAAGCCGGTTTTCCTCGCCAAGGGTGTCTTTATTTGGAAAATTAAAATAGCCATTTAATTTTCCTGTGGATCCGAAAAATGATGGATAAAAAACAATTGAACATCAAATTAAACTGGTACACACGGCTCTTTTCGATATTTTCTCAAAAGGAATAAAGTGATACGAGCCCTGTGTTAGTGAAGTTGGCCCAAGCCCCCAAAACATGATATTTGTGAATTTATTTCAAGGCAAATTAAAATTTTATTTGAAATATAATATTGTTGGTTTCTTCAAATATTTATGCATGGAAATATAAGACCGACGCACGTGGCTGTTTTTAAAGAGTTTTTATTACGAAATTGGCTTCTTTGTTTTTGTTTTCTTGATTTGTATTAAATGGTAATACGCTTCAGTAAAATCCAGGTAGGCTTTGTAAAACAAATGATAACATTTGACGTTGCTAAGAAGCCGATTTTGACGTTTTAAGCAACTTTCGTACAATGGTGTTATTCTTAACGACTAAAAATGGCTCGTTGTAAAGCTGTTTCTGACGAAATAAGAAAAGTGACCATTCTCCTGCATTTAAAAGGCCAAAATGCCTGCCAAATCGCCGACAGTGTTAACAAATCGAGACATACATTTCGACATATTATTAAAGTGTACAAAACCACTGGATATGTGGCACAAAAATCGAGAACTGGAAGTCACCCGCATTATTCCAATGCCAACTTAAGAGCTTTAAAAAGGATTATAAAGCAAAATCGGTGTGGTAATTATTTATAACGAATTGAAAATATTCTGGAATCAGGCAAAGGGAAATTTTTTTTAAAGAGCAACTTGTCAAAGAGCTGCCAGAAAACTGGGATTTAAAATTAACAAAGTAAGCTTAAATTATTTTTGTTTTGGTTCGTTTTTAATTCAATATTTTATACGCAAAAGAGAAGCCCTTACTGACAAAGATTCAGAAGAAAAATAGACTAGCGTGAGCAAACGAACACCAATTATAGTCTCTGAACCAATGGAAGCCCAGAATTTATGATGGCATATGATGAAGAAAAGTCTCCAAGAAATTTGGAACAGTTTCACATCAGATGACTGCCAATCATTAGTTAACACTAAGGCAATGTAACTCAATGGTAATTTGCTGCTATTTGGTTTCGTAGATTTTTTTTAATCGACAGTTTTTTGAATTTGTAAGATATTTTCTCTCTTACAAAAAATATAGTATTTTAGGCTCAAATTGAATAAACATATCATATGTTATCAGAAATATATTATAGTTTTCAATACGTTTTTCGTTAATATAGCAATTTCTTTAAAAACCACAGTTTTGATAGTTGGGCTAACTTCAGTGAGACAGGACTCGTATACGTAGTCTTGCGCTAGTGTGAACACAAAAAAACCCGACGTGTTCATATTAACGAAGCTGTTCACACCATCGGAAGTATACTTAAAAATTCATAATAGCGTATGTTGGAGAAAGCAATGCATCTCTGCCTTCCAAACTAAAACTCTAAGAAAAACATGTACAAACATATTTATTAAGTAAAGTTTTACATTTTATTAGTAAAAATAAGATGTAATTTTCGCTTGAACCTTTCCAGCTAACCAAATGACGACTACCGTTTCGTCCTGAATGTTTCGTAGGCTCTCTACGTCATTAACAGCAACACTGATTTGCTCCCATTGCGAAACCACTTTTACTGCTGCCAGAATCTCCGTAACAGAAACTTTTTTAGGTTCCTTTATTTCTATCTCAGATTCATCATCTTCCATGCCTGAATCAACTAATGATTCGGCATTGTGGCTTGTGGCTTTCCGATGATGCCGCTGTTGTAAATGTTGGTTCCATTTTTCCATGTTTTTGTAGTTATAGTCACCGTAGAAATTATAAAAAATGTTTAACTTTACTAATTTATTTCTGTGCTTTTTTACTAACCGGTTTAATCACTTGCAGTAACTCAATGGTTTCCTGGACAATAGGTTTTGACTCTTAGCAGATCAGTTGTTTTCGAAATATGACTAGGGGAAGATCATCAACATCGATATCATTAAAAATGGTATTCCAGCATTTTTCAGTAATTAGGGGGGGGTCTAATTGACACCACGCTTGGTTTAAATAAACAATTGCATTTTTCATAGTTAGGCTAGCTGCCATATTGTTTCCCTTGGTCATCATGTATTCCAGCAGACCTTTTCTATAGTCCAACTTGGTTACAACTTAAAACATTTTGGTTCAACGGTTGAATAAGAGGAGTTACATTTGGCAGCATAAACATGGCAATTATCGATCTATCATCTGTTCTTAATTTTAATGGTAGAATTGTTTAATAAAAGCACCGCTTTTACAGGAAACGAACAACTTGATAAGTGAAACAACAAATAAAAATCACTCTGCAAATTAACCTCCGAAAAAATTTTTAAAAAACCAATCCTTAAAAATTTATTGGGTCCTCCAAGCATTCTTCTTGCTTTTGTAAGTGCAAAGGTTGTAATAATTTTTGAAACATCGAGATTTTCCTTTCCCAATTATTAGTGACGTCAGCTTATGTGATTCTAATACGTTTGCACAGCCCAGAAAAGTGATTCTTTGCTTGGATCGTGTCAGACCTGTGTGAACTCAAAACATACGTTATCGGGCAACATTTTTCAATACAATCCGGTCTCGTCGGCATTGTAGGTATACCTGGTGGTGAGTTAATTTTTAGGTTTTGATGAGTTGCAAGGACCCTACTTTAAACGGACTTAGAGGCTGATGACAACTTTTCGCCAGACATTTTCAAAAAACATATCCTACATCTAACTTAAAGTTTTTAGCTACCATCCACCGCTTGCACTAAATGTTTGATTAGTTTTTTTATTAATTTTTGTGAAGCTGGAGGGCTTTTTGTTTAAAAATTTCACTTGTTACAAGCAAATTCTGTTTGTCTAAGAAACCATTTATTGACGGCATTTTCCATTGGATAGTCGGCCTCTTTTAAAGTGCGTTTTTTTATCATACTTGGCATAACAGGTTGATTCGACAATTGTCATTATTTTTTCTTTTTTTTTAATACTCAAGTCAAGCAAACGTTGGATTTCGCAATTCCGTATTTCTTAGATAAATAAACAGCTCCTGCAGTCTTAGGCCTCGATACATTCGGGGAACCCCAAAATCGGACCAATGACAAGAAAGATTACAAGTAGACAAAAAGCAGCAAATGAGGGTTTAAAACATTGTTCATAATATCGAGAATATTTATTGCTTACACTGCTGGGTATGTAGTGAATTTATTCGGGCTGTTTATACTACTGGGCGGCTCACGCAAACGAGTGTTTACACTAGCGCGAGTTAACTTTTTTTTTAGTAATGAAGTCGATTTAACATACCTCTAATTTAGGAAAACATTCGTCTTCTGTCATATTAATTGGCACTAGTATTGATACCGCTATCTGTTCAACCTTTAACGACACTTAATGTCATTACTACAAAGAAAAAAATCAAACTTTAAAATTGTGAGAGGTATGGTCCAAAACATGTCAATTATGGAACAGTTCAGGGAGCTCTGAAGCATTTTAAGTTATGAAAATAAGATATTTTCATAACGAGACAAGACATCATCGATATTTCTTGCAATTTTGTTGGTAATTAACAATTATGGCATTTGTTAATGTACCAGTTACAAAAGGTAAGTCTCCTTAGAGAATCTCCTTCAATGATTCCTTGAACAATGGTCGGCTTGTATGGGTGGTACTTATTTTTCTTTAAAATCCCAGTGTTGTCCTATAGGAATCTCTAGCTCTATACTGCTTATTCTTGTCGATGAAGTTCGGTTTTAAGTTTGTTATTGTCTTTGTTATACTTTTGCCTTGACTGTTCGAAACTTCAACACACTTTTAAATTAACCACAAGTTTTGAAAAATATCTTTGGTTCGGTTGTTGCCTCTCTGGGTAAGTATCAGCGTAATTATTTAAGGCGCTAACCGCATTTCTATTGTTTTTAATATAACACTCCAGCATATAAAATTTCTCTTCGTTCGTATAACGCAAAGCCACTTTTAAGAATTTAAAATAAACGATAACAGAAAATAACTAACAAACTTTGAAACGTCAAAAAATCAAATTGTTACCATGGCAATCCAAAGCCTGCTAGAATAAAATCGACTTTTGGTCAATTTGATGGTTTTTCTTTAAGAAATGTAAACTTGTTATACATGATACAATGAATAGGATTTTTCTTGCTTATTTTAAAGAGGCAAACATGCAATATGGCGTCCATAACAAAAAATAAAGTTGGTGATGGCGAAGGATAACCAAAACGTCGTAATTAAAATCTAATGCAATAACCGTTTGCTACACAAAAAAATGGCTATGAAAAAGTGTTCAGTGATTTTGAAACAAAATACAAACACAGAAGTTACAGGGCTTTATAGAAAATGCCACTTTTTAGTTTTTTCAGAATATCCCGAAAACCAAAAAACTTAAAAGCACGCCGCTGGCGTTTTTAAATTACCGATAAAATTCTGTAAAACTTTGCCCATTTAATCATTTTTGTATCTCTTATAGTTTCCGAGATGCCAATACATGCATCACCAAAATGGCCCACACTGTATATGGAGTCGAAATGTGCTCGAATAAATTTTAATTACTTTATCAGACAATTAACATATTAATTCCTGGACAACCTGTACAATTCCTGATTAGTGCAGGCCCCAACACATTACAAAAATGAGGGTTTTAAAATATTAGGTAGGTTATCTACAGATTGATATTGATATGTAAAAAAAAACTAATATATTCCGAAAATTATGGCATTTTTAAACATTTTCAATATTTCCAAGTAAAATATTGGCTGTAGACTAAAATTTTTGCCAAAATTTCCTTAAGGAATTTGTTATACAAGCGTTATTTTTTCATACGAAATTTCTCAAGTGTAGGGCTGTTGTAAGAGAAATTTACTCAGCAGTATCAATTTGCAAATTAAATATAGTTCTACTAGACACAATTAAGCAAAATTTTATGAAAATATAGAGTGAACATTTACTAATAAATTTTAATTAATTTAAATTAAAATCAAGGTTAGCTTAAACGTTCTCTTACCGCAGATCTGACTCAGATCTTCTATCGGCCTACTTCTTATCTATAAATAAAACCACACTGTATTATTCACAATCCTAACTAAACAATGTTTCATATGACCGGCAAACACCGTTTTCCTAGAAACAAATTGCGTTTCTAATTACGTGTCAAGTTGTCATAACTATTACATTACTGCATCTCTAAGAGCAATTAATACCGAATGTCGAAGAGAAAAAAAAATGGTGTTATCTGTCGCGCCGACACTACCGAAACGCGTTAATTTGGTTTGCTCCCGGCTCTCCTCGTATATACAAATATTTACGAGACACCTGATCGGGCAAAACGATATCACGTTCAGAAGTATATTTGAATAACTAAAACAAAACTGTTTTTCTGACTGGTAACATCCTGGAGAGCGGGTAGTGATTTACTATTAGATAAGCTACTCGATTTATATTAGGGGACTGTTTCTTATTTAATACTGGCGTGTGGCGATCAACATTAATATTATTTTAATAATATGTAGTACATTACATAACGAATGATGAACGTTATAAATCTTTACTTTTATTAGAAACAGTGAAGTGTGACCCAATTTAGTTCAGTACAGTCATTTAGGACACACCTTAATATACTGTCTTTTCAAACCAGTGCCGGCTCGTGGTGAATTATATTGGGAGGTCAATAACAAATTTAAAAATAGGCATACTTAAAATAAAAATAAATATCTTAACTTTAAATTATGCTTTAAATTCTCTTGAAGTTCAGGTCTACTCTTGGTTCTTTAGAATTAGTTCTTTTCAATTAGAAATTGCAGGCACATTCCTTTTACAAACGATTTCTCGATACTTAACACTGCTAAAGCGGATAGTCTATCTTGCCCCAACTCCTCAACAAAATTTATAAGCCCTCGAAAAACCCCTGGATTTTCAAACAAAGCCGTTTCATCATGGCCACGTAGTGCCAGCTCGAATGTACCACAAAATTTTACACAATCTATAATTTTGTTTAAAATAAAACGATTTTTGGATACATTTTCATTAACAGTAAAATGAGTTAGAGACTTCACGACCACGTATCCAGTTAGCTAAATCGTACATACTTTTGCGAAAGTTTCGATGAACCTCTTATTTTTGTCTTTACTAGTTTTTGGTATACTAAGTTCTGGCAAATTGCGACCACTTACTTTGAATTTGGTTATTTTCTCAAAATTAAGTTCGTTAGCACTTTTTAGTTGTTTAATTTTTTGCACTACCGACATTTTAATTAATCTACATTCACAACTCAAACATAGACCACCTTGAAATTGGCTTTTTTTGAAAAATTAAGTTCCTAAGCACTTTTTAGTTGTTTATTATTTTGCCCTAGTCACTACCAACATTTTATTTCCTGTATATTTTGCAACTCACGCATGGACCATAAAAATAAAAAAATATATATTACAAAAAAAAGTATATAAATCAATGTTCATCAATTAAAAACGTCCGAAACAATATCGAGTTAGAATATCGAGCGCGCCACCTCTGAACAACTGAACTTCCGCATGTCGACGTGGTGCCGCGACCGATCAATCGAATTATGAGAAGAGAGCGGCTGATGACCCAAATCGCGATTTCATATTCCATCATGTTAGGCTGCCGCTCGGTAGCTGTAAAATCTTCGGGTACTTTCGTCAGGCTTTAAGGTAATCAGGGCAATTCGGACTACCCAGCCTTATTTAGTATACCGTATTTTATTATGCCTAAGGAACGCAACGAGACCATTCGAACCGCCGCGCGCTGCTAATAGTGTGGCATATTTAACTTTTCCAAAGGTTGGCGTTTTATTACAACTATTAGGAGAGACGGTCAAACGAATAATTTATTTTCTGAAATATTTTTGGGGGGTCATTGACCAAACGACCCTATGGAAGAGCCGCCACTGACATTTTATTGGGGGCCATTTTGTTGCGTCTTGTTAAATTTGCAACAGTTTACCCCTATATCACATTTAATTTTTCTGCAAAATTATGAATAAGAATTTGCATACGTTTATTTTTTTAAAAATTGATTTGGCCGCCACTTTGTTTCGCCATCTTGAATTCGTACCACAACTTTACCAGTTTATTTCTATATCACACTTAATGCTTGCACACAACTTAAAATTAATCTAGTAAGTAGTATGTGGCTGTTTTTTAAAGATTTTATTAAGCCGCCATTTTGTTTTGTTATCTTGGATTCATACCGAAAGGTTACAAGTTCATTCCTAGGGAACACTTGATTTTCGAGAAAATTGGAGATACACTGGCACACAATTTGAAATCAATCCATTAGTTAGTTTTTTCAGGCTTAACTTAATGCTTGATTTTTGTACAAAATTGGAGATAAATTAGATAAGTAGTTTTTTTAGCAATATTTTTTTAACATTTCACTAGGCCACCATTTTGTTTCGTCATATTGTTGCATTTGCTTATTTTGAACCTAAAATAGACCTCCCCTGCCAAAAATATAAAATAATCTTATTTTTTCAAAATGTTTAAATTCCAAAAGAAAAGTGTTTGAAACTAATGATTTATCCTTAAAATTATCGGAAAGAAATAATGAACGGAATTCAAAACATATACCCTGAAAGCTAAATGATTTCAACAAAACCTTCAAACGAAGTTAATCGTAATTATTGTAACTAATTAAATTCATTAGTGGCCTAACAATGCTGATGGAATATTTTGGTTAAATATAATTCTGTAATTGCAGTACTTAATAATTAATAAAACTTGTATTCGTGTGCATTTTGGATTTTGTTGTTCTTTTGTGTGCCAATTGATTTAAAAAAGTACACTATTTTAGGGATTTTCCTGTTTACATTTTTTTTTGTCTTTATCAAATTTGATTTGTATGCCATTAAAAACGTTATAAAAAAAGTTGGTAGTATCTAAACAACCTGACATGAATTAAGAATAACAGGTACATGTGTCGACCTTGGAAATATATACATATAACGGGAAAGACTCTGGATACAACGGGAAAGACTCTGGATCCTGCAAATTTTTTTTAATATATATAAAAAAATATACAGTGTCATGACGAAATCGTAAACTTTAACCAGCATTCCCGAAAAGGTCATTTATTCCCTTTTTTATTTCTTGGCTAATTTTTGTTTCTTTGCTTATTTTGAACCCAAAAAAGTTAAAATAATTGTATTTTTTGAAATTTTTAAATTTCAAAAAAAATTTTGAATCTAATGATTTAAAATTATAGTAAAAAAATAAGAGAAGGGTATCCAAAACATATATATCTACAAAGACCGAGTCAAAGTTTTGCCTTCAATTGTAAGAGAAAGTTTCTTTTAATTATATCAGAACACTGAATGTCTTAGTAAAACTGGAGTACCCATTTTGAGCGTTCGGTTAAACCCGACGTTACAAAGAAAGTGTCAACCTATATAAACAAAACTAGCTAGCCCGGAAGACCTTGCTCTGCCTTTTCCGTTAGATGTCGCTATTAATTTCCAGTGGAATTATAAGAATATAGGGCGCATTCACCGCATCGTCCAGAAATGTTATTGACGAAAAATATATTGGTTTTATAAAAAAAAAAACGCAATAAAACAATACAAAAAATAGTGTTCAAAGGTCTCTGTAACCAGACAATAATTTCAAAAAAAAATCATGTAAATCTGTGCAGTACAACTCCCTCTAAAAAATCTGGTCTAGTACCATTGTTTCAGAGACAAATTATAAAAAAATACATTCATTGTAAATTTAAAAATTTGAAACGGCTTGAAATTTTTAAACATTTTATTAAATCCGACTGCCTCACTGTTCACTTATACATTTTATATTTCCAAGGAACTTGGACAATTTCTCAAGGACTTGCGATGCTTAACAAAGCCATAAATCGTTTTATTGCAGTAGGGAAATCAATAATCTTTCTTTCCAAGAATATCCATGTAACTGTAATTGAATTTAGCGAAAACATTAAGCACAAGTTGCCGTCATTGTCCTATTTATAATCACAAGAATCTAGATAAGGTAAAGGCCATTGAAGTTGATTTACGTAGGGGATAGAATAAAATACTTTCTTTCCACAGACTGTTTACTAGGCATGGGAGTTTTATATCGATAATTATGGATAAGGGCCGATATCGATAGGTAGCCGATAACATGGTTAGTTGATTGTAAATGGATTACATAGCTTACATATTACAAAGGTGAGAATTTTTTTCTCTTCGATATATTTGGCTCTCAAACCGGCTTTGGCACAAATATCGATAGGTAGCCATAAAATGTACTGTCATGTGTATACAGGGTTTTTCAAAAGAAAGGCACAAAATTCATATCTTCTCTATGAGTCAATTTTCACAAAAATGCAGTGGTTTAAATGATTGTTCGGCTTTTTGTTATATTTTCAGCCCCCTCGCTGCAACTGCTTAAATTGTAGGTACAAAACTTTTTTGTGAATGGCAACCTACATCATGTCGGAGCTCTATGAAAAGGTCTTTTAAAACTAAATTCGAAACTAACAGCAAATTAGGGGTCTGCTCGTTTCGTTGCAGTAAAGCGAGTCCACATAAGTTCTTAGTTAAAAATTAACTATCAAAGTAGACCCTTGTGGTGTAATGCGGAACGACCTTGGTAACTATAAATTATTAGAGCCCATCCCAAAATTTTATTGAATTCTCTTGAGAGTGGTAATTATTATTGGCCCATACATAAGAAGCAACTTCCTAATTTCACAAATTTTTACATTGTAAAAGGCAGGTAAAAAGGTACCCAAATTTTTGAAATTCTAGGACAGTTTTTTACCACATTTGGTTGTTTATTTGGCAAATACCCAATACACAAAATAATAAATTCAGTTAATCTTTCTGTTTGATCATTGAATTGTAAGCAAGTGTTAGTATTTTGGAACTTTGACATTAATGAATTATGGTGCTCTCAGAAAGACAGCGTATTGAAATTTGTTGGGTTGTGGAGACAAAGTACAGAGCCAAGATGAAGTTGGTGTGTTGTTCAATGAAAAGTATCCCGAGAATACAACTACGCGGTCAAGTGTGAGTAGGATAGTTCACAAATTTGAAGAGCATTATTAAAGTTGTACTGGAACTTCTTGAAGTAATTATGATAGGACATTTTATTTAAATAGAACGATCAATAGACATAATTATCGATACAGGTCTGATCAATTTCCACAGTGGAGATGTGAGGGACATACACAGCATCTCCAAAAAGTCAATGTGTGGGGTGGCATAATAATCAACCGAATTTTAGAACCATATTTCTTGGAAGAAAATTTGACTGTTGAGCGTTACTTAGATTTGCTCACATTCGACTTAATACCTTCACTAACAGTAATGTTTCCGAACCAGGGCGATCCAGATTATTTCCCATGAAAGCATATAGTTTTAATAAGGTTGTGCATCACAGCATTTTGGTATAAATGTTTGAAGATATTTCGACATTTTTTCAAATCGGTGGATAGATCGACAAGGTCCCATTTAAAGGCCACCATGGTCTACGGACCTTACACCATTGGATTTTCTACGGGGGTATTTGAAGGAGAGATGTTTAAAAATAGACCAAACCGCGTTGGGTACCTGCAAGATAGAATAAGGATGGAGATTACTAATTTATCAGACTCGGTGCATATCAAGTAGAAAGAGGAGATAACTTTCAGCATTTGTTACATTAGCCGAATTAAATTAAGTTCCAAGGATTCCCCCTCGAATATTAATTATAATTAAAAAAACTTATGTGGACTTGTTTTACTGTAAAGAAATGAACAGACCCCTAATTTGTTTAGGTTTAGTTATTTGTTGCTAGTATGGGATTCAGTTTTACCTTCTCATAAAGCCTCCAAATGACCTAGGTGGTCATTTCAAAAAAAAGCTGAGGTGCCTACAAATTAAGGACTTCAGCAAGGAGGGGGCTGAAAATATTACAAAAAGACCAACAACCATTTTTCGTGTTCCAGCGTTTTGGTGAAATATGACTAATACAGAATATACAGTGTGTCCAAGATAAGGATGCACAGCATGGGGATCTCGGAAACGGTAAGAGATATAGTGTCGGTTAAATTAGACAAAAGTTGCGTATTTTGATGCCCAACAAAATCCCGTTTTAAATTTGAAAATTCTAAGCCGTTCCCGAAATATCCGAGAAAAACCGAAATATTGCGATTTCGTTTTAATTTTCTTTTGAAGCTATTTGAAAAGATATGAAAAAACGGAAAACACTTTTTCATTCTCACTTTTTAAGCTGTACAAGGTGACGTTAACAAATTTTCATTACAACGTTTTGTTTCGATGGAACCACCATCAACTTTGATTTTCCTTATGGGACGGAAAAAAGTACACCCCGTATTAGATTGCGCTTTTCATTGCGAATTCAACGATGTACTACACAATGTGGTTACTTATGTTTTTATCCAGAAAAATGGCTTTTTAATACATTTCTAACATTTTATTATAGTAGGCCATGAAATCCTAACGATAAAAGTAAAAAAAAACAGTTAACAATTCGAATGAATGTATTTATTTATTTAACAAATATTCAAACAAGTAAATGTTTGTATTGTTATTGTTGTTGTCGTTTTTTAATTTATTTTGTTCTACAATGGATGGAGGTAATTTTACAAACGAAGAAAAATGTGATATGCTATCTTGCTACATTTTATGCCAAAGAAGTTGTGTAGGAGCCGAGGGCATGTATTCTAACAAATACCCAGAGCGGAGAGCACCTGACAAGTGTATTTTTCTTAGTTTGCTATTTAATCTAAAAGAATATGGATCATTTAAAAAGTCTGTATTATCCCGACAAAAACCTTCCAATGAAGGAAATCCATACAACGTTCTACAATCTGTTATTGAAAATCCACACACTAGAGAAATTGAAGACCAGACGGGGGTAGCTAATTCTACAGCTCAAATTATTTTAAGGAAAAATCAATTTAAGTCTTACAAATTCCGAATATGTCAAGGATTAAAACCGGGTGACGATGAACGACGTAGACATTTTTGTGAGTGGTATACCAGGATGTGTGAAGACAGTCTTAATTTTTCTTATAAAGTGATTTGGTCTGATGAAAGCACGGTAACCAATAACGGTATTTTTAACAGGCGCAATACCCACTATTGGTCACAACGAAATCCATGTGTAAATAGACTATCCAGACATCAAGATCGCTTTGGATTTAATATTTGGTGTGGGATTTTTGGTAGCAAGATTATAGGCCCTATTTTCTTTCACAATTCGTTAACTTCCGTACCTTGAGATCTTGAGGCACGATTTAGAAGATGCATTAGATAATTTACCGTTAGGCGCTGTACACGGCTGTTGGTTCCAACAAGATGGTGCTCCAGCCCATAACTCCATAGAGTTTGCCAATATTTAACTGAACGGTTTGAAGGAAGATACATTGGGACTTACAGTGAAACACCTTGTCCTCCAAGGTCCCCGGGCCTAACTCCCTTGGACTTTTTCTTGTGGGGCTACATAAAAAATGAAGTATTTAAGGAATGTTTTGACGAGGAACAATTATATCAATCAGTACGAGCAGCATTTAATACAATTACTCCTGAAATGTTAGGTCATATTTTGGAGTCTACCGTGAGACGGCCGTACTTCTGTTTAGAAAATGGAGGTAATTTGTTTGAACAGTAAATAAATAAATACATTCATTCGAACTTGTCAACCGTTTTTTTCTTCCTTTTATCGTTAGGATTTCATGCCCTACTATAATAAAATGCTAGAAATGTATTAAAAAGCCATTTTTCTGGATAAAAACATAAGTAATCATATTGTGCTGTACATCGTTAAATTCGCAATGAAAAGCGCGATCTAATACTGGGTGTACTTTTTTTCCGTTCCATAAGAAAAATCAAAGTTGATGGTGGTTCCATTGAAACGAAACGTTGTAATAAAAAATTTGTTAACGTCACCTTGTACAGTTTAAAAAGTGAGAATGAAAAAGTGTTTTCCGTTTTTTCATATCTTTTCAAATAGCTTCAAAAAAAAATTAAAACGAAATCACAATATTTCGGTTTTTCTCGGATATTTCCGGAATGGCTTAGAATTTTCAAATTTGTAAAACGGGATTTTGTTGGGTATCAAAATACGCAACTTTTGTCTAATTTAACCGACACTAAATCTTTTACCGCTTCCGAGATCCCCATGCTGTGCATCCTTATCTTGGACACACTGTATGAATTGTGTGTGTTTCTTTTGAACAACCCTGTATAAATGTTATTATTATTTTCACTTTCAAAGCTTCAATAAAAATAGAACAAAGTCGAAACTTTGTGTGTTTGAAGAACAAGTATTTTTAAAAAAGCGTTGTAAACAATTTAAAAATTGAAACGTATTTTAGTAAAAAAATAAATAAAATCGATGGCAAAAACGTCGCGTAGATAAAATAGACATTTGTTTATATGTTTGTATCAATTAACATTATTATTTGCGCGCCTAATACATTTTAAAGAAAACAAACGCCTGTTAAGTAAATATGTCGCATTTATTTGGGAGGTGCGAGTACACAGCCGGTACATAATTGTTGGATTTTTGCTTCCCTTGTTTGTGTGTTTATTGAATAAAGTTGTGAAAACTCCCTGCCACACCTTCTAAACAAAATCAAAAATATTCAATCTACGTCAACTACGTCTTCCAAAACCAGAAAGTTCTCTGCTAATTTATGAGGAAGTATTATGTCTACACTGAAGGTTGGCATGATTTAAATCACATTATTTAAATCATTTTTCGTAAATTTAGATATAATTCTGAATTTCTTATACTTATGGTATCCCGCAGTTTTTAATTTCAGGAGAGTTTGTAGGCAGACGCGCCGAAGAAACTGAAAAGGGGGAAGTTTCAGTTGTGAATATATTTTGGAATACACTATCTGTACACAACAGAGAGACAGACGAACAATAATAATAAACAATTTACAAAATTAAATACTCGACTACACACTAATTAACATACATATATGTGTTTGTAATGAAATAATTAAACATGAAAATATAAATATAATAATATTTATATTATCATAATATTTTTATTTTAATAAAAATAATTATGTATTTTATTTCAATTAGACTAATTTTTCCTTTATAATAGGTCAAGGTAAAGAGTAATAGAGACCTATACCTACCTATTGTATAGTATGTATTATGTTTTTGTTTTTAGAAAGTACCGTTTGTTTTCGTTTTGATACTCTTTTAGTAACGATTTTTTTGATTTTTTAAAAAAATTCATGATTTTTGACAACCCTGGTCTCCACTGCCTTTAAAATTCACTGCCCTTTACGACGTTTTACGACGTTTCCTATAAAAAACTAATTTTTTAGATACAAACGATGGAACTTCGGTAACAAACTGAAATCCCGAGTTTTTCATGATTACAGATTTCTTAAAAATGTTTGGAACTCAAGTTAAATCTTCCCAAACTCGAAATTATTTATTTGAGCAGTAAAAATCACAGCTATTTTATTATTATTATTATCTCTTCCAGTGGCGGCTCGTGGTGAATTATATTGGGAGGCCAATAACAAATTTAAAAATAGGCATACTTAAAATAAAAATAAATATCTTATCTTTAAATTGAGCTTTGAATTCTCTTGAAGTTCAGGTCTACTCTTTGTTCTTTAGAATTGGAAACATGCTGAATGACACGTTCGTTAAAATTGCACGCACATTCCTTTTATAAACGTTTTCTCGATACTTAACATTGCCCAATTCCTAAACAAAATTTATAAGCCCTCGAAAAACCCTTGGATTTTCAAACAAAGCCGTTTCATTATGGACACGTAGTGCCAGCTCGATTGCCCCACAAAATTTCACACAATCTATAATGTTGTTTAAAATATAACGATTTTTGGATACATTTTCATTAAAATCTCTAAGGGAATTTCTATAAGCTGTGTCTAGTTGAGTGCGAATATCGACACTTCCGATCGTAGCATAGTTCACCGAACATTTCATGTGATCTGCAGAAAACGCATGTTTTTTTATTTTTTCTTGTGTTTTAAGTCGTCTTTAACACCGGTTTTGCACCATAATGAGTCTGACGAGTCCTTAGAAAACAACAAATAAACATAACAGTAAAATAAGTTAGAAACTTCACAACCACATATCCAGTTAGCTAAATCGGACATACTTTTGGGAAAGTTTCGATTAACTTTTTTATTTTGGTCTTTACTAGTTTGTCGTATACTAAGTTCTGGCAAATTGCGACCACTTACCTTGAATTCAGTTATTTTCTCAAAATTAAGTTCGTTAGCACTCTTTAGTTCTTTAATTTTTTCCACTACCGAAATTTTATTTCATCTACATTCACAACTCAAACATAGACCAGCTTGAAATTGGTTATTTTTGAAAGATTAAGTTCGTAAGCACTTTTTAGTTGTTTATTTTTTTTGCACTAGTCAATACCAACATTTTATTTCCTGTATATTTCCAACTCACACATGGATCATAAAAATAAAAAAATAAATCAATTTTTACCGATAAAGAACGTCCGAAACGATATCGAATATGGACGCGCGACCTCTGAACAACTGAACTTCAGCATGCCGACGTGATGCCGCGACCGATCAATCGAATTATGAGAAGAGACCGGCTGATGACCCGCGGTTTTATATTCCATTTGCATCATGTTCGGCTACCGCTCGGTGGCTGTGAAATCTTCGGGTACTTTCGTCAAGCTTTAAGGTAATCAGGGCAATTCGGACTGCCCAGCCTAGCTTAGTATAGCGTATTTTATTAAGCCTAAGAAATGCAACGAGACCATTCGAACCGCCGCGCGCGGCTAATAGTGTAGCGTATTAATAGGGGCGGTCAAACGAATAATTTATTTTCTGAATTATTTTTGGGGGGTCATTGACCAAATGACCCTATGGAAGAGCCGCCACTGATCTCTTCTTGCACTGAAGTATGCATTTTCTACTTTAACTAACTCTAAATCGCGAGATATTAAGTAACCACTACACTTTCAAATAATGCACCTCCACGTTACAGTAGCATCTTTGTTGTTGCGTAACGATCACAGCACAAAACATAAAATTTAAAAACAACCCCCTAAGCATTGGCTTTATTCTTGTATATAAAAAGTCAATGCTCTAAGTCAGTGTTTCTCAACCTGGGTTCCGCGGAATCCCAGTTTTCCGTCGTGGTGTGTTGGGGATTCCACAAGTTGGGCGGCAATTTGTAAACAGAAAAGTCTATGTACACTGGCCCACAAAAAAAGTTGCGAGCCTAAAATTTGTATCAATTTCAATCCTTAATAATTTTTGAATGGATTCTTAGATTCTGCTAATTTTTTTGCAATTTATTTCGATACCTTTTCACAATGATTTTGTGATATAAATTTAAACTTCGGAATAATACTGGACAATATACAGGGTCAAACGCAAACTTGTGTTTTTTCACCAATTTTTGAGACGCTCTATAGAATGACCTGGCTTAAATATCACTATTGTCTATGAGTCATTTTGTTGCCTGTTTCTTTAGCAACATTTTGTTTTTTCAATGACGTTCGCATCTTTCTTTTTAGAAAATATAGAGCAGTGTAAGTAAAGTGATGTTTTACTGTAATTTCCCTTACACTCAAAAAAATGTAATTTTAAAAGCGTAGAATGCTTTGAAAATTAAAATGTCTTTGAAATGTCAAGCCTTAAAAAGACTTTCTGTCAGTTTGGAAGCGTTGTTTGTATTAGTAATGGCACGACAAAATTAGTCCAGAGCAAGTTGCTCAGATTGTAGCATTAGTAAATGATGGAATGAGTTTGC
This sequence comes from Kuschelorhynchus macadamiae, assembly GCA_030620095.1. Classification (NCBI taxonomy): domain Eukaryota; kingdom Metazoa; phylum Arthropoda; class Insecta; order Coleoptera; family Curculionidae; genus Kuschelorhynchus; species Kuschelorhynchus macadamiae. Next base: position 1,126,963 of record JAUTXW010000774.1, on the reverse strand, counting down.
AGGGGCAAACCTTAAGAAGGCCTTTTCAGAATGCCGTGATTGTAAAGAGGCATTTACTTGAGGTTCGTAATAAAAATGTATGTGATGAGACAGTGCGTCGTCGGCTTAAAGAGAGAGTAAGTCAAGAGTACCAGCAAATGGTCGAAGATTGCTAACAGAACATTGTTTATCTCGACTTAATTTTGACAGTGGTCCCAAGTATTATTTTCCGACGAGTCACGGTTTTGCTTACATTCTTCCGATGGACGTCAACGAGTTTGGAGGCAGGAAGGCCAAAGGTACGCTGAGGGTATGTTTGTAGAAAAGCAACCTTTTGGAGTTGGTTCTGTGCTGGTATGGGCTTGGATTTCCCACGCAGCGCACACAGTACTTTCCATATTACCAAGAAATTCGCTCAATGGCAAGCGTTATATTGATGTACCGGCTGAACACGTGGTATCGTTTGCTCATTTCATAGGACAGGAGTTCCTTTTTATCACACTGCTCTTATTGTGAGGCAATATTTGGACGAAGTGGGTACACATCTTTTACCATGGCCAGCCAGGAGCCCGGATTTAAATCCGATTGAGCATGTTTGGGATCAGCTTGGTAAGCGTGTTCGTAGTCGTCCACATGTACCCGCCAATTTAGAGGAACTTGGAGAAGCACTGGTTCAAGAATGTGATCACATCTCCCAAAATTCAATTGCACGACTGATTGAAAGCATGCCAAGGCGTTTACAAACTGTAATAAGAGCCAGAAGGGGAAACACTCGTTATTAATTCTTGTTTATAAAACGTTATTAATTTAAGTTCTTGTTTATAAAATTTAAATTAAGTTTGATTATTGCTTAAAATAAATGTTGTTTATAGATACGCATAGTCTTTTATGTATTTAGTAAAAATAGCACTTTACATACAGGGCTACACTTTCTCTAAAAAAAAAAGATAAAACGATCATTTAAACAACAAAATGATCATAAAGAAAGAGGTAACAAAATGACTTATAGACGATAGTGATATTTAAGCCAGGTCATTCTATAGACCGTTTCAAAAATTGGTGAAAAAATACAAGTTTGCGTTTGACCCTGTATATTATCCAGTTTTATTCCGAAGTTTAAATTTATATCACAGAATCATTGTGAAAAGGTATCGAAATAAATTGCAAAAAAAATTAACAGAATCTAAGAATCCATTCCAAAATTATTATGGGTTCAAATTGATAAAAATTTTAGGCTCGCCACTTTTTTTGTGGGCCAGTTTAGTATCGCCTATAAAACGATGGACGGTGCAAAATCTATGACTGGAAAGTGGCAAATACAGTAGATTTACTGCACGTGTTAAACAAATCATGCCTAATCTCGAAAGTAGTCATAGCAGTGAAACGAATGCCTCCAAATCTTAAGTCTCCTTTATAGACAGACATTGCCTCAGAGATTAAGTATTACTTACGAGCACTGCAACATTTAAGAAGGGAATATTTCCCCATACAAAGAGATAATCTCAGCTGGCTTAGAAATCTATTTACTTTGTCAATGGAGGAGCTTAACCTCACTGTCAAACAAACCTAGTAAGTCATCGATATATCTACAGGTAGAAATTTGAAAGAAACTTTCAACCCGGCGACATTGTTGGAGTTTTGGAGCAGTCTCAGATTAGAATATCCAGAGATTTCACATCACGCATTGCCATTAGCAACAACCTATCGTTGCGAAGTGGGTTTTTTTAAAACATATCAACATCCAAACCCAACAGAGGAACAAATTGGATGCAGAAGCCAATACGAGTATTATACTATCCAATATTCAAATAGATTGTGACAAGTTCATTTCGAAGAAACAAGCGCAACCGTCTCATTAATATTAAAATGTTATTTTTTAATGTATGGCAAAACTTCTTAGCTAAAAAATGATTCTCGAAATGATTAGTACTATATGGATGTTTATTTCTCGTTTTTATTATTAAGTCCTGTACTGTCTAATTTTTTTAGCGAACTGACACATGCCGAGTTGAGAACATACCATTTTTAACCCGTAAATTCGCAACCCCCATATGATAACTACAAAGACTCACCCTCCTGGCAGCCAGTAGTCGCCTCGATGCAATATTTTAGAAATAACAGATACAGTTGACCCGGTTTATCAAAATATATTAAAAACGGTAGACAACTTTTGAAAATAATAGCTATTGTGGCGGGGAACTGAGCCTTACAATTTATATTTATCCTTATTTAATAACGTAATATTTGAAATATAATAAGAGTGACAATTCCTCTCCCATGTACCAGGAAATACAGTCCCCTAATTTAAATCGCACAGTGTATCTACGGCATTTATGTCTAATTTAATTCTACTATTATACGACTTTAAGTAAGCAAATTATTTTCGTTCATTTAGTAATTACGTGCCACGCAAAAACCATCAAAATATATTCATTTAAGCGTTTATTCGAGACAAAAGCCAAGTATGAAAACCTGGGTAACGGCCTTGACCACGAGTACGGTTGATTGATTGTCGGTCAAAAAGAAGGAAATACACTTGTTGACTGCCTATAGATGTATTTTTAAGAATTACAAAATTGAGGACAAAATTCCTTTTACTAAAAAAAAGCATTTGGTAAAGTGCGAGACACGAAAGAAAACCGGGCGGTCCGTAAAATAAAGGTTCATAGTCTTAAGCAAGCGGAAAAGTAAAATTTGTGTACGCAAATAAATTTTATGTTATTTTATTTGTTGTAATAGTTTGCCGCTTCGCCTATAAAGTGCGCCAGCTAAGCGGTACGGAAAATTAATCGAGGATTTAGTAAATTTCGCACTGGCCCACTTGTAATTGGGATGTGCCTAGAGTCTCCATGGAGTTGCCGCTAGAAGGTTCTAGCTATTTCCAGTGGCGCCTATACATTTCGAGCATTTGTTTTCATTTCTATATAAATGCGTTGCGTTGAATTTGAATTATTATTTCGAAGTAACGATGGCGAGTAAAAGAGAAAAAACAATTCGAAGCGGTGCACGTGAAGTTATTGCGAACGTTATAGAGGCCTGTACTAGAGAAGCTGAAAATAATAGTTTGACTATTCCAATTCAAAATCGAATAGAACGCGCTGCATTTTACACTGGTGTTTCCGAAAGTAGTGTAAGAAAAATTCAAAGAAAACATAATGATCGCTCATGTTCTACTTCACCTTTAAAATCTCCTGGTAAAAAAAGACCCCGATTATCATACAAAGATAAAATTGACGATGGTGATTTTCAAATAATTCGACGAACAATAGAGGATTTTTATATAAACTTGAAGAAGATTCCGACCTGCAAACCCCTACTTCGTGCTGTAAAGAACAAAATAGATTTTCCGTACGGGTATAAAACCTTAAATCGGATTTTACGATCAAATGGTTTTGTTTGGCGCAAGTGCCAAAATAAAGCAAAATTGCTCATTGAGAGACCAAATATTTTTCACTGGCGGGTGAAATATCTATCAACTGTAAGGCAACATAGGCAACAAGGACGCAATATTGTGTATCTAGACGAAACCTGGGTAGATAATGATATGACAGTGAACAAATGCTGGCAAAGTGAAAATGTTACAGGTGTTGTTCAGGGAATCCGCTCTAGTAGTCGCTTTATTATAGTTCATGCTGGTTCAGAAGCCGGATTTGTTCCAGGTGCTGCTTTAGTTTTTAGCTCGAGACTAACAACTGGAGACTATCATGGACAGATGAATAGAGATAATTTTGAAAAGTGGTTGCTCGAGAAGCTTCTACCTAACATTCCTCCCAAATCATTCGTGGTAATAGATAATGCGTCTTATCATTCTCACGTAGAAGATCAAGTGCCAACTAAATACTCTACAAAACTCATATGATATCGTGGCTTAAATCGAACAATCTTGTATGTGATCCAACATGGAGAAAATATCAATTATATGAAGTAATATCAGCCAACAAGCCTAGAGAAAAAAAGTATAAAATTGACAGTCTTTTACGTAACCTTAGAAGCGATTGACTCAATATCGGCTGTAAATTGGAATCGTATGTTATACATATACATGTTCGTTCTGTTGAAGATAAATACTTATCATTTTCATATTACTTTGTACAGGGGACGTCATTGTGAAATACTATACAGGGCGTTTCCTAATTGCGTTCTAATGTTAAAGGGGGGTTATTCTTGCACCTTCTTAAGAAAAAAGTTTAATATGAACCTAAAAGTCTTAACTTTGGAGATACAGGGTTTTAAAAAACATTTTTTTTAAATCCTAATTCTGATGCTATTATAGATAAATAACCGTGTAAAATTTGATACAAGTCTTTTATGCATAAAAGGGCATTTTTTATTAACAATCAATTTTTGAAATTTCTACCAGTGACGCGCATATGTAATTAACCTGAGTAAATCCGTATGCTCCTTAATGCATAGAAGACGTGTATCAAATTTCATGCAGTTATCTGCAATAGCATCAGAATTGGGATGAAAAAAAATGTTTTCTTTTTAAACTTTTACCATCCTGTATCTCAAAAGTTAAGACTTTTAGGACATAAAAACGCCCCCTTTAACATCAGCACGCAATTAGGAAACGCCCTGTATAGTGCTTCACAGTGACGGCCCCTGTATAAAGTAATATGACAAACGGAGACAGACGGCCACTTTTGGCATACCCGAGTAGCCCAAAGTCGAACTGCATAAATTAAAATTTTGATACATCTCCTTCACTGGATCTAATGCTGGCTGCCCTTGTAAAATATGAACTCGTAAATCGTGTATCACTATACTAGGTGGTCCAATAATAGTGGACGTAGGCAGTAGCCCGGGAACCGTTAATGAAAGAACTCAAGAAAAACTATATTTATAGGTAAATCGATCAAGAAAAATCAAAATTAAGTCATTTTAATATTCGAAAGTTCGCCGTTTTTGCAACACAAAAGAGATATAGAAGTGCGGTACACGAAAGAAAACAGACAAATATAGATAAAGGTTCATTAAGCATTGTCATATTTTTTAATCTTGTGAAGTGCGTATAGTCAAAAAGGAGTGTCATATTATTTAAAGAACGACGGGACACCACTGCTGATTTAAAGAGATTTTTTGACCGACCTGCTTAAACCGATTGACTCCGCCCTGTTTTCTTTCGTGTCCCGCACTTTACAACTTTATACATAGCAGAAATTGTCTTTATCTGAAAATCTTATCTGTCCAAATACCTACAAAGCAAACAACAAAGTGTAATACATCGTTAATCAAATCAAAATCAAAATAAAAATCTGACTACACCTCAAAATTTTATAAAAAAGGGCACAGCGCCTATTTCTAAAAATGCGTTTTATCATTTTTTTTAAATACACTGACCGGCAATAAAATCGGGCACCCAAAAATAATAATAAAATTTAATGGTCAATAACTTTTTTGTATTTACGCCAATTTTATTGATTTTTTGGCAAAATAGAGGTATGATATTCTAGTTTTTAAACTTCCTTCATTAAAGAGAAAATATGTTCACTATGGTGCTTATATCAGGAGAAGCAAAAATAAGTTTTTTCAGTCTATATTTTGAGCACCCCCAAAGGTTTGCAAATTTATTCTGCACCAATCTTTTTCGAACGTTTGCTTTTTTTGTTCATCTCGATAACTCTATTTTGTCGGAAATGTACGACTTAAACGAATACTTTGCAAACATATCAGATTTGGTATTTGTACGTCATACATTTAATTTGAATCAGAGCAGCTATGTGGCTTTATTACAAGACGGAAGAAACCAAACGTATGCCGCAAGAAGATATGGATGTTCGAGAAGTACAATGCGACGTGTCTACTCTCGATTCTTGGCAACAGGTTCTTATGCCAGTCGTCCAGGATCAGCTCGGCCCAGAAGCACCACATCGTAATGATCGGTTCATCATCAATCTATCTCTACGTGATCGACGTTCTGCGAATCCGTAGTGAATTGTAGTATGTAAGGAATGTTAATATCAGCGAAAGAACGGAGCAAACCTATTTTGCAGAAGACCTGCAAAGTGACCAGAGCCTACCAGAGACCATCGGATCCCCCGTCTTCGATTTGCTAGAGAACAGCGTTACTGGACCAAGAACAAATGGAAAAATGTTCTGTTTACAGACGAATCCAGGTATTGTCTCAGATCTCTAGATGGTCGAGAGCGTGTTTGACGGTCTTTTAGTGCGAGAGTGAGTTTTTAAGGCGGTTCCGTCATGGTAAGGGATGGTATTTCAGCAAAGACTCGCACCCATCTATACTTAATTCGAAGGGGTACTCTTAATGCCGAAAGATACGTGCACGATATTTTGGAAGAGTATGTTGTCCCCTACAGAGGCTTGATAGGAGAACACTTTATCTTCATGCATGATAACGCCAGACACCATGTAGCACAACGAGAATATAGAGAGGATGGAATGGCCGGCTCACAGCCCGCACCTTATCCGATTGAGCATCTCTGGGATAGACCAGGGACAAGAATACGTGTTGTAGTACCTGTACCAATAACACTACAGGAATTAAGAAGGGCGCTCTCCGAGCAATGTGCAGCTATTTCTCAAGATGATATACGTCGTTTGGTACCAAGTATATCAAGAAGAATGGATGCTGTTATACAAGCTCGCAGTGGAAACACAGGATATTAAAAATTAATACATTTTTACTTTTTTTTATATTTAAACTTTAATTGTTAATGGATTTTGTTGGTTAAGTTTCTTATGCCGCATTAGAATAAAAAGTCATTTTTGAAAATGTTAAATCTTTTCTTTAAAACCTCGTTATTTTTGTCAAAAACTGAGCTACCGAGGTGAACAAAAAAACAAAATGTTCAAAAAAGATGCACCTTGGTAAAGAATAAGCGTGCAAATGTTTTACACTGGGAAATAATTCCAGAGTGTTCAAAAGTTGGACCGAAAAGCTAGTTTTTGATACTCCTTGTATAAGCACCTTTTCTGTTCAATGAAAGAAGTTTCAAAAAGTACATTTTACCTGTATTGTGCTAAAAAATCAATAAAGTCGACCCAAAAACAAAAAAGTTATTGACCATTTAATTTCGTTAATATTTTTTGGTGCCCGATTTTATACCGGTCATCTCAAAAACCCAAATAGATAGAAGTAATCCGGTCGGCCCTACTTTCGAAATACAGGGTGCTAACATTTTTTAAAAAAATTCTCATTTTTTTTAGTAATTCCATAACAGTAAGAGCTGTTTGATTCAGATTTGGCACAACCTCATAGGTATTTAAAATCTAGATTTTGACAGCATCAAATAGTTTTTTATCAACCATAAGCGTAGGTATGGGTAGCCATCTGTGACTTCCTTTATAAAAAGTTGGTAGGCACTGATTGTTTAAAAAATTATCAGCTTTATCGTTTAGAGCAATTAAAAATACACAGAAAAAGCCTTGAAGTATTTTGTGATACAAGTGGATTAAAAAAAATATATTTTGATGCACGCCTTTGTCACAACTTACTATCTTTGGTTACGAACAAATATTTATAAAAACGTTTTTTCTCAAAACGATCCAAGAAATAGTAGAGGTATGTAGTAGATATTGTAGGGTTATGAGTAATTCCAACTCCAAATTATCACAAAATACTAAAACGCTTTTTTTTGTGTATTATTTACTTGCGCTAAATGACAAAGTTGACGAAATTTTAAAAAATCAGTGGCGTATCACGTTTTTATTAAGAAAGACAGGGATGGGCACCCATACATATGCCAATCGTTGACATAAAAATTGATGATACTGTTAAAATGTAGCCTTTAAATACCCATGAGGTTTGCCAGATCTTAATCTAATTTCTTACTCTTGACGGAATTACTAAAAAAAGGTTTAACACCCTGATCTCGAAAATAAAGCATTTGAGGAGATATATTTACATAAACTTTTTTTTTTATCCAAATGATCACCTCCTTTAATATTTTTTATATATTTTTTTAAGAGCACCCTGTATTTATGCAACCCTGTATATTAATATCTAGTTGAAAAACCCTCTTTATTTTTAAATGGGAACTTTACATAAAGTATAGTTAAAGTAACCTTAACCTAAACCTCAATATAAAAAAAATAAAAGCGTGCAATTAAAAAATTCTATGTATCTCTCTCATGGGAAGCAATAAAAACAAAAATAAAAAACTAAATATTAACGATACATTGCTTTATTCATCCAAAGGTAAAGGTTAGCTAAAAAGCTTTTTGTGTAGAACACGGCGACTTCGAAAAAAAAACAAAAAAAATCTTCAAATTTGAATTTATCCTGTATAATGCTCACGACAAGACAATTTTGCGAATAATTTACAAAAAATAAAAGTAGAAGCATACACCTAGTTGGAATATGAAAATTTTTAAAGGTCGGATAACTCGTTCTTTTTCATCCAAGTTTAAATACAGACATAAAATATCAGTATCCCGTAATTATTTCCTTGAGTTTATATCATCACATAAAAGTTAGTGTTAACGTTTAAAATTTTCTTCATAGCCATTAATTTCAGATCCCATTGTATATTTCGAGGTGGTTTTTTTAGCTTTCGATACAAAGGAAAATAATAAACATGATCTAAAAAATCATTGCTTATGTCTAGAATTGTGAATTTTGTGTCTACATTATATATAGGTTATTTTTTATGATGTCATGTAACATCTTCTGAATCGCATAGCCACCCGACGCGACTACTGCCAAAATTGCTGTTACTGCCCAGGTTTTACCTAACATTGCCACGCATTGCCCAATTTTATAAAAAACTGCCTATTACTGCTCAATACTGAAAATATTGCCGATATTGCCGCCACTGCGGTTCCACTTCTCACAAAATGTACACCACTGCCTAGCGCGAAACACCCGTCGTTCCTAACACTTGACTATCATGCAAAATTTGAGGTAAATTGAATTATCAGTTTTTTAGTAATATTTTTTTTAACGTTTCCCTACGCCCCCATCTTGTCTCGCCACAATATATTTTTACCAAAATATTACCAGGTCATCCCCATATCCCCCTTCATTTTTGACCAAAATTTGAAGTTAATCGGCTAAGTAATTTTTAAGTTCATTTTTACGCTATGTCGAGAAAAAGAAACCGACAAACAGACAGACAGACCGACAAAATTGATAACACATCTATTTTTGGCATCTAGATCTAAAACGTGAATATATGTAAAAGCTCGTGATTTTTTTACGATTAAAACATTTTATTTGGCCGCCATTTTGTTCCGCCATCTTGAATTCCTACTACAATTTTACTAGTTCATCCCTAAACCATAAATAACACTGGCCGACAATTTTTTTTTTCTTGTAACACAAATCAGAATAGCATAATCTAATAGAATGGACCTATCCAAATACGAAAATGACAAATAGAAAGTTGCAGCACGTAGGGTTTTCTTGTTAGAGTTGTAGAACCATATCGAATGTTACAAAATGATTTCAGAAAATTCTTAACCCTGTTTATTGACTATGTTTACAGTTTTCGCCTATTAAACATACCATACATCTAAGAGAAAAACAAACGAGAAAAATATTAACTTAAAACACTAATTAAACTTTATTTTATTTTTTCCGTTTATAAGGTCTCCCATCTTCTCTCTTCAAAAACCAACAGTAGTCACTCATCATGGCTGGATCCCATCGTCCTTGGTACTGAATTTCGATCGTTCTGATATCTTGGTGAAACCTTTCACCCTGCTCGTCACTAACAGCTCCCAAATTTTTAGGAAAAAATGACAGATGGGAATTGAGGAAGTGAATTTTTAATGACATTCTGTCACCAAGCGCTTTATAGCCGAGTAAGAGTTCATTAACTAATTGTTCATAATTTTCATCCATATTGTTGCCTAAAAATCCTCTTACTACATTAACAAATTAATTCCATGCTCTGAGTTCCTGCCTGGTAAGCTTTTCCGTAAAATTGACATCGTCTAGCAATTTTCTGATTTGTGGCCCAATAAAAATGCCTTCTTTTAATTTGGCATCACTTAACTGGGGAAAGACTTGTCTTAGGTATTTAAATCCATCATCATCTTTATTCAAAGCCTTCACAAAGTTTTTCATCAGCCCAATTTTAATGTGAAGAGGAGGCAAAAGAACATTTTTGGGATTAACAAGAGGTATACATTTAACATTTTGAGATCCCGGAAGAAATTCGCTTCTTTCTGGCCAAATTTTTGTTACATAATGCTGATTTATTGCACGACTGTCCCATAAACAAAGAAAACAGCAATATTTTGTAAATCCCCCCTGAAGTCCCACTAAATCGCTAAAAGTCCCCACATATCTGCCATTTATACCTATTGTAGTTTATTTTATCCAAAATCGTGCGCATAGTTTCATAATTTTCTTTCATTGCAACTGAATGGGCAACTGGTATAGAGGGTTTTAAATTTCCATTATGTAATAACACAGCTTTTAGGCTATATTTAGATGAGTCTTTGAATAAGCGCCACTCTCGGGGAGAATGTTCAATATCAAGTTCCTGCATTAAAGTGTCTATATCAGTACACGCGCACAACGAATTTTCCATACTGTAGAATTCAGAAAACATAGCATTTCTTTTTCCGAAATTCGTAATTTTTGTTTCTTTGGCCAATATGTTTCATTCTTTAACACAGGAACTCAGAAGATCTGGCTGTTGCTTGGATAACTCCAAATCAAGTACTAAATCATTTAATTCACTTTGAACAATCGAATGTTATCTCCCAAATCAAAAGCTTGCCAATTTAAAGGCGCAATCGGCACTGGCAAATTTGCATTATGAGGAACAGGTCGTATGGCATGGTTCTCGCCATACCATTGGAACCGCAAAAGGCATGCTTTTTTTCTTTCCCTTCATCCACTGCACCAATGATACACTTCAACTAACACAGCACACATGGGGAGCCCACCACTTATCTTGTTTCCCAATTAACACACCAAAATATTTAAAGTAAGCTTTTTTACGTTTTCGGAAAATGGCCTGGCTTGTGATTTCACCAGAAATTCTTCACAAATATAACAAAATTTGTCAGGAGAAATTTTGCAACTTCGGCGCGTTTGACTCGACATTCGAAACTCAACCGAAGAGTGATGTTTAACGTTTATTTTATGTCTAATGTTGTAAACAACCCAGTCTAGTTAATTTTTCCATTGTAAAATGGACCCATTTTAGCCGCCCCACAATAAAATTGTTTACCTGCCAATGTAAAAGGTTCTAATTAGGGTATTACGTATTAGGGTACGTAATAGGGCTTTCTGAATATTTTTTTTATTATTGGGAGGGTATTTCCATTGTGAAAATAATGCGCTGGCCTGTGTTAGAAAAATCTTGTCGGCCAGTGTAATTATTGCACAAAATCTGAAATCAATCCATTAAGTAATTTTAAATTATTTTATTAGGCCGCCATTTTGTTTCGCCATCTTGGATTCGTACCAAAATTTTATCAGTTGACTCTCTCATAACACTTTGCATTTCATTAGGCCGCCATTTTGTTTCGCCATATACATTTGTTTTTAGAATCCAAGAATCAAATTCAGTGTCAATAATAAATTGCCATTGTTATTCTGTTGTATAACAATGCGAATGCGGAAAACCGGATGGAATTTAAATTGACTAAACCATAAAAAAAATATATATGTATAAAATCTTCTGCAGCTGTCGAGGCAGCTGTAATAGTTTAAATCTGACGGGTATCTATTAAACCTGTTAATGATGAACTCCGATTCCTAAAAAAGCAATAATAAAATTCAACAATATGGCCCATAAATTCTCAGCGCAGTATACACAAAAATAGTGTCGACAATAATAACAAACAGACAAATACAACTGGAATAGTTCATCCTTGTCAAAACATCTAATTAAAGCACCCGCATACGTCTGTAAAAATAATTTCAACGTGGCCCGCACACACTTGGTTTTTTTGAATGTAGTCCAGAATAGGTTTATTAATACCCATTTATACGGGTTGTGAATCATGGGTTTTCACGATTTTCCAAAGCTTATACAAGGTGTTAGAGGTATGACTACAAATATTGATTGATTTTGAACAAAACATCCTTACCTTACCGTCAGTAAACTCCAAATTGTTTTTGAGATATCACAATTTGAAATCTTTAATTTTGGAGAAGATTTAAATAGTTCTTGACCACATAGCAACATTGATAAAGTGCAGAACACGAAAGAAAACCGGGCGGAGTCAATCGGTTTAGGAAGGTCGGCCAAGAAATCTCTTTAAACCAGTAGTGTCCCGTCGTTCTTTAAATAATATAGCACTCTTTTTTGACTATAAGCACTTCAGATAATTAAAAAATGTAACTATGCTTAATAAACCTTTATCTATTTTTGTCTGTTTTCTTTCGTGCCCCGCACTTCTATATCTCTTTTGTGTTACAAAAACGGCGGACTTTCGAATTTTAAAATGATTTAATTTTGATTTTTTTTAATCGATTTACCTATAAATATATTTTTTCTTGAGTTCTGTGATCAACGGTTCTCGGGCTACTGCCTACGTCCACTATTATTAGACCACCTAGTATAGTGATACACGATTTACAAGTCCAGATTTTACAAGGGCAGCCAGCACCAGATCCAGTGAATGAAATTTATCAAAATTTGAATTTATGAAGTTCGACTTTGGGCTACTCGGGTATGCCAAAAGTGGCCGTCTGTCTCCATTTGTCATATTACTTTATACAGGGGCCGTCATTGTTAAGTACTATACAGGGCGTTTCCTAGTTGCGTGCTGATGTTAAAGGGGGTGTTTTATGTCCTTAAAGTCTTAACTTTTGAGATACAGGATGGTAAAGTTTAAAAAGAAAACATTTTTTTTTCATCCCAATTCTGATGCTATTGTAGATAACTGCACGAAATTTGATACACGTCTTCTATGCATTAAGGAGCTTACGGATTTACCCAGGTTAATTATATATGCACGCCACTGGTAGAAATTTCAAAAATTGATTGTTAATAAAAATGCCCTTTTATGCATAAAAGACGTGTATCAAATTTCACACAGTTATTTATCTATAATAGCATCAGAATTAGGATTTAAAAAAATGTTTTTTTAAAACCCTGTATCTTCAAAATTAAGACTTTTAGGTTCATATTAAACTTTTTTCTTAAAAAGGTCCAAGAATCACTCCGCTTTAACATTAGCACGCAATATGACAGACGGAGACAAACGGTAACTTTTGGCATACCCGAATAGCCCAAAGTCGAACTGTATAAGTTAAAATTTTGATAAATCTTGTTCACTGGAATCAGTGCTGGCTCCCCTACAATGACTACATTGATGTGTTAATTTTGGAAAAATATGAGTTCTGTAGTTTTTCAAATATTAATTGCACTATTAGATATTTTTTGACACCCGGTATTGAACAGAAAGTTAATTATTTTGAAGCAGTTTATTGACAGCTACTTTATGAACAATTTTACAAAATATATGAAAAAAAAACTAAGCCATTTTTGAGGTTGACGGCTGTGATTCTAATGGTTCGATTCCTTCTAAATCGTTGTTTTCCTCTGAAAATGATCAGGTTTCGTCGTCACTACTTGAAGATTCCAGTGTGATAACTAAATCATCAATAACCGTTTCAATTTTGTCATCTACTTCCCAGTAATTATTTTCAATAGAACGAACATGTTTAACATTTTCACGATTTGAGTCATTCTAATGTTATTTTATTTAAATCTTTAATTGAAAGTTCACCGGTATTGCGCTCTCGAATATATTTTTTTACTCCTGCCCATGCAAGTTCAATAGGCTTGAGTTCGCATATGTATGGAGGCAGCCTTAAAGGTGTATGATCGAGGTTACGTAAAAGATCGTCAATTTTATACTTTTTTTCTCTAGACTTGTTGGCTGATATTACTTCATATAATTGATATTTTCTCCAAGTTGGATCACATACAAGATTGTTCGATTTAAGCCACGATATCATATGAGCTTTTGTAGAGAATTTAGTTAGCACTTTATCTTCTACGTCAGAATGATAAGACGCATTATCCATTACCACGATTGATTTGGGAGGAATGTTAGGTAGAAACTTCTCGGGCAACCACTTTTCAAAATTATCTCTATTCATCTGTCCATGATAGTCTCCCGTTGTTAGTCCCGAGCGAAAAACTAAAGCAGCACCTGAAACAAACCCGGCTTCTGAACCAGCATGAACTATAATAAAACGACTACTAGAGCGGATTCTCTGAACAACACCTGTAACACTTTCACTTTGCCAGCATTTGTTCTGTCATATCATTATCTACCCAGGTTTCGTCTAGATACACAATATTCCGTCCTTCTTGCCTATATTGCCTTACAGTTGATAGATATTTCACCCGCCAGTGAAAAATATTTGGTCTCCCAATGAGCAATTTTCGTTTATTTTGGCACTTGCGCTAAACAAAACCATTTGATGGTAAAAGTCGATTTAAGGTTTTATACCCGTACGGAAAATATATTTTGTTCTTTACAGCACGAAGTAGGGGTTTGCAGGTCGGAACCTTCTTTAAGTTTATATAAAAATCCTTTATTGTTCGTCGAATTACTTGAAAATCACCATCGTCAATTTTATCTTTGTATGATAATCGGGGCCTTTTTTTACCAGGAGATTTTAAAGTTGAAGTAGAACATGAGCGATCATTATGTTCTCTTTGAATTTTTCTTACACTACTTTTCGAAACACCAGTGTAGAATGCAGCGCGTTCTGTTCGATTTTGAATTGGATTAGTCAAACTATTATTTTCAGCTTCTATAGTACAGGCCTCTATAACGCTCGCAATAACTTCACGTGCACCGCTTCGAATTGTTTTTCCTCTTTTGCTCGCCATCGTTACTTCGAAATAATAATTCAAATTCAACGCAACGCATTTATATAGAAATGAAAAAAAAATGCTCCAAAAGTATAGGCGCCCCTGGAAATAGCTAGAACCTTCTAGCGGCAAGTGCATGGAGACTCTAGGCACATCCCAATTACAAGTGGACCAGTGCGAAATTTACTAAATCCTCGATTAATTTTCCGTACAACAACGAATAAAATAACATAAAATTAATTTGCGTACACAAATTTTACTTTTCCGCTTGCTTAAGACTATGAACCTTTATTTTAAGGACCGCCCGGTTTTCTTTCGTGTCCCGCGCCTTATTCGGTTGTACCAGATTGCCTTATTCTAATCACCTGTGTTTGTCAACAAAGATACATAAAAAAACGTGTAGGTATGAGATAGATTCAATTAATTTACTTTGATTAACCCACAACCCTAATTAAGTTTATACTTTCTAAAAATCAATAAAAAATATCAACTTACCAAGTCGAATTGAATTTAATTAGAACGAGCGGGCGTACCGCCTGCGCGGATGACTATAGATGATTTTCTCTGGTATATCGCCTACGCGGATAAGATTCGCGTATATATATTTAGCATGTAAAAAAATTTATTATCACTAATATTATTGTACGTCTTTATCTATATTATTGAACACGTGTCCTAAAACCTAACCTAACCTAACCTAAAGCTAACCTTAAGTCACAGATTAATACAGATACCGTAGTTTCGTTACGCGCGCAAATCATCACATAACCTCAATTTGGGAATCTATCAACAAGCAGCGTTGGATCGGCAGGAGAATGTTATTATTGTTTCAGACGTAGTCGTGTGCAGTGGCGGCGTTTTTTGTTATTCAAAGCGTCGGCCATGAAGTAAAGTATAATTAAGTTTAAATATTTAAAGATTAAATATTATTATAAAAAATAAATATATATAAAATAAATATGAACACTCTAGAGAAGTCAGTGGTATGGTGTGTGCTGCTAAACACTGCAAAATTACAAGCCATAAATCATCTCATACCTTTTTTAGATTTCCCAAGTATATAAGAAGATTAGTTTTTTTAAATGATATATATTTTATAATAATAATTTGTAAAAGCTTTAAGACAGATGCTAAAACAGCTATAGCCTACGCTATACTAATTTATATTTTAAAAACAACTAAATATAATTCGTTACTAATTGTGTATGTGTTTTGGGAGATTACAGACAAAGTAGCGATCGAACGATCGATACGCGAAGTAAGTGAGAACGTTTACATCCCATTGTGGCATCACGTTATTAAATGTAGGAATTTTTCGAAATCGCGTATTTAATCCCGGGATTTTCGAAACTGTAAATTGCAGGAATTATTTTTTCATTCAATATACTTTAATGGATTTGTCTAAAAATATTCAAATTTGTTATGTGAGCTTCATATTACCTATTTAGAATGTAAAAAACTTCTAATAATGTTTTTACTCCGAGATTTTTTCAGATATTTCCGTTTCAACTTTTAAAATTTTGGTACGAATCCAAGATGGCGGAACAAAATGGCTCCTTAATAAATTATTCAAAAATTCAGCCTGAAAAAACTATTTAATGGACTGACTTCAAATTGTATGCAATCACGAACTGTGGTATAGAAATGAACTAGGAAAACTGTGGTACTAATTCAAGATGGCGGAATAAAATGACGGCTATATTAAATGTTTGTAATCGTGAAAAAATTACATATCTTCACGTTTATCGTTACTCGTAACATTTGGTATGAATTTGAGATAGCAAAACAAAATGGAGGCCTAATAAAATATTTAAAAAATCAGCCTGAAAAAGCTACTAATTAGAATAATTTCAAATTTTATGCACGGATTAAGTGTAATATAGAAACAAATTTGAAAGGTTGCAGTACGAATTTCAGACGGCGGAACAAAATGGCGACCAAATAAATTTTTTAAAAATCAACGTAAAAAAGTCTTATTCAATTGGCTTTAAATTTTGCAGAAACATTAAATGTAATGTAGAATAAACTGGTACGAGATCAAAATGGGAGTGTGCATCAATGTAAAAACTACTTATTGAATTGATTTTAAATCAAATGAGGCATAAGCAGAAACAGATAAAATATTGATAGAAATCCAATATGATGGAACAAAATGGCGCCGAAAAAAGTGTTTGAGAAGACGATATATATGTGTTGCTAAATGACAATGCACTGAACTAAATTGAGTCACTTCACTATTCCTAATAAAATGAAAGATTCATAACGAGGGAAATTCTTAACAAACTTCTATTAGGTTCACTTGTATGTAACTATGTATACTAATAAATATAGGAAGTCGATTTCAACCTACTTTTGATTTTATTGTATCGATTTGAAGTTTTGTAAGCGTACATAATTCGGATTATAATATAGTAATTTGCTACTATCGGACTGATCGACGGTTCCACGTGGTACCGATCGATTTTAACATACTTCTAAATGTTGTAAAGATTTGAAAATTTTCAAGCCTACATAATTCGGATGATAATACAATAATTTGTTGCCATCGGGCTAATCGATGGTAATAAATGGTAACGCTCGATTTTAACCTACTTCTAAACATTGTGAAATAATTTATAGTTTTGAAAAAACTAGAAAACAAGCTTTTGGTCAGTAACGTACTAAAAAGTTCAAAATAATGTAATGTTGTCGAAATTAATTAAACTACATGCTTCTCAAAGAAACGAAAAAGGGGATCACACTTTTTTGCATAGTCATTGAACAAAATATTTTTTAAGAAAATTACATTATTTTGTACTCTTTATTGCGTTACTGACAAAAGCTTTAAAACTATTATTTTTTATTATATATTTTAAAGTATAATTTTTTA
The DNA here is from genome assembly GCA_030620095.1 of Kuschelorhynchus macadamiae. Taxonomy (NCBI): domain Eukaryota; kingdom Metazoa; phylum Arthropoda; class Insecta; order Coleoptera; family Curculionidae; genus Kuschelorhynchus; species Kuschelorhynchus macadamiae. The sequence goes on along the minus strand of JAUTXW010000774.1, from coordinate 1,109,356 downwards.
TTAAACCGAGGATCAGATATGGTTTTATTTATTGGGGTTCAGTGTTGCATTGATAGCATAAAGCATGTTTGTCATGTTAGCTTTAAAACTATTATTTTTTATTTAATCTTAGAGCAAGAAACTGGGCCATGGCTTGCAACAGAGAAGATCTTTTTGATAAAATCAACGATCTGCATAAAAGTCGGAGGTTATCTAGCTTATATTTGAATCATCCTCTTACTTATGTACGGATATTACAAAAAATATAAATGAACAGAAAAACTGAATTGGCTGTTCACAAAAACTGTGAAAATCAGAAACATAATATTCTATTTTTGTGATATGAAAGAGTATAATAGTATATAATATTTAAGTTTTTCACACGCACGCCAATGGCATAAGTGAAATGAATATAACATGCGCTAAATCCTTTCTACATGATACTAAAACACAATGTTTTCAACTTCAGCGATATAATTGATCTAACAATATTAAATTTTAACCTAGCCCTTAATTCTTCATAAATCTATAAAAATTCAAGCCAGTCTGTATATGCATAACTACTATGTATACACTAATTTTTCAGTATAAATATAATAATATAATAAAATATTTTAAGTTTATGAATGAAAATTCCAGGAGTGCGGTATCTGATTGGTCGTTAATCTGTGCTCAAGTCAACAGGCCACGCCCATAACTCTAATTTATAAAGACATGAAAAAAGTTTCGTTTCGTCGAGTTATTTAACTATAGTTATTAAAAAAAGTGCGGTTTTTAGTTTTAGAGAAAATCGCAAAAATGGAAATTAGCGCAGTCTCGTTACGTTTTATCTCGGAAACCAAATTTAAAAAAAAATACGGCTTACAGAAAATGACCACCTCCTGAATCTGAATCCGTTTGAGGGCCTGTCAAAATGCAAGCAGTCAAATTTTGACAGAAAAAAAAATTAAGTTTTTTGGTCAAATCGGTTCGTACACAAGGCCAGCTCCCATCGTTTATGGGTAGGACAAGGCCAGCTCCCATCGTTTATGGGTAGGACTAGGTAAGTAATTCACACAATAGGAAAAGTATTAGAAAAATTTAAAGTAAATTTCTTCACTAGAGCTAAACTATATTCCCCGATTTCAGGTGCTATTTGTCTCTGAGATCCACAATTTACCATGACAAATGTTTTCACTTTCCATATCTCGCATTGTTTGGAAACACGAACACAAATTTGAATGGGGAGAAAGATACCCTATCTTTCCCGTATGTTTGAGACGCTTAATGTGCATTATGTCTACATTCTCCACAAATAAGAAACATGTTTGCATATTCATTATTTGTACACCTTTTTAAAATCGACACTATGTATTCAGGGAATTATCCTCGGAATTATCTTACATTACAAAAAACTAAGCTAGACGCCAGGCTTACGAATTGTTATGTTCTGATAAACAAACCGGTTGTTTAAAAAGGTTTTTTTCGAAATTTAGATTGGTGAAATATTTTATTTAAAAACAATTTCTGTGTCTTCCAAAATAAAATTCATAAAAGTATTTATGCTTTGCTTACAAATTATTGAAACAAAATCAAAATACAACTTTAAGGGCATTTTTCTAAAAACTGGTTCCATTATTTCTTCCTTCTATTCAAATGGTTATCACGAAAAACAAGAAGATACAATTACTAAAATGAAAGCGCTAAAGAGAGACAAAATAAAAAATAACAGAACGATTTAAAAAGAGAAAAGCTGGATCAACATAGAAAACAAAAAGTTATTGAGTAGAAATTAAGGCCATATACAAAGGAAAGTAAATATTCGTCAAGCAGTGATGAGTTGACTCTGGAACTAATGAAGTAATGATGAAGAGGAAACAGTTACTTAAAACTTATTTGTAAAGCTCAAGGTGGTTTGGTTGGTTAGTTGGTTAAATTTCACAGTTGACCAAAAGTGTTATAAATAAATAAACAAAATAATGTTTTATGTACAATATGGAAAAATATTCTGTTTATAGCATATAAGTGCCACTTTTATAATTTGCCAAATTTAGGAACTACAACAATAAAAAGTCATTTAAGAAATGATAGTTCTTGGGATTAGACCTTCTCAAATTGGAATTACTATCCGACGTTTCGCCTTCGATTACACGATGCATCTTAAGGGATCTTTACTCCTCAAGGACTGAACACTGAATTTAATTCCGTGAAAGCTTACTTTCTATGTTAAAAAGTCATGTATTTTTGGCATATAAATTTTGTACAAGCTGCAAAAATATAATAATAAAATATTCTCGACGCAAGCATGACAAACAGATTTCAAAATAAATATATTTTTACAAATTTTGCATTTCTATTGTGTTTGTGATCTTTATAGTACTCACAAGTACAGGGTGTTCCAGCGAGGACTGAACAGGGACCTATTTTCGACCTTCCTTGTATTTTGGAAAAATTCAAAATAGCCAATCGATGTATTTTTTCTTGTAGAATTTCTTTTAACCAGAAACAAAAGAGTTACGCTATGCATCAGGTGTTTTTTAAATGGAATGTATAGTTTTTTATACGATTTTTGTAAAGAGTGATTTTTTTTTATGTCCGTTCTGATTAAAAAATTGATTTTGCGATAGCTGTTTATATTACATTTTAATGTTTTACAAACTAAAATTTTAGCTTCACCTGTTTAAAATAAACGATAGGTTGGTATAGGTGATCAAGGTAAAATGACGTTTGAATGCTTTGTCAATAAAAATTGACATTATTTTAATTATTGTCGAAGTCTTCACCTAAAAAATATATATTTGACTCCGATCGAAATGAAATACTCTTTGGACGAGAGACTACAGATTGTTATGCTATTTTACAAGTGCCAAGAAAAAGCAAGAGAAGCAAGAAGAAGATTTATTGCAAATTTTCATAGAAATATATCCATCAATACAATTCTAAGGATAAAAAACCTATTTGAGGAAAATAAAACTTTACATGATAGAAAAAGAAATATACAAAGAAGAAGAAATCGAGACCAGGCCATTATAAATTATTTTCAAGTTAATCCAACCAAATCTATTTCGGATGCAGTTCGGGAAGTTCAGTACGGTGGCGATGTAAGGCGCAGAAGAGTTACCCGAGGGACTGTTCACAGGACTCTGAAAATTCATAAATTTAGGCCTTTTCGTATCCTTCCACTTCAGCACCTAACACCGGCACAAAAAGAACTTCGCTTCCAATTTGTTTCTCAAATGGTAATTCGGCAAGAAAACGAAGACCCTGATTTATTCAAAAATATTGTGTGGACCGACGAAGCTACTTTCACAACATCGGGAGTATTCAACAGACATAATAGTCACCAATGGGTCGTTAAAAATCCAAAAAAGTTCCAGACTATTAAATTTCAAGGGAGGAATTCTATTCATGTTTGGTCAATAAAATTTTGGGACCAATATTTTTTAACGGGACTTTAAATGGGCACAGATATTATGAGTTTTTAGAAAACAAAATTGAAAATTTTTTGGAAGACTTACCATTGGCAGAATATCAGAATTTAATATGGCAACATGATGGGGCGCCTCCTCATGCCGTGCATGATGTGGTTCAATTTTTAAATCGGCGCCATAACGAATGGATAGGGCGAAATGGAACATATGCTTGGCCGCCCAATAACCCCGACCTCTCAGTTTTGGATACATTTCTTTGGGGCCATTTGAAGAACGTCGTATACAGACAACGAAACGAAAATATTCAAGAGATCATGGGAAAAATTGTCGATGAAATAAACCGCCTTAACCAGGAAAATCATATTGTAACAGCAAGTTTAGAAAGGCTACAAAGGGGTTATCGATGTTGTTTCGAGAAAAACGGCGGTCACATTGAAAACTTATGTTATTAGTAGTTTTATTTTATTATTTAATAATTATTTTTTATTGAATTTTTTTTTCTATCATGTAAAGTTTTATTTTCCTCAAATAGGTTTTTTTATCCTTTAGAATTGTATTGATGGATATATTTCTATGAAAATTTGCAATAAATTTCTTGCTTCTCTTGCATTTTCTTGGCACTTGTAAAATAGCATAACAATCTGTAGTCTATAGTCCAAAGAGTATTTCATTTCGATCAGAGTCAAATATATATTTTTTAGGTGAAGACTTCGACAATAATTAAAATAATGTCAATTTTTATTGACAAAGCATTCAAACATCATTTTACCTTGATCACCTATACCAACCTATCGTATATTTTAAACAGGTGAAGCTAAAATTTTAGTTTGTAAAACATTAAAATGTAATATAAACAGCTATCGCAAAATCATTTTTTTTAATCAGAACGGACATAAAAAAAATCACTCTTTCCAAAAATCGTATAAAAAACGATACATTCCGTTTAAAAAACACCTGATGCATAGCGTAACTCTTTTGTTTCTGGTTCAAATATTTTTTCGATGACATTTTTGGATTCTACAAGAAAAAATACATCGATTGGCTATTTTGAATTTTTCCAAAATACAAGGAAGGTCGAAAATAGGTCCCTGTTCAGTCCACGCTGGAACACCCTGTACCTTGTTTATGACCAACTTAACCTGGGGCAATGTATTTCAGATTCCTATAGATACCACTTAGTTTGAATATATAAATGTTCTTTCTCTTGTGTCACGGTTGGTGGTAGGTGCATATTTCTCCATTTCATCAACTAAGCTGACTTCCCGCTCCGAGTTACTGCCACTACACTAGCAAATCACTTCACTGACAATCGAGTCATTGGGTCACTAATAATAAATAAGTTAAAACAAATTGTGACTTCCTATCCTGTCAAGACTTCATCCTATGTTTTCACTATAAAAATGCCTAAAAATTCACAATTTTGTATCAAAACAACCTAACAAAAAAGGTAAGAACGGGTTGGGTTTCCCATAACTAAATTAGCTATATCACCAACACAATTTATTAAACTAAATTGCCACATGCTCTGAAATATCCTTTTGGTTATGATGATGTGGTACCTAGGTCAAAAAAAGACAGATAGAATGATTGAGCACCAATGTAAAGCAAACGCAGGGCCTATAAGATCTTGCCCGTGCACTGCAGGGCTAGTAACATAAAAGGTTATAAAATATGTGTGTACAGGGTGGTCCACTTAAGATGCTCCTATACTTTATCTCAATAAATAAGACACTGAGAAAAAATTACAATATTTTTATGTATACAGGGTGTTCCATTGTGCCAGGACAGTAACCAACTTTTTTCTTTTTAATGAAATAGTATGAATATTTTTAGAAATTCTAATTCTACGCTTGATTTTGAGTATCTTTTGTCATTACATAGCATACGAAATTTTGAGTAGTTTTTGAAAAAAATTAACTTTTCTAATTTTTTTCAGAAAAACAGGTTTTTGGAAAAATGTTTTCTCACCTGAAGACTAAAATTGTAAATTTTGGTTATGGATCCATGGAAGGGGTTAATATTTAATACTCTGACCTATCAAGAGCGAAAATCCATTATACAGAGTGGACACAAATGACCATCAAAAAATGTTTTTGTAACTAAAAAAAATTAATTTTTTTAAATGCAGCCTGTATTTCGCACTTTTATTGTGTTTGGGATTTAATTCTGCATCATTCCATATGTATAGTTTATATTCCAAAAATTAGTAGTTTAGATGTTATGACCAATTTTCTATAATAATTCGGGTATTTTGTTAAAAATCTAACTAAACCTAAATAATATCCTATTCTAAATTTTTTTTTTAACATTATAATTAAACTTAACATTAAATCAACAAGTAATGCAAGAAAGAAAGTAACTAATTACTTATTACAAAACATTTTCGACATAACCCCCGTCTTTGGCATTACAAGTAGTATACATGGTTTCAATTCTCGCAATAGCATTTCTAACCGCATCTGTTGCATTAATTCTTTCTACCTCTTGCCTAATTTTCCTTTTTAAATCTTGAACAGTATTACAACTATTTTTATACACCTCGTTTTTTAGGTTGCCCCATAAAAAAAATCCAGGGGTGTTCGCTGGCCAATTTATGGTCCCGTACCGACCAATCCAAAATGAAAACCTTTGATTCAAACAATTTCTAACAGGCACTACAGTGTGATATGGAGCACTATCTTGTTGATAGACAAGCCCTTCTTTAATATCGTTCACCAGATTGTCAATTAACGGAAATATTTCGTTCTCCAACAAATTTAAATACCTCTCACCATTCAGAACAAAGTCATAAAATACTGGACCTATTATTCGATCACGGATAATACCACACCACACAAACATTTCTCCGACCCTGTTTTTTCATTTCTTTTACACGATGTTCATTTGAGTTACACCAGTAATGAGTATTCTTTCGGTTGAACATGCCGGCCGTATTGGTAAATGAAATATTTTTAAAATGTCAGTTTCAAAATGGTGGTACATCATGAGAGAACAATAAAAAAGCCTTGTTTGAAAGTCCTGTTGGGATAATGCCTGAACTGGTAAAAATTTGAACGGATGGTAGTTATTATTAGTTAAAGTCCTTTGAACACTAGTCTTACTAATTCCCGGTAGATCTCGGGATGCATCTCTTTGCGAATTGTCGTTGTTTTCTTCAAAATACAGGAGAATCTCTAATTGCTTTTCTTCTGTTAGTACAATTTTTGGGGTCGGTTTTTGTTTATTGATTACCACTCCACGTTCAAGATCACGAACAATTCGTGAAAAAATATGTTTCGTGGGTACCCGTCTTGCAGGATTCAACAACCGATACTCCCGTAGGGCTTATGCTGGACTCTTATTATTTCTTATGTAACATTTATGAAGATTTAAACGCTCTTTGATATAGTGTCCAAGCCATTTTTCCTTTAAAAATAGTTAGAGGCAACTAAATGTCAAATAAAAACTGTGTACTTATTGGTGTTCAGGCAACAATTTTACTAGTTTTGTTTTTCATGGATATCTTGTAAAATTAAGACGCGTTTAGAAATGTTATTATTGCGAAAATTAAAATCGTAACCGTAATAGTATACTAATTGTATTGCCAAAGACGGGGGTTATGTCGAAAATGTTTTGTAATAAGCAATTAGTTACTTTCTTTCTTGCATTACTTGTTGATTTAATGTTAAATTTAATTATAATGTTAGAAAAAAACTTAGAATAGAATATTATTTAGGTTTAGTTAGATTTTTAACAAAAATGCCTGAATTATTATAGAAAATTGGTCATAACTTCTAAACTACTAATTTTTGGAATATAAACTATATATATGGAATGATGCAGAATTAAATCCTAAACACAATAAAAGTGCTAAATACAGGGTGTTCCATTTAAAAAAAATAAGTTTTTTTAGTTACAAAAACATTTTGTTTTGATGGTCATTTGTGACCACCCTGTATAATGGATTTTTACTCGTGATAGGTCAGAGTATTAAATATTAACCACTCCCATGGATCCATAACCAAAATTCACAATTTTAGTCTTCAAGTATGAAAAATTAACATTTTTCCAAAAACCTGTTTTTCCGAAAAAAATTAGAAAAGTTAATTTTTCTCAAAAACTACTGAAAATTTCGTATGCTATGTAATGACAAAAAATACTCAAAATCAAGCATATAATTAGAATTTCTAAAAATATTCATACCATTTCATTAAAAAGAAAAAAGTTGGTTACTGTCCTGGCACAATTGAATATATACAGGGTGGCCCAACGAAAAGGTCCCACCCTTATTTATGACTTTCCTGGTATATTTTGGGAAAAACGCTTGGACACGTCAATTTTGATTTTTAGGGGGACGTCTTTTCATGTATGATTGTATAATACAGGGTGTTCCAAAAATAAGATATCGCATTACACTTGACATTTTTAAATGGAAACCCCCAATTTTTTTTCTATTTTTGGATTCTCCAGGAAGTTTTTAGTAACTTTTGTATAATAGAGTTTATACCTATCTTCAACCATTTTGAAGTTTTTTTAATTTTTTTTATAAAATTCGCCTCATTTAATTTAGTACTGATAATACGGAAAAAAATAATAATCACCGATACCAGCAAGAAATTTAGCATCCGTCAATGTCATCGTAAATCATAGAACAACTTTATCTTTGATTTGAAATCGTTAAGTTGCCTAGTTCTATTATAATATTTTGCAATGATTTATTCAATTCAAGAAAGGGTCGAAATAACGAAACTGTATTATCAAAACGGAAGCATTGCAAGAGCTACCGCCCGGTTGTTTAATGCGTTACATCCAGACAAAAATATTAACCATAAGTATGTGGCTAAATTAATAAGAAAATTTGAAGCAACTGGATCTGTATCTAATATTCGCCGGAATCAGGAAAATCGTCCAAGTAGAAATGAAGCCAGAGAAATAGCAGTTTTGGGACACGTGGCTCTTGACAACACCCAAAGTACTCGTGGTCTGGCTACTTCTTCAGGATTTACACGCTCAACAGTGCAAAGAATTTTGAAATCCTATAAATTTCACCCGTACAAAACTAAACTTGTCCATGAGCTTAATGAAGACGATTATGATAGAAGGTTGGAGTTTTGCGAATTAATGACACAACGTTTGAACAATAACCCAAATTTGTTATTTAACATTTGTTTTTCGGATGAATGTACCTTCTATTTACATGGTGCTGTAAATAGACATAATTGTCGATATTGGAGCGACTCGAATCCACATTTGTTTCGAGAGGTACATTCGCAATACCCACAAAAAATTAATGTCTGGGCCGGCATTTTCGGAAATCATATTGTAGGACCTTTCTTTATTCCTGGAAACTTGACGGGGGAGTTGTACTTGGACATGTTGGAAAATACAATAGAGCCACGAATAACCGAAATAATAGAAAATGAGGTTAATTATAATGAAAATTTTCTTCATTTCCAACAAGATGGTGCACCACCGCACTATGTAGCTCCAGTACGACAGTTTTTGGACACCCATTTCCCAAATCAGTGGATCGGACGGCGCGGCCCCATTGAGTGGCCACCAAGGTCTCCGGACTTGAGTCCTTTAGATTACTTTCTTTGGGGACATATAAAAAGTAAGGTTTTTAGTACGAAGCCAGACTCCATCCAAGATCTTCGGGAGCGGATCACGGCGGAATGCAGACAAATAACTCCAGAAATGTGTGAAAATGTTAGGAATAGATTTGAGCAAAATATTTATTATTGCATGGAGGTAAACGGAACCACTTTCAACATTTATTACCACATTGACTTTTTGACACATTGTAGCTAAGTAACTAATTTTTGTTTAAATTTTAATGTGAATGTAAAACTGTAAATGGTTTAGTGTTCCTGATTCCGGCGAATATTAGATACAGATCTAGTTGCTTCAAATTTTCTTATTAATTTAGCCACATACTTATGGTTAATATTTTTGACTGAATGTAACGTATTAAACAACCGGGCAGTAGCCCTTGCAATGTTTCCGTTTTGATAATAAAGTTTCGTTATTTTGACCCTTTCTTGAATTTAATTTATCAATACTTGATATTATTCAATTATTCAAATAACTTCAAAATGGTTGAAGATAGGTATAAACTCTATTATACAAAAGTTACTAAAAACTTCCTGGAGAATCCAAAAATAGAAAAAAAATTGGGGGTTTCCATTTAAAAATGTCAAGTGTAATGCGATATCTTATTTTTGGAACACCCTGTATTATACAATCATACATGAAAAGACGTTCCCCTAAAAATCAAAATTGACGTGTCCAAGCGTTTTTCCCAAAATATACCAGGAAAGTCATAAATAAGGGTGGGACCTTTTCGTTGGGCCACCCTGTATATATAAAAATATTATAAAAAAAAAATTAAAATAGGGTCAAATACTTTTTGTATTTAACTTTTTTCTCAGTGTCTTATTTATTGAGATAAAGTATAGGAGCATCTTAAGTGGACCATCCTGTACCTATTATCCAGAAAACTTTTGAAAATAGCAAAACTGCCATTTCTAAAGTAAAACTATCCTCAAACCAAATAGTAAAGACATCAGTGTTATTGAATATAACCACTTATTGAAGAAATTGTTAAATCCAAATATTCTTATTTCTGGATTTCTCACCCCTTTTGTTTATGGTTCGAAATAGACCTTGTTATTATGTTTGTATTTAGTTTTTTGTATGTTCTTAAATAAATTTCATTCCATTGGTATAAAAGACTGTTTAATTTCCATGTCAACTACTGTTTTAATTAAAAGAAGTATGTCATCATATTATCTCTAAGAGATTAAATGGTTAAATAATTGCGAGAAATAAAAACAAAGTCTCGGTCTCAGTCAAAATGTTTTAAAACAGTGGAAAAATTGTGAATACACAGATTTTTTCTTTTTCAAAATTACTGATGCTTTATCTCGGCTTTGATATATCGACTATTCATTTTTTGAAAGGTACTACAAATTTTTTTAAATTTCCCTTTATTTCATTAAAGAAAATTTTCATATCTCCGCTTTTAAAAATATATCATGGCATTCACAAGAAAATGGGCTACAGGAATATACCAAATTATTTAAAAAATATATAAGAATAGATTAAAAGTACAAATTCCTCGGAAAACTCACTTGTTTCCAAAAAGAAAATTCATAATTTTCACAATTTTTAAAAAAACTCATGAGAGTCTTGACAGAATAGAGAAACAAAATTATTGCAGCGTTGCCAAATTCATCTGATTTCCTTTCCCTTGAACAATAGATTTTTATTATTTATTAAGGCTTTAATAATGATTTTATTATGTTTAATACTGAATACTCCTCAGTCCAAATTTGGGTTATTTATGTGTTCACTTTTACAAAAAAATAACATTTATTACTTTTTCTAGTGAGTTTTAATTTAAAAAAAAACGTTTATAACGTCAACACTCAAGTTAATATTAAAAACCATTATATTAATTAAAGTTTTGTTATATAAAAAAACCGCCTGAAACTGAGGGTAGGTTTTTTTAAATACTTTTTTTTAAGTAAAAAACATATGGAAACCCAGTTGGAACTCTATTGATATAATTTTCAAACAGGGGTTTGATTGTAAGCAACAAGCAATTGTACCTATATTTCTAAATTTTAATACAAAATATAAAAAATGAATATAGGTAGGTATAACATAATTAAATGAGATGATATCTCAATGGTAATAATGCCCACAATTATTTTTTTAGTGAAAATAACTTACACATAGCTATATAACTTATCACTACCACATCAAAAAATAAAGGGAAACAGTCAACACTGAGAAATTTTGAGAAAACAAAGGCAAAGCACTAGCTGGCATTTATTTACATAAAACTAAACAAAGCCAACGTGCTGTTGCTGGCCAAGTTAATAATAGAAATAAAATGCACCAAACACAAATAACTACATAAACAATTTTAATACCTTAAAAACATCCTAACACGCAATTAATTAACTTACCTTCCAAAATATGGCTAGCTAATCATAGCTGGCGACGATTCAATCACTCTTAAATTAGCTTTAAAAGAATCTGTTTATTGAATTGTTTAAGAAAGTTCGAAAGGTTTGCCCTCTTGGGAAAATGCAGCGCAATTCCAAGGATTTTATTTTTATTCCCACAACTGTACACGTAGAACGCACCATAAATGAACGAAAGTAGACTTTCTTTTCTTAATTAACAGGTGGATACAAAAAAGTCAATGAAACGTCTTCGAATTGTGACAAGTCTACTTCTATACAACACACCATCTCAAGAATCTTGACTGAACTGTTTAGAGAGAACAAAATATAATACACGTAGTGGTTTTAATTGTGTAAACGTAGACTTCCTTCTAATCTAAAGTTCAAGTTCTTTCTTTAAAGCTTGCAAAAGACCACTAGTATACTAATAAAATTGGAAAAAACACATTTTTCCTTCTCACTGCGCGGTTGTCACGTTCAACAAAACAAACAACAGTCCAAAAAACTACTTTTTCACTAATAAGAACCCGAAACCGAAATAAATATGGTCAAAGTGGTACACAAACCAAGAATACAAAAGAGAAGACCACTCGAATCACTCCGACTCGACTCATATGAAATATTTTGCACAGCTTGATTTACGCTGAAGAAATGACCAGGCAGATCGAAAGCAAGGAGTTTACTACTAGGCCACCAGCCATGCACACTCCGTGGAACGGATAGTAGGTTAAAGAATGGACTTTCAGTTAAATCGATTTTGTTTTACGAGGGCTCCTTGAAAGTTAGTTGATTATTGGAAGTTAGGATAGGGATAGTAATTCAACATAAAAACCCGAAGTCTGATGTCTAATTACACCTCTTCACATGGTTTTTTTTTAAATTCATTTATTTTATATTTTACTGACCAGGCGCTAAAATTTATACCCGGACAAGCCCAGAAAAATAAAATTTGAAGTTAAGTAATACGAAAAAATTTATATTAGGTATAAAATTATTATTTAATCGAATTGATTAATAATTTTTTCTGATCTGGTTTATTAGGTATATTTAATTAGCATAAAATAATCTTAGTTAATAGAAGAACATTATAACGGATGAGGATTTTAAAGTGTTAAAGTCGATATCGGAAAAACGGTTGGGATTTTTCTAATAAAAATTTGATAAGTTAACAGGGAGGGAAGAAGCAGATTTAAGGAAATTTTTGATAGTTACCCCCTCTCCACATTTTGAATGGCGGCTGTCAACTTTGAAACGTAAAATGGAATGGTTTTTTTTTAAAATTCGATTGTCTGTCAAAAACTACCTAAAATATTTGCGTTTCCTTTACTGTTTGGTAGTTACGAATTTAAAAAGAAACACAAAATAACAATATATAATATATATTCAATACTTATTATAATGATAATAAGTATTGAATATCATGGCACCATCTTGCTGAAACCACACTTGTTGCTGTCGTCGTTGGGGTCTCACCTCAAAATTGTCGTGCATTTTCCTATTTAGGGGGCTATCAAAAAAATGTAGGCCAATAATTCAAATTTTTATTAACAAATTCCAAACCGATTTTCCGATATCGCCTTGTAGATATTAATTATATTTAAATATAAATTATAAGTTGAAATCAATAATCAAAGGTACAAGTTTGCTGTATAAAGTCTATGCCGATTCCGAATGTCGCTTCTCATGGTCGTTGGGTATATCGGCGGAACTGCTTAGCTTTCAACTGTCAACTTAGCTTCCCATGAGAACGTACTGAAGGACACTTCAGGACATATAGCTATAGACATGAATTTTGCATATAGCTTGCGAAATTATTTTAATTTACAATCATATACGTAATATTGGCATTACTAACTTTATTGAAGGTTAGTGTACCACATCACCTACCTCTATTTCCCATCCTGATTTCCCTTCCTAAAAATTGATAAAGCGTTCGCGGCCAGTGTTTCTATAACCGAGTTTAACCGTCGACGAAAAGACAGGCCATTACTAGGAAAACTAAAATTTTACAGGTAATTTCATTCGGACTTAACGTAGAAAAGGCCCCTAAAGCAAGGTTAGTAAAAAAAATTGTGAATTTTGTAAAATTTAATGGCAATCTTGTATTGTTTTATTGCATATATTTTTCTATAAAACCAATATGTTTTTCTTTAATCACATTTCTGGACCATGTGGTGAATGCGCCCCGTATTCTGATAATTACACTAAAAACTCATCTCGCCATCTAACGGAAAAGGCAGAACAAGATCTGCCGGGCCAGCTAGTAAAATATTAATATGTACGTCATTTATTGTCTAGAGTATTCTAGAGCAAAAAGGCAGTTCTGGTAAACAATATAAACATCACTGTCATAAATGTGTATAATAAAGTAATTAATCAATTGAATATACGGATTGCCGAAGAAATTCTCCATATAACACCATCAGTTCATCTGCATTGAATTTCGACGTTGCCAAAATATTCAAAAAATATCTAAATTAAAAAAAAATCATGGTCCTCCACAGCCTGCTCTAACTTCTAACCTACAACGATTTCAGTAACGAAAAATTGTACCAAAGAAGATAAATGTCTAACTAGGAGTTTAGATAACTGCATACCTAATAATTTTATACAGGGTGTTTGCTGCAAATATGCCAACTTGACAAAATTGAAACTAATTTTTGTTTGATTTTTTAGATGGCACAGTATCTAACTATCCTATCGTACTCCGTTATTAGTCATCTTTCACTTTTATTAAGGTGATCTTATACCTACCTCTAATAGTTTTTGCGATATATTAGTTTTTATTAATTGTGTAGTTGAAAATGCGTTAAAACATATTGATGTAATTTTTATCTAGTTAGCCATGCCATATCCCGAGCGACGCCAACCTGAAAGTAGAGCATTCGAAAAGCTTCTGGAGCATTTCCAAAGATCTGGTAGTGTGGCATGTAATAAAAATAAAGAAAAACGTTTTCAAACTTAGGAAAATCAATTAAATGTACTTTCAGCAGTCCCCAAAAAATCCGCATGTTGGACAACGAACCTTTTCTTGTCAGGTTGATGTTGGACGAAGAACGGGTTCAGCGAATATTAAAGCTAATAAAATGCACTCATACCATATCCAATCACTCCAAGAACTGTTTTCCGAAGACTATCAGAGAAGACCGGAATTTTTGGCTGTGGGCTCTAAACAAAATAAGAGAAAGAAGAAATTTTCTCCATTTGATGCTAGAGACGAGGCTACATTTAATAAGAATGGAAGTGTTAACAAACACAATTTCCATTACTACGCAACAGAAAATCCACAATTGGTAAGATATACTTCACAAATTAGATGGTCATTAACACCCGTATTCACTAACAAGGTTTACATTTAGACCACCCAAGTAGCACAAATTAGCTGATGAGCTTTTTTGCCTAACAGTTAGCCATAAAAGACACATAGAAACCAGAGATTTGTCAAATTTTGGCAAACGATTCCTGGTTTGTTTTCTAGCCATAAAAGCTGGCTTCAAATTAGATTTTTTGGCTCTAAAAGTAGCAATCTTTAATGTAGATAAGCTATAGCATAATTACTTGGCCAAAAAATACCTTTTATGGGGTAATTAAACCTTCAACTTTTTTTTTTGTAATATCGGATGACGAAAAAGTAGAAATATCTGTCAATTTTGTTGCCACAACGTAATCAGATATATTCTAGTAAGTATTGAAGTTAAACTATAGTAAGAATAGCTGTTTAAGATTCCAAAATATGACATTTTTAATCAATAGAAATAGAGGTCAGAATATGGTCAATAAGTAGGCACTTTTCCCAAATGCTAACCAAACATATTTTAGCAAGTAATTAAGTTCAATTATAGCAATAATAACTATATAAGAATGCCAGATTATGACATTTTAAGACAACACAAATTGAGAGGAAAAATATAGCTTTTATTCTAATATTTTTGTTTTAAAATTAAACTAAATTTGGGTAGTTTTATTTCTCTTATTTTTGCTATAATACTTCAAAAAATGCCACTTTTTTAAATTTACGTTTATAACCTATAAAACTATACTTAAACGAAACCGAAGATTTATCTAGAAAAACGAAACACTTCTTATTAGACAAAATGTCTAATAAGAAGTTTAAATATTCCACCACATATTACAGAAAAAGAAAATGCCGATTTGGGGTAACCGTCGTTTAATTTTGTTACGTTGGCTCCTGAGTAGTTTAGCCAGTACTAAAGGTAAACCAAGTAGGCATTTTTATTGGCAACATTTTAGTAAATGTTGCTACATTTTGGCTACTTTTGAAAATTATTGCCGTTTGATAAATATTTGCTTACAAAGTGGCCAATTTCAAGGAATATTTGCTTAAAAAATAGCCCAAAACTTTTTATGATCCGCCATGATTGAAATTAAAATTAAACTAATTTCCTGGCAGCCATTACTTGACAACTTTTAAAAAAACATATTCTTTGTACCTATGAAAACGTGTTTTCATGCATGTTTTTTACGTTATGGATTTAATCAATTTTCTTAGTAAAATACAATTCCAAAAAAAAAATAAAAAAAAATTGTAGGAAACGAAATTTTTAGTTTCAAGAAAGAGCGCGTGTTTTCCATGACTATCTTAGATTCTTTAACAGTAAAAGTGCCTGCGCAAGTGTTTTTTGTCCCTACCAACCGTCAACTTCTTAAAACATCTTACACAATAAGTCATTGTGTATTTCTACGAAACCATGATTTGTTATCTTGCGTTTCCTCTTGGCTCATAAATTCTTACACTGATTGGCTTTGTTAATACTATTTCTACATAATTTGAAATAATTGATGATTTATCATATAAATGAAGAAAAGGCAAAAAATGAGGAATTATGTAGCTAAATTTCGGAAAACAATGTTATTCCAATTTCAGCTAAAAAACAAGTCAGAATTTAGCTAAAAAAGCTCGATTTTAAAATCAAAACGTAGCTAATAAACCAAACCATAAAATCAAAAGAAAGGGTCTTATAATTGCCAATTGGCCATTTTTACCCCATTAAGGCCAAATTATTATTCCCCACTTTAGCCATATTTACGTCTTTATATTGTAATAGAACTGTTATTTTGGCTAGCTATTTTAGCTACTTAGCCAGGGATATTGGCCAATATCACAGAATTTAGCTCATATATGATTATATGTGGTATTTGGGCAAATCTAAGTTGACAGTAACAGGTTTAAAATGACATTTTCAGCAATTGAACAAATAATTTTTCTAAATGTCATAATGACAAAATGACAGTCACTTAAGCGAAACATAAATGGCGCGCTAAAAGTTTTAAGTACCCATGGCAACTAAACCTGGTCTAACTCTTCTAACCTTCTTAGTGAATATGGGGGTTAATGTTTGGGGAGGTATTTTAGGTAACCACGTAATTGGGCCATATTTTTATGAACAAAAATTTATTTTTTAGGTATTGTTTTATGTACCAAGAAATTTAATTTGTTTAATTTTATTTTATTTTTATAATTTAAAACTTGTAACTGCATAAAATAATATTTCCTTATTTAGAGACTCGTCTGATGTTCTTTTTTGATTATTATCACTATAATATGTTGATTACAGCCACCATGGTATACCTTTTAGTAGATACACGAATAATTACAAATGCATTGTACCATTATGATTTTTTATATATTTTCGTGTTCCGGAATAATTAAATGTGTTTTTTAAATCATTGGCATTTTCATTTGTCATTACTCGATTTTTTTAAAATTAACTCTTTGCATTTACTTAATATAAATATCGAATTATTGTTTAAATTTAAAGATAAATTATTTTATACAATGTTTACAATCATAATATTTACTACTGGCAGATAAATTGAAAGGGCAACAATAATACTTTGAGGTATATATATTTTTTAAAAACTTGGCTAACTAGATTAAAATTACATCAATATGTTTTAATGCATTTTCAACGACACAATTAATAAAAGTTAATATATCGCTAAAATTATTAGAGATAGGTATAATATGACCTTAATAATAGTGAAAGAGCTAATAACCGAATACGATAGGATAGTTAGATACAGGGTGTCCCATTTAAAAAATCAAAGTTAGTTTCAATTTTGTCGAGTCAACATATTTGGAGCAAAAACCCTGTATAAAATTATTACGCATGTGGTTAGCTAAACTCTTAGTTAGAGATTTATCTTCTTTGGTACAATTTTTCTTTATTGCAATCGTTGTATCGTATTGAATAATTTGGTAACGTCGAAATAAAATGCAAACCAAATATGGTGTCCTTGGGAAATCCAAATACTTAAAAATATATAGGGTGTCCCACTGGGTGTCCCATTCAAAAAAAGTTGATTCTTAGGTGCCTCACTTTTGTGAAGTACCGTAAACTTGGGTGACTTTGGTCCACTTTTCAACTTTGAACGCTTGTAACTAACATCGGGGTCAACATATTTTCTAGCTCTTGGTCTTATTTTACAGGTCTATAATAACACTTTTAATGCTTAGAGTAACAGTTAGTTCCAGGCTTACGAAATATATTTTTTTAAAAAAAATATTGATGGCCAAAGTCAGAAGGCTAAGTCGGGTCACTTTGGCCAGACTATATATTACCATGAAACTACAAAGACAAACAGTTATATGAATGACTTTGGCCACCAAAAAAATATTTCTTTTTAGTTTTGTATATTTTGCATAAAAAACAACTAAAATATATTAAAAAAACTTATTTTATTTAACAAATCAAAACATAGCGCAAATTTATTCGCAAAAAATAAACTACAGTCCTGTGTGATACAAAGAGAATAAAATAATTATGAATTAAACATGGTGTTACAGATGAACAAAATATTAAACATATTTTTCAATTTCTGGGATTTTGAAAAAGCCTCTTTTAGATGGGGTCGGTGTGTTAATCACCTGCAAAATGTCATCTTTTCCATACCAGAGAAAATCATCCTTTGTTGGCCATTTCCACTGAGAGATTCCACTTGAGGTGAGAGATTTTATTTTATATTCGTTTGTCTCTACATTTATTTCCAAAACTTGACCAGGATATATTCCTTTTTCATAAAAAAAACAGAACGAATTTACCAATTTTAATTGCTTGGTCTTCACCATGACTATCTTTCGTTTCGAAATCACTTTCATCGGAACGGTTTGGATCGTCATTTTCTTCAGAGTGGATAAAAATGTCCAATGAAGATTCAGAGTCGCTGGAAATCCTCTCGTTTCTCTTCTTTTGGAAGTTTTTTTCTTGAATTCCGCCAGCTTCTGGGTCTCTGTGAATGTCTATGGTTAAAATACCCATCCCTGCCTTCACGTTAACTTTTTTTTTTCCTTGATTTTTTGTCTCCATAATTTGAAAACCTTCTCTCTTCTAAAAGATCAATCACGGAAGCACTGACGTTAAGTTGTATAGTGGGATCGAGATTATTGTTGGTTGGTATTCGATCTAAAACTTTGGCCCTGTTTAGAGGAAAAATTCCTGCTTTTTCGAATCCACTTTTTAGATTGTTTTGTCCAGATTCTAATAAATGTTCTGTTAGTGACTTCAGAGGTCGAGGAAAATGGGATTTAGGTACGGTATGATTTGCTCCAGTCAGTTTATAATTGGTGATAAGTTGTCGCCATTTTATTTTTAATGGCCGAAAGTACGCAATATCTAGTGGCTGCGTAAGATGTGTCGTGTTCGGTGGTAAGCAAATAAACTTTATGTCATGCTGAGAACAAAGATCCAAAACATGCACGCTTAAATGCGATGCAAGATTATCCCCAATCATAATTTTGGTTCCTTCTAAGCGTCTCAAAGAAGGTAAAAGTAAAAATTCGAACCAGTCCTCGAATATAGCGCCCTCAAACCATCCACTTTTTGTACGGTTGTAACGAGTCCCAGCAGGTCCACCTTCCATCCAAGTATCATACAAATTTGTAGCCTTATACACTACGTATGGGGGTAAAACTTCACCACATGCATTTCCACAAAACATTACACTGGTAGATTGTTTAGACCAATTTAATATTCTTTCTGGGTATTTGCAACCCCGTTTGGTGATGACTTTTTTGTTACCGGGGTCATCTGACAAGTTTGTCTCATCATAATTCCATATATTTTGTGGTGGAATTCCGTGCAATTCTTTTTCTAAGTTATCAAAATACGAATTTATTATTTCAGGAGAAATAGCAGCTCTAACGGTTTTTATATTTGCAGCAAACCTTTGTGACAGAGTTGGGTGCCTTTTTAAAAAAAGCCTCACCCATTCAGGTCCTGGAAGATTATCTTGAAATTGTCTCGTAACTACACCCTTTCGATCCAAATAACCTTTGACGATTCTTTTCAAATCTAGTGCATCAACAGGGAAACCATATGTAGATGTTAATATAATGTGTGCCTCAATTTTATTTTCTTCTTCCATGGATAAAACCGTCTGCCCACCAGCAGTTTTTTATGTAAACCTTTGATCTTGTTCTGCAGTGTAGCACGTGGTATTTTGTACCTTTCGGAAGCTCTTCTTTGAGATATTGCTCCTTCGTTAATCAGTCGAACAGCCTCCTCTAAATTCGCCTTGCTATAATTCACGTAATTTCTGCTCCCTGCAACTCTTTTATATCGGCCCATTTTCGTAAACTATGCCCCAAATTAGTAAATGAAATAGGAAACGTTCACATAAGATAACAAACACTCAAAACTCACATAACAGAAGAAACTAAAAAACGTTCAGCATAAACAGCGCGAAAACAAGTAAACAATGCGTCGAAACACGACAGATATGACAGAACGTTAAAAAATAAATCGATTTTACAGATATCTGCAGTGGCCAAAGTCAGGCACCAATCTGTCAAAAAGGTATTGGGCGACTTTGGCCATCCTCTACCGTAGGTACTGATAACTAAATTATTGCAGCTATTAGGTTACAAGATTCCTTAATGTTCGTTAAAGTCATGTTTTGAACGCGACCTCATAGGTGGCACCAGGTAACTCGATATGAATACAGTTTTTAAGGATAGTAAAATTAGTATTTTCAAGAGCGTTTTTTATACGCTGTAACTAAAAAGTAGAAAAGTTATTTTGCAAATATGACTAAACTTTATATTTACTAAAGTGTACAGAATCATAAAAAAAATGAACTTGCAAATATTTTTATGTTTTAATGCACAATAATAAATTTTGAAAAACGGCCAAAGCCACCATTGCTGGCCAAAGCCACCCAAGTTTACGGTACCCTGTATAATTAAAAATATTTTACAATATAACTTCCATAATTTTTTTTTCAAAATTATCAAAACGAGTGAGATATGGTACTTTGTCACACTATTGCGCCACCCTGTATATAAATATATCATGTGGAGTATTTTTGAAAAGCTCTCTTAAGGACCTCATTGCTATAGTTTCTCTCGCCATTTATTTTTATATTATTTAAACTTTGCCCTCGAAAATAAACAGCTTGAAAGTTTGGAGGAAAGGGGGCGGGGAGGTTAATTACCCCCCGCAAATGCCCCAATGACAAGTTATATACAAATTTTGTTATACTTTACTTTGTTAGTTTGTTGAGAACGAAGGAGTCCTTACAGGTAAAGGTTAGTTACTCAATTCTTATAGAAGCGTGTTAGGTGTTATCATTAATAGGTAAACGTCAAAACAATAATTAACACATAACTTACTCTCCGTCCAAATCTGTCTCCGCCACTCTCTCGCTGTTATTATTTTCCTCCATAACATCGTCGATATATTTCAGCCCCTCCAAATCCAATTTTTCCTGGATGCTTTTTTTCTTTTCTTCTATCGAGGACACTATACCGTTAAGGCCGAAGTTCGAACTCCTCTTTTTACCCACATTTTCCGTCGCACTCAACGCCATAGTCGACTAATTTTATTTTTCTATTAAAAGTTAATTAACTATCACGTTAACACTGAAGCGCCAGCTGTCTCGGACACTACTTTTGTTCGTTGTTCTATAATAGCCATTTTTTTTATTTCTTTACGGCTTTGTTTCGGAACTTAACCCGTTTTACGAAATTCTTTTTGGTATGTTCACTTCGCGTTCTAGTTCCACTAATTTTTAGTTTCCCCAAACTTTGGTCCGGGCGAAAACATGATAGTTTATTAAGGCAACTACTAAAAAATTGGTTCTAATGTATTTTATGTTATAATTTTCTAATTTGAATTTGAAAGAAACGAACTAGCTTTTAAAAATAATTTTGCGTTTGCAGTGTTGCCAGATCTACTGGTGTGTAACTTTGAAATTTTAAATGGGACACCCATTTTTTATTATTTTATTATTAGATTCTGTGAAACAATCTAAGTTTTCTTTTGTATAGGATATTTTTTCATTTCCCTTGCCGTTTCTCAAATATTAATTATTTTGTGTTTTTTTTGCCGAAACTATATGAATTAAAACTTCAATATTTTCATCTCCAGACGTCAAATCAATGTAAAATTTTAATATTATTTAGTCAACATGTGGTATTTTAATTTTAGTAACATATGATCACCGACTTTTATACAGAGTGTTCTAAAAATTAGCTGCAATTCAGGTTTTATAAATTTCATCAAAGTGACTTTTTTTAAATGATTAATTACTATGAATATTCGACAAGATCTAAGATGCCAAATGTGCTATGATGTAATAACTGCAATACGTAACGATGATGGCATGACATGTCCCACTTTTTAGTTTATGTGTTCCCAAGTAGCACTTTTAGTCATGAATACGTCACTGTTATCACAAGTATTTTCATTGAAGTAACCGGAACTTGGTGCCGCCACGTTCTGTTTAAGCTGAACCTACGGAGTCATTACCAAAATAGGGAACAATTTTAGGGTAACTATTCGTGAGTAACATGTAACTGTAAATTTGACTATTGACCCTATTCGGCACTTCCTTACTTCTGTCAAACAAAACAGTTATTGCGACTACAAAGACTCTAATTGGGAATATGGTGTACAGCGTATAGAATACGTTATTGGTATTTGAGGTAGGATACATGCGTTTCACTTAGTTTTCTGGCTATGCTAAGGACCTAAAATTAAAACGCAGGCAATTTCTCTGGTGAATATACTGATGATAGTCGTAAAAAAATTACGCGTCTTTAAAACTCGTTAATTTTCGATATATTTTGGTCAAATCTATATTTAAATCTCAAAAATGTAATTTTGGACTTTTGTTTAAATAGTAATTATCATTAAATATCTTATTATAAAGAGTGATTCTTTTTTAACGTAATGTTTAATTTGTATGCATTTTTAATCTTTATACTCACAAAAACAAACATCATAGTTAAATATATATAGGGGAGATAAAAATAAACAATGGCGTTCTATTGGGTTTTTACTTTTAGGTTGGCTGCATTTCTTTACTGAGAAAATTACTTAACATCAAGTGTTTACGACTGCTCTTATACTCTTTTATAGTTTTAGATTCTCTAAATACGCAACTGTCACTTATACCCAATTACACTCTTAAAGTCTTGAACACTAAGGTGGTACGAACAAGTTCTTTGTATTATTACCAAGCAATTACGATTTGGAATTACGCCGGTTCTTTAAAATTTAATGCACTGTGTCGTAACATGCGGAGAGTTGCGGTACTTGAGCCACTAATATAATTCTGCCGTCTATCATAACCATAACCCTTTGTTTCGTTTTTATTTTTTGTTTCCTTAAAATACCGCATTAGGTTGTTTTGTTCAGGTATGACAAAGCCAAGTTGTGATATTTTTAATTTTCCATAAAATATGGCTGAGTAATGATAGCTACTTTTTTTTCTTATGGTATATGAAGCCATTGTGAACCATTTTAACTTGTTACTCGGAGACAATAACAATACATACACAACTAATTAATAACGGTAGACCGAATTACAATTACTTTAGAAGGGCAGTGGCGACAATAGAAGCCCACCTGCCAAATTGATGCAACATTTCTAAAGATTTATTACTTACTATTTATACAAACAAATTAATCTACTTTTATATTGACAACCTTCTTCTTCTTCTTCATTCCTGTTTATCCTGTTACATAACAGGACTTATTGGCTTTGCTACAAGGCAGTCGCCAGATTGCTCTCCGTCCGGGGCTCAGAGTCGTTAAATCGGCGACCCTCGAAGTCGACCCTGCACCTTATTTCAGTTTGAAGACGTTATCGAATACCCCGAATTTTTCAAATAATTTTAAATATTTCCTCTTTAAATTTTTGAAATGCATCTAGGCTTCCACTAGGTGCCCCTTGAGAGTACTACTGATATCACGAGATGACCCTTTCTTTCAAGCTACCCCTCCCACTCCCGCCATGTAGCGACCATTACGCTAATATTCTCTGTAGAACTGCGGCACACTAAGCGGTTGAGTCTCCCGTTTCCCCCAGAAATAAAGCAGCAAAACCGAACACGTGGAACCACTTATGTTAATAACACAGAGGTCTGCATTCGACGAGACGAACCGGAAGACTGATTTGACAACCTCTCTCAGAGTATGTTGTAAATGTAGGGTTATGTTAATGTTTTACTTTAAAAATCTATTCGAACTATCTAGTACAAACTTATTTTTTTATTTAGATTTTTAACAAATAACAATGGTTGTGCAAGCTGAAAGTGAATTTAGTAATGTAATATGTACTGCAGAAGGCCTACAAAATAAAGCTTCTTTTATGCTAATCTTAGAGAGCTTCTACCTCAAATTGAGGTGAGAAAAAAATACACTAAGACATGAAACAATATTGTCTTTTACAGCAAAATAAAACCAACATATAATAATGTGCAATATTTAATAACTTTTCTTGGAGTAAACTTAAACTTAAGACATTTACGGTCATAGTCATTTACACATTCATCACAAAAACTTTATAATTACAAGCAAAAAACAGGTGAACCAGGCTTAAATATATTTCTCTATATGGCTAATGGCTGAGAGCTTCTTGTTTGAATCAATATTCATTTTAAGAACAACAAAAACTAATAAAATGAGACACTAAAACAACAAACCTCATAAGAAACCCACGTAGGCGGAAAGTAAACAAAGCGATTTTAGCAGCAATATGGCCGAACCAATCAAAAATTGGTTACTCTATTGTTGCCACTGTCCTTATAAAATCGCCGACCGAATCTCTTACCAGCGCTCCCTATCTCCGGATCTACAAGAGGTAATAGTTTACTGGAGTAAATAATTACTGAAATTCTTACTTCTAAGTTGCAACAGAAGAATATCGACTAGTAATAGCCAGTTTAAAGTAGCAGTAGACGATAACTTTTTCTACTTTGCAACGACTCGTTTTACTTTATAGTATACGTTATAGGAGTACATTTGAACGTAATGGAGTAGTTTCTGCAAGTTCAAGAAGTACTAATACTTAAAAGTTGTAATTTAGGAAACAGATTAGAAACAAACTTAAGTAGTTGCTTGGCAGTATATATATTATATAATTACTTTACATGGAAAATTACTATAAAGTATTATTCACAGTAACAAATACATAATACTTAAAAACGTATAACCTAAAGTGTTTGTTGATATATAGTAGGATTATTAGTGATAAATACGTAAAAACTCTTAAGCAGTAGTATTGGAAACAGTTGTAGCTACCTTAGTGCTACCTGGGTGTTACCAATTAGCGGATTAAAATCCGATTTGCCGATTTTTTCAGAGTGAGTGGATTTTTTTCGGATTTTAAAATATTGCTGAGTTTTTTCGGATATTTTGTTAAAAAGCGGATATTTAGCAGATTTTTGTATTCTAATATAAACTATCCAAAACAAGACTGAACATAAATAGGTACAGCCGACAACTGCGCAATATCTGTCGAGTCGATACTTCTTGCTCCTCACTAATAAAACGGGTTGCTAAACTGACACAAATGTATTGCCTTTTTTATTTAGGACTGCCATCCTTCTCTAAAGCAGTATTTAAATAGCAATTAATAAGAAATGGGAGACGAGTGCGGACCCACCAGACCACTATTTTATTTATTTGCAGATTTTAGAGTGTTTGGATGTTCGAAGCAAATAGCCAACCTGGTTGGTCCTTGATTTTTTTATCTATAAAAAATGCTATTTGTTCCTTATTCTTTAATTCCTAGTTTTGGTATTATTCCACCTGTACGTACTTTTTTCAAGTACCTGATTATGACTGTGGTATATACTAAATTTATATAAACACAAGCGATACGGATAGATTTTCAAGATTTACTTAGTTTAATGGCTAAATATGATGATTGCTTAAAAAATCATTTAGAGCAGTCTAGCGTTTTTTGCGGAACGTCGAATCGAATCCAGAATGATTTAATTTCCGCTGTTGCAACCATTATTCTAAAAAGACTTAAGCAGGAGATTGGCGAGGCGCGTTTCTTTGCTATTGTTCTGGACGAAACAACTGATATCACTAATTTTAGCCAATTATCTATAGTAATACGCTACGTTAAAACAGACGGAAGTATTCAAGAGCGATTTTTAGGTTTTAAGAATGTGTCCGAAAATCGTACAGCAGATGCATTATATACCGCAGTTTATAACGTTACTAAATAAATTAATGGAGAGAAAAAATTAGTTGCTCAAAGCTATGATGGAGCTGCAGTGATGGCAGGACAATTATGGGGTCTGCAAGCTAAAGTTCGAGAAACTTTCCCAAGTGCTGTTTTTGTCCATTATTTTGCTCATAAATTAAATTTAGTTTTATCCCAGTCCATCAATCACATTAAAGATTGTAAAGTATTTTTCTTTAAGTGGCATGGCTGCTTTTTTTCCAAGTCAACAAAACGTACACAAGCTTTGGACTCCATTGTCCACAAACGATTGCCCAAAGTAACTCCTACTAGGTGGAACTATAATGGAAGACTTGTGTTAACAGTATCTGAAAATCGTGAATCCCTGATTGAACTATTTGAGAATATAATAGAAAATAATGAAACGTGGGACTCAGAAGCAATAAATACTTCGACGGGGTTTTTGGACTGTTTGAAACGAGATTTTAATTTTAATTATTTGTTGAACATATTTTCAGAAATATTTACATTCTCGCAAAATGTTTTTAATATATTACAAACTAAAACAAATGATATTGCTTTTTGCCTAAAAAAAATTGGATGATTTTAAGTCCATGTTAAGTCAAAAAAGAGATGACTTTGACCTGTTTTGGGAGAAAATGATGACGTTAAATGTAGAGCCACAAGCCAAGCGTCTTCGAACAGACAAGGTGGGAGATGTTCAAACATCATACAGACGCCTCTTTTATGAAATAATCGATCAAATTCAGCAACAAATAAACTATAGATTTAACAGTTTAAATGATTTTAAATTCCTCGAGCTCTGCAATTTTGATGCATTTAAAGGAAAAACTTTTCCAGAATATGCGTTTAAATCTCTTCTTCTTCATTATGGCCAGTTCTTCGACCGAGTGTTACTGCGATCTGAACTGCAATTTTTAAAAGACAAGGAGCTGGAAGATATCTACACCGAAGTGTCGAAATAGTGTGAATTAGTATTGACAATACCTGCCACAAGTTCATCAGTAGAACGCAATTTTTCAACACTTAAACGTATAAAAAATTTCGTGAGAAATTCAACGGGGCAGGAGAGACTTTCGCATACATCGCTGTTGTAAATCGAAAATAAACTTCTCCAAAATATGTCGGAGCATCGACGTTTTTATGATGATGACATCGACGAATTTGCAAAAAATGATCGAAGAATCGAATTACATTACAAATAGGTAAATTTATAAAAACTGCTTCCCTTTCTTAAAATTTCACCGCACGCCTCTGGTGCGGACACATTGAAGATTATTTCAAGAGCGCATAAATCCTGTATATTCAGTGGTGCTGAATTTTGCTTAATTATTAGGGATAGTTCTTTATACTTTCGCCGTGGGAAGGCATTCAACTTTGAATGCAATAAATCCCCGTACACTTTTTGAATTTTTTTTAACTAAAATCTATAGTAAAAAATACATATTAGGTTAGGCTAGGATTGGTTAGGTTTGCTATAAAGAATTCCGAGTCTATACTAAAGCAAGTATTTAATCATAATCAAGAAAGAATATGGCATTACTGTTAAATATACAAGATTTGAGCTTCTGATCATTTATTTAGATCAAGGTTGATAGTTTAACTAAGATATTCTTCCGTAATTCCGAACAGCAAATTAAAAAAACAATAGATACAGAATTTTTTAAAATAGTTAAAAAATGATCTACATAGTTAACAACGTAAAAAATTTCTTTTAGGGGCATATCTATCGATAATTTAATTTTATCGACAAGTTTTCAGCTAATTCATTGTCGTCCCTCCCTATCTGGGAGATTTTTGAACAAAAATCGGATTTTTTGAGAGGGGCTTTACAACCAGATTTTTCTCCAAAACGTGTAGATCTTTGCGAAATGTTTTAAGTTATTAATTCATACACAGGAGAATTCAGATTTTCTGAAAAGAATTATTTGGACTGATGAAGCAAAGATCTCAGGCGAAAGAGTCTTTAACCGTCAAAATTATCATTTTTGAGCTTCAGAAAATCCACACTTTATAAAGGAAAAAGGTTACCAACAAAAATTTAGTTTTAATGTATTTTGTTTGTTGGTGTATAGGCAATTTTCAATATACACTTACGACGAAAGTTTAACTTCTGCAAAATATATTGAAATTCTGGTATCAATTGAATGGAGCTCCTGCCTATTGTACCCATGAAATTTCCGTCAACTGTATGGTGTGCTTAAAGATAGGTGGACAAGACGTGAAAGACCATGGAGTTGGCCACCGCGATCTCCAGATCTTACTCCATTAGATTTTTTTCTGAGAGGTAGGACTAAAAAATAGTTTATAAAACACCAGTAAATTCAAAAGAAGATCTAGAAAATCGGGTAAGGCGCGCTTTTGAGCAACTTGATCGATCAGAAATTCAAAGAGCTACTAGTTGTCATGTGATGAAATGTATTAGCGTATTAGCTGTAAATGGTCAGCACTTTAAACATCTGACGTATTAGATGAGAATTCCAAAAGGTTTAATTTACTGGCAAAATCGGTTCTTTTCAGTACCACATTTTATATTAAAGAAAATCGTTTGACATTGCGTAAGCTGTGGTTACATCATAAAACACTTAGAGCGTTTCAGATATTTAATGTCTATTTCTCGAATATCAAGTATAATCTATACTCTATACTAATATATAAACTAAAAAATGCTTGAACACGTGTTTTTTAATTTATTTTTTTACATATTTTTAAAAAAATTCATACAATTTGTCCAAAGGGGTAAAAGCATTTCTTCAATATTATAATATATATTATATTTAAAAAACCGTTAGTTATTTTATATTTTATTTTTTACATATTTTAAATTTTTTTAAAAACCGAGACAGAGTGTCCAAGGGGCTGAAACCATCCCTTTAATATTATATTTTTGATTTAAAAAACAATTACTTATTCGGAAAAATACTTGAACACGTGCTCTTTATTTTATTACATATTTTAAGATTTTTTTTATATATTCATACAGGGTTTTTAAAAAATCGGGTCATTGACTAAAAGCTGAGCTTGTGCAAACAGCTTGATTTTAGAGTGCAGAGGTTTGATAAGAAAGGATTGTTCGAAACTCAGCTTCCAAGGGGGTGAAACTACCCCTTAAATGTTTATAGTGGACTCGAAAGTTGTCAAAATAAAACCTCTTCTCGGTTTAAAGAACGAGCTATATTAACTCCAAAAAATAGCACAGCAGATGAAATAAATCTAACTTTATTGGAAAAAATTACTGCTCTACAGTTAACATACTCCCTCCTCACGAGTTAACTTTAAACAAATAACAACCGACACCAAAATTGGGTAATGGAACTCTGCTACAGGTTAAAACATTACAAAACAATGTAATAGAGTCTACTGTTATTTCTGGCCCTGGTCTGGGAGAAACAGTTTTTATACCAGGTATCTCTTTAATTCTGTCAGACTATCCTTTTCCGTTTAAACGTGACTATCCTTTGCCTCAAATGAGGCAATTTAAGTACCTTTTTACATCCCTTTTATTATAGTCATATACGCGAACGACGCGGCTACCCGCTAGTTATTTATAAAATCTCTTATAAATCGATCTTTAATGTCTATTTGTCGAATATTAATAGTAATAAATATTCATAAAATCCCTTATTATCGCTTATAAATCCAAAGCAGTTCAAAATAGGTATGGAAACACTTTATATAAAAAAAATTTAATTTGTCCACTCTATTCAACGCTTCAATAAACTACACTGTGTTCAATTTAAAGTCACTTTAGATCAAATTTATAAAATCTGAATTCCAGTGAATTTTTAGGACACTCTATATAAAAGCCGGCGAATATTGAACTTTTAATTCACATGATTTTGGTAAAAAGGAAACATAAAAGAATTAATATTCAAGAAACGGTAAGAGTAATGAAAAAATATCCTATAAAAAAAATTCAGATTGTTTCGCAGAATTAAAAAATAAAATTCCAAAGTTGATACCAGTTACCAGTAGATCTGGCAACACTGCAAACGCGAAATTATTTTTAAAAGCAAGAGCGCAGTCTCCTATGGCCATAGTCAAAATTTCAAAGTTATTTTTCTTTTCCTTCTCCAGATACTTCTAACATATCATCGAGTATAGAATACCCTGTATATTGAATATATACTAAAAAATGCATCTGTACTGTATCAAATTACAGGCAAGCATTTCGCAGCTCCAATTTATCCAAAAAAGGTAATCGTGTAGCATTTCTATCGAACGAATATCGACATTACTCATAAATTGGGAATGATAGCAAATTTTCTTAAAAATATTTTGTAAAAATGCACCCCAAATTGTGGCTTTCTTCCTTAAAATATCTAATTTTATCAAGCCATTCTCAAAAATACCAAAAAAAAACAATCGTTTTTGAGGCTCTAAACTTAAAGGACTATAACCGTATTTGATTGAAATTTAAGTCTATTAAGTTGTTGTTTCAGGCTGAATTTTTGAATATTTTATTATGGGATTTGTATTAAAATTTTATCAGTTGACATAATACTTGATTATTGTGCAAAATTTTAGATAAATTGGATAAGTAGTTTTTTAGCAATAATTTTTTTAACATTTCAATAAGCCGGCAGTTTATTTTGCTTGATTTTTATCAAAATGTTACCAGGTTATGGCTCCATAAGACCCTTAATTTTTGGCCAAAACTTGAAGTCAATCAGGTAAGTAGTTTTTTAGCTATGCCGCGAACAGACTGACCGACGGAATCGAGAAGACATGTATTTCGTCATCTAGGGACCCTGAAACGTAGAGATCTGAAAAACTCTCGGAGAGGGATGTTTTCACGATTACAATAGATACTTCCCTTTTCAGGCGCGTATACAGCTTGGAGTTATAAGAGAGGTAATTTATTACATATTAATATTATTATATTATTAAAAGTTTTCTATGCATTAGAAAAAAACTAACGACGAAAAAAAAGGCGTGCACTTTCATATAGCACAGGCTTATAACCTTCTTCGTGCAATGTAATATTAGTAATATTTAGTGAACTTTAGTGTTGGACGTGAATTTTAAATAATTTTGTCATCGATTCATATGGGGGGGTGTAATTACCCCCTTTACCCCCCCTTGTATACGCCCTTGTCCCTTTTACGAGGGAAATAAAACAATATTTAGACTCTAGTGAATTTACACTATTATTTTTTCTTAAGTCACCTTAATAACATTGGAGACGGCAATTTGAGGAAAAAATGTAAATATCCTATCCACTTAGCACGTTTATCCACAAGTGTTTGTGTTTACATACTGCCAATAAAATTTCGACGGCATCGCATTTAGATCATCGCTTTACTTTTCGTATATAATCCCATTAGGAAACACCTTGAGATTCTTTCAGAATTTTGGTATTTATACGGCAAATAATGTCTTAAAAACAACTTTTGTGCATCTACATCTTGTAGATATTATCAAGTTCGTTATTTTGTTAAAAAATGGTGTCAAATATTTTGCTTATTGATTGAAACACCGATTAAATGCTTAAACAGGAAGTCTTTGATTTTTTTCCTTCCAGCAAATAGATTCCTCGCTAGGATTAAGAAATATTTTTGTTTATCAGTAAAACAATTTTTTTCTATTAGCATGCGCAAAAGAGATACACGCAATTGGGCCCGAAAATTTTATTTTTCTACAAGCCTAACTATTAACGTAATAACTCTTTACGTACACTTTTTTATGCGCGGAATTATCGTCTTTAAACAGGACTTTTAGATATTTTAATGTTTTCAGCAATAATTAATATCCAAAAAATAAAGATTTATCGTGTTTTTTTGTTACGCTTGTAGAGAATTTAGCCAAATATACTCCATATTAGATTACCATAATTTAATAACTAATTAAACGACCTTTCAATTTTGACAATTTCAGTCTTTTTGCTATGTAAACCAAAATACAAACATTCAATCATTTAAAAAAAGCTTCAAAAAAAGTATTTCTGCTTAAAATGGATAGTTCGGATGAAAAAATACCAGATGAGGTACTAAAAGCCGCGGAATAAGCAAATTTGGAGCTACTGCCAGTAAAATCAAAACAGAAGTATGAAAAGCAGTACGACTGTTCGGGAAATGGTCCAAAGGAGAAGGTGTGAAAAAGGTTAAAGAAGAGGTACTATTAGCTTATTTTCTTGAATTAAGCAAATAATTTAGACCAAATACTTTGTGGGCTAAATACTCAATGCTCAAGAGCGTTTTAGAAGTTAAAGAAAATATAGATATAGTCGAATGCGGTCACAGTTAGCAAAAACAGCATTTTCAAGAAAAAAAATATATACTCTCTGAAACTTATTTTTTATTAATTCTGACAACTTAGCAGCTGTATTAAATACAAATTTAAAATCCTAAGTTCACCCCTTTGCGAATGCAGTGGCGTAACAAAAAATATTTATTTTTTTCTGAAAATACATTGAAAAAAAAATGAAGAAATGAATAGCGTGTTAGTATTATTTACATTTTTGGATCCTCTATACAGTAGTTTATGAATATTTTATGAATAAAGTTATATAAACATAATTTTTATTACTACTAGCTATGTTGTCGATATGATAAACAAAAATATAAAATCCTAAGCTTGCCCCTTTTAAAGCACAGCGGCGTAAACATAGGTGGCTTAGGCCATGACAGTTGAGCTTCCTAAACATAACTGGCCATGCAAAACTATCATTATAAACAATTATCATTTTGACAGAGCGATTGCGTTTCGCCATTCCGCGTTTTTTTTTCGAGTGTATTGCTAAAATTTGACCGTTCTTGTGTGTGTAAAACCTTAAAAAATGCCCCTCGATAGAAGATCTCATGAAGAGTCACGTTTAGTGGTTTGCTACTGTTGTTTTAACAAAGCTATAAAGCACTTCAAAATATCGGGTAAAGTAGAACAATTAATTAAAAATATGTTTCCTCATTTCGACAAGACTAGCGAGTGTACTCCACTAGTTTTATGCGGTAGTTGCTACATCAAAATAAAGAAGCACACTTTAACCCAAGTGGTGGATTATGAAACTCTCAAAATCAGACTTAAGCGAAATGAAAAAAAGTGTGGCTGTCCAATCTGTGAAGTTGCTCGATCTAACCCCAGACAAAACCTGCCTTTAAAATGTATTATCCAAAAACGTAAAGTGGGTAGACCAGCCATAAACAATGATGCCGATGTTATCAAGCCAAAATCTATCAAGTTGTGTAGTTTGTGTAATTCTAAATTACAAAAGGGTTTAAAACATACTTGTACAACAACTACAAGAGTGGTGAACACGGTCAGACTCGCAAGTGGATGCGAACAACAGGTGGCAAGTAAAATTATTCAAAAAGAGGAATCAGTGCAGCTCTTCATTGGTGCTAAACAAAGGTAAAGGTGTTGGTATGAAAATAGGTATCAAGCGTCAAAATGGGACACCAGATCAGCAAAAGGTAACTCTAAATATTTTTCAAAATATACAGAAAGATTGCAATTTATCATTTAATTCAATGAGAAAAATAAGCGATCACTTGCGAAGTGCAGGTAAAAAACTGGTTGAACCAAATGTTCTTCCTAATATTAAGAAATTATCTCATAAACTTGACGAATACTTTGATTTTGAAATGCTGAATGATGTAACGATTGGAAAAAATGAATTTTCTTCTGCTCCTTTCGTATATTGCAACAATTTGCCGCAGTTGACTGCTTATCTTTTGAATGAAAGAAATGTTGGGGACTCTTTTCATGTAAAAATTGGAATTGATAGCGGAGGTGATTCTCTAAAAGTATGCTTGAATTTGTTGCCATATGATAACACTGAAGTAGACCATAAACATAAAAGGGGTGGTATCAACAAACTTATGATTATTGGATTAGGACCAAAGATGATCGAGTCCTACAGTAATATTGAATTAATATTTAAAACTATCAATTTGAATTCACTTTGCGGACTTTGTGAATACACGTTTGCTGCTGATCTAAAATTAATAATGATGCTGCTGGGACTTCAGGCGAATTCTTCTTCACATCCCTGTCCATGGTGCGATGTATTTTATAAAGATTTGGAAGGTAAAGGGCAATTAAGAACGATTCACAACATTTCCGAACAAAATATCTTATGGAAGAACACTGGTGGGAGACTTGACAAAGTCAAAGATTTTAGTAAGCTATCAATGCTAATAAAGAGCCTATTAATTATTTCATGAATGTCCTATTTTTTAGAAAACTGTATTAATATTCCATTGATTACCGGATGTGAGCATACACCAATCATAAAATATATTCCCCCTCCAGAATTGCATTTACTTATGGGTGTTGTGCAAAGGATATTCGATTTTTTGAAACGAGATGTTCCTGAAGCTGCTGACGAATGGATCAAAAGAGCAGGGGTTAAACTCGATCATTATCAAAAACTCAACGGAAATAATGCTAGAAAACTGCTTAAGAAGGTGGATCTGCTAAATAGTATATGCCCAGGTATAAGATAATAATATTTCGTCATATCGTATGGTTATACCTATTTTGTTTTTGTTATGAATTTCATTTCTTTTTTAGGAAACAGATATACGACGGTATTGACAGCCTTTAACAAAGTGGTTTCAAGTTGCTTTGGCTGTAGTCTGGATGCCAACTACGAAATTTATATAAACGAATTTAAAGAAGAACTTCAAATAGCAAAAATAACATACAGTCCCAAGATACACGCGGTTATTCATCATGTTCCTGATTTTATCAAAATGACAAATATTGCTTTAGGTTTTTTTTCTGAGCAGGCTTCAGAACAATCCCACCATTCCTATAAACTACATGCAAAAAATTACAATCTTAATATTCAATCTGAAAACTATCCACAAAATTTATTACGCTGTATTTGTACAATGCTAAACTTATTTAATAACTTGTAGTTAATTATTGTTACTTATTTAAATTTTACTTATATAACTTTATTCATAAAATATTCATAAACTACTGTATAGAGGATCCAAAAATGCAAATAATACTAACACGCTATTCATTTTTTTATTTTTTTTTTCAATGTATTTTCAGAAAAAAATAAATATTTTTTGTTACGCCACTGCATTCGCAAAGGGGTGAACTTAGGATTTTAAATTTGTATTTAATATAGCTGCTAAGTTGTCAGAATTAATAAAAAATAAGTTTCAGAGAGTATATATTTTTTTTCTTGAAAATGCTGTTTTTACTAACTGTGGCGGTCTTATCGTGCGGGTCCAAAGGTCACCAACATTATGAATCAAATCAGAAAACACAGTGAATACCAAAATGTTGTGTGATTCTTTTATCGAGCTATTAAATCTCGATGAGCTATTTACAAATATACAGGGAGAAAGAAAATAGTTTTTTTTATTATATTACGCAATATTATTAAGACAGCCACTTAATATTATTTTATATATTAAATGCCGAGGGACTAAATAAGAAAATTCGCTAAATATGTATTTGGTTAAAATTTTTTGGTTGGGAAAAACAAAAATACACAAAATGGCAAGCGCCTGTACCATACCAAACTTGTTTTTTTTTGTATTGTGATAAAAAATTTCATTTTGCAAAAATATTATACACTTTTGTTAAAAACACAGGATAATTAGTTATTACTTCCCTCGTGAGATTTTTTCAGATCTTTACGTTTAAGGGTCCCTAGATGCCGGAAAACATGTTTTCTCAATTCCGTCTCTCTGTAGGTATGTCTGTCCGTCAGTCTGTCTGTTCGCGGTATAGCTAAAAAACTACTTATCTGATTTCTTCAAATTCCAGTCTAAAATTAAGAGCCATGCATGCGAAAAATACAGGCTATATATATATATATATATATATATATATATATATATATATATATATATATATATATATATATATATATATATATATATATATATATATATATATATATATATATATATATATATATATACCTGTATTTTTCGTTAGCCCCGAGTTTCTGGTAAAGCGATTTTTATATATCAAATTTTGTCTTATAATTAATAAAAAAATTTACTTATTTTAAACACGCTTTAAAATTGGAACAAGTATTCTATAATTATTTATTTATTGCCCACAAAATTACAAATGCACTAAAAAAGTAAGTAAAAAAATGGTGTCAAATCTAATAAAAAATTTTTTAAATTAAAATTCACTGGCTAATATCAAGGAGCCAGTGGCAAAAGCTCTGAGAATCGGTATAAGGAATGTACAGAAACTTGTGCATGAAAAAAAACATAATTTACTTCCGAAGAAGATTAAGAAATGTACACGAATAAATCAAAAGGCAAAAGACTTAAGTTACAATGCAAAAATGGATATTCATAACGCAATTTTTGATTTATACACGTCAAAGACTCAGAAACTTTTTAATATTATAGACTAAAAAATATCATCAACACTTAAATAGTCATCATCTTCTGAGTCGTCCTCAAATGGCGCAATGATCATTGGTGCTATTTCGACATCTAGAACTCGTTCTCGATTCCACAAGTCCCATATTAATTTCTCCGTATGTTCCACAGATTTCTTCCATTACTCCGGCGTAATATAATTTAATGAATCTTGCCAAACAATTTGCACTTTATCTGATATAAGACCATCACGTGTTTTTCGTAATATGATTTTGCCCCATCCCATATTAATTCTATTGCGTTAAACTGGCAATGGTATGGCGGCAGTCGTAAAACCTCATATCCATTTTCCCGTAATATATTGTTGGTTTTTCAATAGCTTTTGCCATTAAAAGAAGTTCTAGTTTCAGCATATTGGGTTAAGGACTTTGTTTTTGTTTTATTAGCCAGTCATAAATATCACTTTTCTTCCAGGATGAAGTAGGTTGTTTATTTAAGATTCTTGAATGATAAGATGCATTGTCCAGAATGATTAAAGATCCGTTGTTCTTTTAACCACTTTTCAAATAGTTCACAGTTCCTATTATCATGGTAGTCCATACTTTTGGATGTTGAAGAAAACAGTAAACTTGCACCTGGGAGAAATCCTATTGAAGAACCTGCATGCAAAATAATGAACCGTTTTCCCGTCCCACATCCCTTTTTTCTTTTGACACTTTTTACAGACTCATCCTGCCAAGATTTCGAACCACTTCCATTAGAAAATGTCCAAGTCTCGTCTAAAAATACCACTTTTCTAAATTTTGAATTAACATTTTCCGTGTATTTCTTTTAAAAACTGGATACGCTGACTTGTTATATGTGGCAACTCGCATAAAAATCTTCGATTACAGACCTTTTTATATCGAAAACCCAACATTTTTATTAATTTTGACAACTATTTTAGTCCAATTTCCAAAATACCTCGATTTTTTAAAGCTTCTTTTAAAACTTGAAGGGTTATATTAGTTTTTGATGTGTATAAATCGTAAATTGCATTACGAACATCCATTTTTACATTGTCACTTAAGTCTTCTGTCTTTGGCTTTTTTCGTGTACATTTCTTAATCTTCTTCGGTAGTAAATTATACTTTCTTTCATGCACAATTTTCTGCACAGTCCTTATACCGATTTCCAGGGCTTTTGCTACTGTCTCCTGGATATTGGCCGGTGGATTTTTGTAATATTTTATTAGATTTAATACCATTTTTTCGCTTGTGGATCCAAAAAACCCGTAAATTGTTTTTTATTACTCATTTTGTCACTGACTTGTCAATCTGACTTTGAAGTGACATCGCTCAAAGATTTTTGCAACTCCTGGTATTTATATGTTCATCCTCTTTTTTCATATGAAAATATCATAGGTCCATCTATTTTATCTTCTGGATTTTATGCGGAGGATATGATTACACGTAATAAAAGAAAAACAAACTTAAAAAGTTTGTCGTTGATAAATCGTACGACCCGCACGATAACACTGCTTTTGACTATATAAGCAAATTCTAGAAATTAACTGCTTTTATAAAAATAAAACCGAATGTTGGCTTCAAACCAAAGAAAGCAAATATTTTTACAATTTTCTTTTGTATCGGTTTTCATGAATAAGGCGCCAGATGATATATATATCTTTTGTTGAAAGTTGCGACTATTTTTGGGCTTGCAGGCGCCTGCAGAAGAGAGGAAATAGCAACACTAACAACAGTTGACAATTACGATAAGGGAAATTTAATTGTGGTCAAAATTTAGGATTCAAAAAATTACACTTCACGCTCTTTTGTTATATCCGACGAAATTAACAATGGAAAATATCTACTATTTTATAGAAAATATACAGTCTTACGACCACCATCAACGACGCATCAACGTTTTTTTTATAAATTTCAAAAGAGGTGAATGCACAACACACTGTTTCGGGATTAACAGTTTCGGGTAGATACCTTCAGAAATTGCATTTCTAAAATTGCCCAACCCTGAACTCTACACGGGGCATAGCTTTCGTCGTTCCTCTGTAACTGAAAAGGACTTACCGATGTAAAGCGTTTAGGAGGCTGGGAGTCATCAACAGAGGCGGAGAAATATATTAACGACTGAACTACCTACAAAAAAGAGTTATGCAACAATATTTTAAGTGACAATGCTAAAAATCATCCAGTTGAAATACCAAGTTTGTCAATTTGCGAGAAAACCATTGAAGTTCCATTTCATTCATTAACGTACCATCTTCATCAGCTTTCCCAAGAAACCAGTTGCACTCAGCTTTAAATTTGCAGAAGGCCACAAACTGTATTTTCAATATTAATATTGTTAATAATAATAAGTAATATTATTTCTGTTTTAAGTTAAAATAAAAAGGTTTTCTAATTTACTTAAAGTTTTTGCAATTTTATGACGTATAAGAAATAGTGTTTTACCCGCGCTTAGAACCTACTTATATAAATAGGTAAAAATTGTAATTGTGAAAAAATCACCCTCTTACATATCTTCACGGTTTAGCGTCCTTAAATGCTAAATATTATGTTTTATAAATTCCGTCTGTCTGTCTGTCTGCCAGTTCGCAGCTTAGCTTAAAAACTAACCCAATCGAGTTCAAATTTTGGTCAAAAATTAATGGTTATATAATCCAAATGGCGTAACAAGATGGCGGCCCAGTGAAACGTTAAAAAATTATTACTAAAAAACTGGTAACATTTTGGTATGAATCCCAGATATCTGTACGTGAAATGTTGTGTGTAGACTTTTTCTTTCTGTCGTTTTCCAAAAATTGCATAAACAAAACTACGTTTAAAGTTTGGAGCTTGTAGGTTTTTTTCGAAAAATACATGAAGCCTCGAGGTCCTGCCAAAAGTTTTTTGTTTTTTTTTACACAAAATCAAGTAGATTCAAAAACTTTAATCCATTTTCTACAATTTTCCAATTTACTGTTTGTTTCTACGACGTTCCAAAATACTTGGGTACTTGTAGATCCCTCGGGGTGAGGGGAGTTGGTTACTATTGAGACAGAGTTAGGAATAGAAATATTTTATTATTTTTTTTTAACTGTGAAATATTTTTTTATAAACATTTAATCAACAGTAAAAGTTATGCTACGAGCGGGAATCGAACACCCACCTCTGGATCTGTAGCCTATTGCTCTCACCAATTGCGCTATCGTACCACTGATAAGCAATTCTTTAGAACTTGTACATAAACTTCGCTCCAAAATTATGGAATTTTTCTTATTAATAGATGGATTTAAATTATTTTTCGCTGTTTGACAGATCATTCCTTGGTTAATAATGGACATTGGAAAGACTAAAAAAAATATCAGTATACTGGGCAAGTCAACAAGTACGGAGTCATGTCAAATTAACTACTTTTTAACCGAATCTGTTGAAAAAGAGAGAAGTTGAAACTGGTTTTTCTCTCTGTTTTAGTTACTACATAACCCATTAATAAGTTAAAAAAACACGAAAGTTTAGTTGTATTGCTAGGAAAAACTTGTTTTTTTTTAATTATCAGCTTTTTGCGAGTTTTTGGTAGAAAAGGTATCCACGCAAGCGCATAACAGCTTATAAGTATACACGGTAAACATTTATACAAGGTAAAAAGAAAAAACATTCCAACCACATGCATAAACTTACCGTCATAAAATAACACCCTCGTAAAAAACATGTTAACACCCTCGATACATTACAGGTATGTTTCTTACTTTTGACAAGCATTTTTGTCAGGGTGATAAGAAAGCTTCAAAGTTTGATAAAGTAAAATGAATAGATATATTACTCCTGAGGACTGTGCTTATGCTAGGGGCTTGCATGAGCAAGGAAGAACCCAGGCCGATATTGCCCACATTTTTGGGAAAAAGTCAAAGTGCTGTTTCAAAAATTCTGGCCAGATGCAGGTAAACTGGCACGAATAGGAGAAGAGCGGGACAAGGAAGAAAAAGAATTATTACTCCGGCACAGGAAAGATTTTTAATAATGCAAGAAGTAGATCTACGTCCAGTGTCAAACTTCAGTCGAAATTTGCTGCTATTCACGAGATTGGTTAAAGTAAACAAACAGTATTAAGGAGGTTAGCACAAGATCGCCATATGAAGCCGCTATTGGTCCAAACTTCTACCGCAACATAGACGTCAAAGGCTAGACTTTGCTAGAGAGCATTTGCTATGGAGTGCATCAATACATCACTGATATCCTTCAACCACATGTTATACCGTTTGCACCTTTCATAGAAAATGACATTTTATTCATGCCACACGTTGCAGAGTCGTGCAGAAATACTTAGAAGAGGTGGAGATCTCAGTGATGGACTGGCCACCTCAAAGCCCAGACTTTAACCCCATAGAGCATCTGTGGGATCAGATGGGCACAAAAGTAAGAGCTTTAAATCGACCGGCTCAGCCCTTGGCCGAATTGAGGTTATCGCTCAAGATGATATAGAGGAAAATTGACCAGGACAGTATTAGAAACCATATAAAGAAGTGTTTTTAACGTTGGTTTGTTGCAATTTTCTCTACTGATCTTTTGTTACTGTGTAATTAAATTTAGATCAATGTTGTAGCTTCGCATTTTTTTCTTTTTACCCTGTATGAATGCTTACCGAAACTTATTAATAGGTAATATAGTAACTAAAACAGAGAGATAAATGACCTATGTTTTTTATTATTTCATAATTTTGCAACGAAGTGTATTTAAACACCAGTATCATAAGCATTACTGATCCTGCCAAATATTCTAACCATATATTTCTAAAAAAATATTATACTGTTTAAAAAATACTTCTATTAAAATTAACTAATATGGACGAAACCTAATAGTGATTTAGTTAGTTAGGGTGTCCAAATTTCGATGCTTTTACGGAGTATCTCGGCTATTTGAAAAGATAGGAACTTGCGGTTTTCGCAACACTGTGCTCGATTTTTGTGAAACTAAAGATGCCGTAAACAAAAATTTCCCAGCCCGCTTCGTTTCTGAGATACAGGGTGATTTTACTACGCTTACCATTTGAGATACCAAAAAGGTAAAAACTGCTTATTACACAGTTTTTTACGTAGAATCCAGTGGCGTAGTCAGATTTTTTTAACACCTACCATTTTTGAGTTATTTACCAATATTACGTTTTTTAAATTGGACACCCTGTATATTGGTTGACACTTCGATAGGTTTTTTTTAGCTTTTCAAATATATGATTTGTGGTATTTATCTGTATCCGTTGGCCGAAAATTTACATTTTTAAATGTTTTTTTCTAAAATATCCCAGATAGCCATGAAAAACATTTGCTGTATCTATTCCACTACCTAGATCTACTTAGATAGATACCTTAAATTGAAGTTTCAATTAAGATTTTATACTAAATTTTTAAGTAATATAAATATATTACCAAACATCAATAAAAATTTTAAGAAAACATCAAAAACAACAAGTATATAACAATTCAACAATTTAACAATTTAAATTGAACAATTTTAACATAACAACTCAACAATTTAACATAAACTTTTTAAAATATAGCTTCAATAGCTTTAGCAAAAAAAAAATACTTAATGCTTTAGTTTACTTCTTATTTATTATTTACAAGAATTGCTGAATATTAATTATGTTTTCTCTAACACATAATTCAGTCAGTTTTAAAATTCGATTAAGAGCATTCAATAATATGATTGATCGCCCTTGTAAATCTCGAAATGCCGTTTCGGTAGCTTCGCGCAGTTCTTCCATTGTTCGGTGGCGGGTTTTACAGACATTATCTTGTATATAGCTCCATACGAAAAAATCCAGCACCGAAAGATCGGGAGACCGCGCTGGCCACCTTATTGATCCATTAGTGGCTATCCACTTTTGAGGAACTTGATTTTCCAAAAACGGGCTTACTAAATTAGAATTATGTGCAGGTGCGCTATCTTGCTGAAAGAATATATTATCTAAATGCGCCAGAGGAACGTTACCTAACAAGTCCGGTATTACCTCCTGCAATATTTCTAGGTAACGAACTCCTGAGGGACCTCCTTCATATATGCGATAAACGAGTTGTGTGCCCAAAATGTAGCATGCAACACTAAAGCCAAATCGACTTTATTGCTCCCACTCAAATACTAAATGTTTATTTTCCTGATGCCAGTATCTGGTATTTTGTAATAACACCGACTCCAGCTTCAATATCTCTACATGAAACTGAAGGGTTCGCCTCGACAGAAGCCACGACGTTGATTTCATCATTTTCGCGATTTTCTTTATTATATGATTTTGGTCGTGGCTGAATAAACGCTCAATAATCATTCAATTTTTTTTTCAGTCTTGAAAATATTGTGGCAAAAGGCTGTCGCCGCTCAGGATACCTAAAATTATTTTCGCCTCTTAGATCCTAATTGTTCCCTTAATAATTACTAGAAAAACGATAGTTAGGACAATGGCATACCCAGAGGTAAAACACCTACTCCTTCGAATAAATATACCTATCACGCTTTATAATAGATTTTACTAACTACTAGTTAACTAGATACCTACATATCTTTTATAATAAAGGGCGGCAGCCTCAACATTATTTTCATTTGACTGTATGTAACAAACAAACATATCAGACTTTTCAAAATTTTCATAACTTAGCCTTTCAGCCATTTTCAGCAATAAAGAAAATATAAATGGGAAATAAATAAATAAATGAGTAAATAAATATTAAAAAATGTAAGATAACGAGGTAAAAACTCAACAATTAGGTATTACTTATCAAAACTTGACAGGTAATAAACCATTCATATACAATTGTTTATTTATTTGTTTATCCATGGCCACTTTGATTTTTGTTTAAATTTCCTTAAAATGTAAAAATTGGGGTTGTTTTTTGAAATAAATATCACAAATTAAATATATTTGAAAAGCTAAAAAACCCCTATCGAACTGTCAACCAATGTACATGGTGTCCCATTTAAAAAACATAATATTGGTAAATAACTCAAAAATGGTATGTGATAAAAAAAAATCTGACTACGCCACTGGATTCTACGTAAAAAACTGCGTAATAGGCAGTTTTTACCTTTTTGATATTTCAAACGGTAAGCGAGCTACGAGGGGGGTCCCAAAATGCAGTATTTTCAAAATCACCCTGTATCTCAGAAACGAAGCGGGCTGGGAAATTTTTGTTTACCGCATCTTTAGTTTCACAAAAATCGAGCACAGTGTTGCGAAAACCGCAAGTCTCTATCTTTTCAAATAGCCGAGATACCCCGTAAAAGCATCGAAATTTGGACACCCTGTACAAGTTCTAACGAACTGCTTATCAGTGGTACGATAGCGCAACTGATTAAACCATTGGTTAAAGATCCAAAGTTGCGGGTCCGATCCCCGCTCGTACCATAATTTTTACTGATGATCAAATATTTCTAAAAAAGTCTCAGTAATGTTGATATTGGCGTCAGGTATCTTTCTGTACTTATATATACTCAAATCTGAGGTTAGAATTCTATCTCTCGGCATCCCTTGCTTAAATTAGAGTATGTACCATCTAATAAACGACCCTATATATACACTAGAAATATCACAA
The DNA here is from genome assembly GCA_030620095.1 of Kuschelorhynchus macadamiae. Taxonomy (NCBI): domain Eukaryota; kingdom Metazoa; phylum Arthropoda; class Insecta; order Coleoptera; family Curculionidae; genus Kuschelorhynchus; species Kuschelorhynchus macadamiae. Next base: position 1,065,684 of record JAUTXW010000774.1, on the reverse strand, counting down.
ATTATTTATGAAATACAAGACCTTCCAGAGTAATTGATATTGTAGACGTAACTGCATCTAGTTGATTGATTAATTATAGTCCTAGCCGCTCAATAGAAAATAACGATCTCTGAGTGTTAATTACGGGGACCTTGATAACTGTCTTTAAATAATTAATCCTACAATGTAGGCTTGTTTGAAATTTGATAAACAATGCGAAGCTTTTATAAACGGTGTTGTCAATACCTTTGAAATATGGACTAGACTTGTAAATATTGCTGTATTTAATGGATCCCTAATGTAAACCCGTATGTATCATTACAAATTTTCTTAGTGAATACATTTTGATTCTAAATATTGTTTGAAATAAATTTAGCTAATCTTTCGACACTTCAGTATTAACATGTATTCATAGGTTTGACTTGAAAAATATATGAATGATACGAAAACTGTGGAAAGAATTGTAGAAATTGTAGTTAAAAAAAAATTCGCTTTGAAATGTCTGTTTTTATTTAAAGGCTCGTCTACACAATGATAGGTCAATAAGGGCCATTATGTGATTAACCATCATCTACACTGCATGTGCCCACAGTTGGTTTCATTTTCCAAAATTTGGAAACACGTTTTCTCGTTTCTTCTCGATGTGTATTACATTTTCTGACTCCACAGATCCTTCATTTTTAACCAGTGTGTCTGTCACTGTTGAAGCACTGCGAGAGACTTCTGGCTGGGTCTTATTGTATAAAATTTTATCGCTACTTCCTATTTATTATTGAGGCTCTCAGCTACGTAACTTACCGCAATAATAGCGGATTTCCATCCACCATGTCGCTTGATAGCTAATACATCAACTCCAGGATTTGCTAATAAAGTTGCCGACGTTCTTTTAAAAGAGTGTCCAGTATACATTTTGAAGTTCTTAAACTTTAGAAATTTCGCAATTTTACTTAGAATTGACGAAAACGTATTTTTCCCGACAGGCTGGTTAAAGCACTTTCCATTTTGATATCGCATAAAGAAGGGCGGATTAATAGTCGTCATGTGAAATCTTGTATCAATGTACTTTTGAATTATTTTGAAATGATAAACCTGAGTGTCGTCACTTTTTGTCACTGTAAATGTATGTGGCATTCCATTTTTGGAGTCAGGAATGGTCACAATTATGACTTCTTGACATATTTTAACATTGTCCATTTTCATTTTACAGAGTTCATTAGAACGGCACGCCCCAGCAACTCCCATTACCATTACGACCTTCATCAATAAGTATATATCATCGGGGGCTTCAAGAATAAATTTATTTACATATTCCCTTTTAAACACATTCGATTTTTTGGGTCTATAACCATCATTTTTTCTTTCAAAAATGCTCGAAGTTTTGGATACTTAGAAATGTCTATATTTTCCTCTTTAAAAAGGGTGGACTTCAACATCGAATACTCACACCGTAAGCTTTATGGGGACTTCAATATAGCATTTTTTTCGTGGAAATACGCCAAAAACAAGGTTTCTGAGACTGCAGTAGCCGTCTTGCTTTGGCACTAATTCTTAAAGGATTTATATGCTGCTTCATACCTTTTTTTGGATTTTTCTGGTAGTAGAGATAAACAAGCAATATTCGCTGATTCTTCTATAGGGGAGCCCCGGGCATAGCGGATTGCCCGGGTAAAGCGAATAACAGCTATTTTTCAAAAATGATGACAGATGGCGCGGCATATTCTGGTTTATATTCCAAAGCATATCTAATACAGCAGTAACCAGTGGTCATCAAGCGTTGTGAAAGTAAACGTGTTTCGTGAATTGATATCAAAATTTTTTTAGTGTTCCGTTAAAATAAATCGAAGGTAAGTTAGACAAACTAGCTCTAAAATGATTTAATGCAATAAACTCTTTGTTGTTTTATTGCAGTCCATGTTAGATTAGGTTTCTGTTGTGTAGTGCATGCGGTGTCACGACCTTGAGTTTTATTCTATTTTTCACGAATGTATTCGAGTGACGATCTGGGCAAAGTGATCAGGGCAAAGTGGATAGCTATCCTCTTTGCCCGGTAGATATTCGCTTTGCCCGGGTGTGTAAGTTTAAGTCAGTTTTCTATAAAAAATTTAATGTAAATCGTGATTATATTCTAATTTGTTTATTTCAGATGGTTTACCATTATATAAGAAAAACACGCCAAGCCGACTGGACAGAGGAGACGATGGCTATAGAGTTAACCAAAATTGCAGAGAATCAGTCCATCAAAACTCAGAATTCGCCATCCCGATATTACATTACGTGCCCCAGAACCAACTTCAATTGCTCGTGCCAGCGGTTTTAATCGGCCTCAAGTGGAACGATTTTACAAGGGCCTCTGGGAGATATTGGATAAATATAAAATTTCAGCCACATCTCTTTATAATATGGACGAAACCGGAATAATGTCAATTACAAACAAAGCCCCCAAAATATTTACCACACGAGGGAAAAAACAAGTGGGTGTTATAGCAAGCTCTGAGCGCGGTCAGCTAACGACAGTGATATGCTGTTGCAATGCAGCAGGATCTTTTATACCTCCATATTTTATTTTTGCCCGGAAACGAATGCAAGATAGGCTGTTGGCTCAAGTTTTTTGTGGAAACAGTTAGACCAACGGAAGATAAAAAATGTTTGCTTCTACTCGACAACCATGAATCGCATAAATATTATCCAGCTTTGGAATATGGCTCCAACAATAATGTGATTTTTTTGTCGTTTGCACCTCACACAACTAACAAGATGCAACCTCTCGATATTTCTGTGTATGGTCCCGTTAAGAAATTCTTCGAGCAAGAATTGAACACATTTCAAAAAAATCACGTGGGTCGTAGAATTAATCAATACGATATGTGCAAACTTTTTGCTCCGGCATATTTGAAAGGAGCAACAGCCCAGAATGCAGTTAGTGGGTTTCGTACACTTGGCATTTTCCCATATAATCCTAATGTTTTTAATGATGAAGATTTTGCCCCTGCGACACTAACGGACCGGCCTGAAAATGTTCCAGCAAATATCAATAACGAAAACCTGGATGATGATTCGGATGATGACGTTCCCCTATTCAATTTTGCAACTAAGGGTAAAAACTCTTCAAAGACCTCGACTACCATCTCTGCTCCATCAAGTAGTAAACTAGATACCACTGTTGCCTCTCCATCATCCTGCATCTCTATTCCATCAGTTAGCAAACGAGATGTTACTGTCGCCTTTCCAGCATCATGCCTATATGTTCCGTTAACTAGCTAAGAACAAGAACCAATTGGAACGCCGAGCACAATACAGTCGCAGTCGGATAAACCCAAAGAAAATATCAGCCCTTTCGATGTTAGACCTGTACCAACCATGTCTTTGAATCCAAATAACTCGAGAAAAAGAAAGTCTCAAAAGTCAGAGATTTTGACTTCAACTCCCATCAGACAACAGCAACTTGAGAAATTCGATACCAAAGGGATGAAAGATAAGACAAAAGCAGTCACTAAATCCCTATTCAAAAAGGCGACTCCGACAGTAAGAAAAAAAAGATCATTGTGATGAATCGCAATACGGAAAAATCTGTTAGTGGGAACACTGATGATTGCAATTGTCTAACATGTGGAGAGCCCTTCGAAGAGACTGGCGAGAACTGGATCCAATGCAATGGATGCCAAAATTGGGCCCACGAGCTGTGCCCTAACTATAATGGAATTGGATCATATTTATGTGATTATTGTAACGAGTAATCTCGGTTTATTGTTTATATTTTCTTGTTTAAATATATAGTTCAAAAATATATTATTTTGGCCCATGTTATGGCCTTCATTTAGTGTACCTGCATATAAAATACATTAGTATTCACTTTGCCCGGGTAGTCGGGCAAAGTGAATAAAATGCAAATGTTTAAAAAATATAAATTATAGAAAAAACAAAAAACAAAATTAATAAATTACCCCGTTCATACACGAGAAAAAACATAGATAGGTCTATACCACAGATATTTTTTTGCAACGAAATTACATTCCAAATGAATATAATGATTTTTTCCCTTAACACATCCGCTATGCCCGGGTCTCCCCTATCTGAACATCCATTTTGTCCACACAAAATATAAACAATTCGACTTCTTTAAACTTTTCGCTATGAATTGTCAACTTGACGTTGTTGGTAAAATAAAAACTGCTTATGTTGCTCTGGCAACGGATCACGGCTGCCTTTATAATTTAATGAGAATGCTAGCGAATGTAATGATAATGAAAATCCAAAAATATATCCAGCATTTTCTTGTAAACATACAATACAAGGAGGGGGAAAAATTTTATATACTAGGTATATGGGATTTAAGTACATTAACCAGTCTCGAACTTTCTTGCCAGCCCTGGCTATCGCTCGGGTGCAAACTCGTCCTCGACTTGTAAATGTTACTTACATCCCTTATAGTATAAATAACTATAACGGCATCTTTAGTTTTACGAATCTATCTATAAAACTAACGGAGATACCCCGCAAAAGTACCCAAAATGGGACACCCTGTACAGGGTGTCCCATTTTCGTAGGTTTTACGGGGTTTCCAGCTTATGAGTAGAGATAGAGAGATGCGGTTTTCGCGACACCGTGCTACCATTTTAGTTTCCGTGCTACAGGGTGATTTTGAAAATTGGACACCCTCTGTAACTCAGCTATCGTAAAATATATTTAAAATGTTTCAACTGGTATTTATAGATTTTTTCACGTAGAATTCAGTGGCGTACTCAGATTTTTGCTGAGAGTCTTAGTTTTTGACATATTGGCATAACCTACTATTTTTTAAATGGGACACCCTATATATCATTTTTTCATCTTATTCTTCGTGTCGAGAGCTTTTCAAAAACATACCATAAGTCATATTTATTTTCATAAATAACATGAAAAAATGCATTTTTCTTTAAACGGATTTATGGCATAGCAGATCAATCGAAATAAGAGAAGGTGGCTGTGGAGCCATGGAAAAAGTTAACAAATATTTATTAACGAAATAACAAAGTAACAGCATCAGAAAAAATTAGGAAGTAGGAGCTCCGTCTTGCTGGAAATAAATCCTATTTAGTTGAGCCAAGGGAACATCATCCAAAATTCCTAATGCGTCTTCTAGGATTCGCACGTAACCAATCGAATTCAGATTTCCTTCATATATTTGGTAAACTATTTTTCGGTTGAAAATAAAACAGGAGACATTGAATCCAAATCTGCCCTGACGCTCCCTAGGAAAAATAACATGGTTGTTTTCTTGACTCCAAAATCGCGTGTTGTGTCTATTTAAAATCCCTGAACTACTAAAATGTGCCTCGTCTGACCAAATAATCTTTTTTTCAAAATCGATATCTTCTGCCTTCATATTTATAAACCAATTGCAGAACTCCAATCTGCGCTCTGCATCACCAGGATGCAGATGATGCACAAGTTTGTATTTATAGGGTTTGAATTTGTGCTTTTTCAAAATTTTCTGCACTTTGGTTTTCGGTACACCCGCCTCTTCGTCTATTTTCCTGCAAGGTGTTTCAGGAGCTGTCTGAACGAGGGCTAAAACGTTGTCCTCAGATTCTTCGTTGTCTTTATTGTAAGTTCGCGATCGAGGCTTGTTAAAAGATCCATATTGGCAAAGATTATTTTTAATTTTTTGAAAAATTCTTTTTTCTGGTTGTCTTCTCTCGGGATATCTAAGATAAAATAAAGCGAACCAATAAAGTCAAAATGCAAGAAGATAAAAAAGAACTAACCTGTTCAGATAAAGCTCTGCCGCCTGATCTGCATCTTCATTAGACAATATAAAACACGCGTTCATATCATATTTCTCAAAATATTCAAATTTTTGATTCTGAGCCATATTAAAAACAATAATTATAATAGACGTCAAGAAAAATTTAAACGCAATAATGCCAAAAATGACAGCAGTAATGGCTGCCTGATCATATTTTTGTTGGCGTTGCCATGGCTACCACAGCCACCTTCTCTTATTTCGATTGATCTGCTATGCCATAAATTCGTTTAAAGAAAAATGCATTTTTTCAAGTTATTTATGAAAATAAATATGACTTATGGTATGTTTTTGAAAAGCTCTCGCCACGAAGAATAAGATGAAAAAATAATATATAGGGTCTCCCATTTAAAAAATAGTAGGTTATGCCAATATGTCAAAAACTATGACTCTCAGCAAAAATCTGAGTATGCCACTGAATTCTACGTGAAAAAATCTATAAATACCAGTTGAAACATTTTAAATATATTTTACGATAGCTGAGTTACAGGGGGTGTCCGAAAATGACAAATTTTCAAAATCACCCTGTAGCACGGAAACTAAAATGGTTAGGGCAAATCTGTTTGCGGCCTCTTTAGTTTCATCGAAAAGTAGCACGGTGTCGCGAAAACCGCATCTCTCTACTCATAAGCTGGAAACCCCGTAAAACCTACGAAAATGGGACACCCTGTACACCGTTAGAGCCGAAATAAACAAAACGTACGAAGGGGAACGAATGGAGCTAAAAAAAGAGTTATGTCGATTTTTTGGTTCTAAAGTAGATGGCAAGAAGAAACTAGAACAAAATATGCTTTTATATTATGGTCGACTGCCAGCTTTAATATGCATAATTTTTTACTTCCCTCGTAAGAGGAAGTCTTTTAATTTATTCTGGCTTTTAAATCAAAAACCCAGAATCACACAGTAACCTTGAACTACTAAAGAGATTGCTAGATTAAAACAGTGGCGAGTTTTTAGAGGACTAGTTACATAACGGCCCATAACATGAAAAACGTACTTTCATTTTTATGATGAGTCATCTGTGCTTAAATAAATTCTAGTTTAACTGGTTTAACTACCAGATCTTGGTCTTTCTTACGTAACAACGTAACATAACATGTGAAGGAAAAAACGTTTTATTATTTGTTTATACTATTAGCTGAACAAAGTAAAAAAAGCAATATTTGTTAACCCTATAAATATACACAGTGTGTGAAAAAAAAAAACGGACAAATTATTGCCCAAACTAGTCCAGATAGAAAAAGAGTTTCTGATAAAATTTGTATTCTATAATTTGAATACAATTTCAATTTTACAGGGTGGCTCTAATGGAACAACCTGTATATTAAGTGTATGTTCAAAATGTTAAAATAGGCCTCGGCTTGTTGGATTTAAATATACCAAGATACCTTTACCTTTAAAGACACACACACACACACAAACACAAACAATTGACAAAAACTCTCCATAAGAAACAAAGTATTCCCATTTAATCCACTATGTAGTAGATTAGAACCTACATCATCTTTCCTCTGTCTATTGCCTCTTGAGGCAGGCTTCTTGTCAAATCTCTCGGGTGTCTTTAAAGACAACAGAATTAAACCTGGGATACAAAGAAATTAAACCTGGGATCAGTGACGGCTCGCGGGTGAAAAAGTAAGTGAAGTGCAAATGAAGCAAGAAAATATCGCAATCATTTTTTTCAAGAATTTTTTTTATATGTGGAAGGGGTAGAATATTTTTTTACGACTTCCTAAATTTTGTATATTAAATCAATTCTCCTATCCTTCATAGCAGCAAGACAATGGACAAATACAGCCTGCGGCACTTTTTCTTTTTTTTTTTAAGGACATTTAGATGGCCAGACATCACACTTGCGCCATCGTAACATTGCCCTATTAATTTAAGTTTATAGTGAAATTGGTCCAAAATTTGGTCCAATAGAGAATATAAATTCTCCGACGTTCTATAGGAGCTGACATTATAAAATCCTAAGAATCTCACGACTACTGAACCTTCTGAATTAACGTATCTTAAAATTATGGAGCACTGAGAGTCTTGCGTAATATCAGTGGTGTCATCCACAAAAAAAAAAACTGTGTGTTCATTATTTCATTTTTTACATGATCATTTAAATAATCAGAAATGCATTCAATTATTTTGTTTTGAATAGTTTTCGAGTCACCAGTAAAAACATTTTTAATTTTTTCGTGATGGTCTTTTAGTTCTTGGGAACTTCTCGATATTAATAAACCTAAAAACTTTTTAAAATTCGCCCTATTTATTGACTTGCTGCTCTCATCATGGCCGCGAAAGACTAACTCTTGTTTTTTGTAAGGTACAAAACTGCGTCAATTACCAAGCACATAAATAGTCTATTTAATCGGACGTTTTCGTTAAAATGTATTTTATATAGTTTAGCATTTTCTTTTAAAGTGTCAGCTGTAGTGCTTTTATGTGTTTATTTTTTACAAATGTTTTTAGCATTAATTCGCATTTTAAATGCTCATATATTTAACATACCTGCAAATCCTTCCTTATTCCACACTGAATATTTATTGGAAACTAGTAAACAAGGCCAGCAAAACAATTTTTGTAATATTTGACTACTACATAACCATTTGTACGTCGAAAACCAGGATGAAGATTAAAACTCTGATCTTGTTCCTTCCATCGATTAAATGGAGTTTCCAACAAAATGCAAACCACATCCGGGATCGGATTCATCAATAACGTAAATTAATAAACCCGACACCAAATGAAGGTCTAACCACACCATAAATAAATATAAGACAAAACAGTCAAGCAAACTGCAAAGGAACTAACCGGTTGCAGCGAAATCCGCGAAAATAAAAATAAACAACCACACGTGGGTGTAGTGTACTGCGTTAGAAATTCACCGAGAGCGTTGTATGGCGCTGGTTAACATTATTCTTCTACGCGCTCGACGTCATCGAGTACGCGTTGTCATGGTAACGTAGTAGGAAAATCGTAAACTAAACATTGCACCTCCAGCAAAGTCGAAGCGGTTTGCGCCACTGCTATAGTTGTTATAATAAAGTTCGACTGAAAGTTTTAAAAAGACATGCCGCCAACGGTCAAGTGAAATATTTATTCGAGATGTACAGTTTATTTTTCGCCAATTAGGTGAATAAGTGAACGTAAAAACTCAAATTTTAAGAGATATATAATAAATATAGTTAGATGTTTGCTTGTTTATTTTTCCTGGTGAAGTAGCACTTCACCTACTTCACCTGAATAGCCACCACTCCCTGGGATACACGTGCACGTAAAGACAAAGGAAATAAACCTGAGATACACTACTCAGTTTGGAGGAGGTCCGAACCTCTCAAGATCATTTTGACCAAATGACTAAAAAAAAGCAGTGTCAAAAACTTAGGAAAATTTACAAACGGGACATTTTTTTTTGTTGTAGCTCTTGAAGAGCCCTTTTGAACTAAATATTCGATTTTTGCCTATATCTGCCAAAATATTACAGTCAGGTTGAGTAAATCATGATCAAAATTGGCCCCTGCTGGCTTTTCCCAATACGATATACGATAGATTCTGAGATAAATCTATTCAAAAACATAATTAATCTCATCTCTTCTCAAGGCAAAATTCTGAACATTGTGAATACAATATATTATTTTTTGATGTTTAAAAAATAATTAGAATGCGTATACATCTAAGTTAAATATAAAAATCTCGTAATATAAGACACATTATTAAAATATGTACTTTTAAACATTTTATTACAAAAAAAAAACGTTAAAACATTTTTTTTCTCCACAAAAATAACTATAAATGAAATATGAAATAATTGAACTAATAAATTGCACATTAAAATTACTTGAAAGAAAAACAGAGATTAACCACTGCCCGCAGTCACATTTATTCGACAAAAAAGAGCTGCAACAACACAATACATTTAAACGTGGTCAAATTGACAGATCCTTAGACTTGACAATTGATGAGATTACAACTCTAGACATGAAACATCAGCGGAAGAAAAGTATTCTTTCCAATCGATTTATCTCAGAAACTACCGCAATTAGGAAAAAGATCTTCAGAATCATTTTTAGTTGGGATATCCTCATAATTATTTATGTGGAATTTATATGGAATCCTAAAAAACAACCTTTGGGGTTTTTTCAGATATTTTCATTTCAGGGTCTCTAGATGCTGAAAAACATGTTTTCTCAGTTCTCTCAGTCTGTCTGATTGTCTATTCGTAGCATAGCTCAAAAATAAAAGCCATAAGGAGATGACACGGTTAAATTTTGGTTGAAATCGAACACGGCGGCCTAACAAAGTGTTAAAAAATATTACTAAAAAGATACTTATCCAGTTTACTTCAAATTTGGACAAAGATTTAATGTGATATAGGATAAATTGTTAAATTTTGGTATACATCCAAGATGGCGGAACGAAATGGCAACTTATTCCCTAATCTGCTTTATAAAAAAGAACAAAAAGTTACAGAACAGGGTAAGGAATTTAAAGGTGTCGCGACCTGGGAAAAAGTAACACCTTGTAGATTTTTTCTAAAATGTATTATAAGCAGTTAGTACACATTGTTTATAGCATACTGTGTGAGTCAAATTTGAAGGATTTATCTCTAGAAGTATACGAGAAAATAAAAAAAAACTCTTTATTATTAGTGAAAAAGCATAAACCATATTATTTTTTAAATTTCCAAATGCATGACAAAGTTAGTTTCTCACTTTGACTTTGATATAGATAAAAAGTGTATAGAACAAAAATTACGTACCAATGGATCCGTCGTTTTTTACGTTTAATGTATAAATTAAATATATATTAAATTTTTTAAGGGCACTACTTAACTATAGTAATATAAAGGGTATATATAAAAATTCGAATAAAAATATGTACAATTTTGGAAATAAATTAAAAACTGCTCGAACGTAAAATTTGCATTTTCTGGATGTAGAAAAACCTAGAAACTATCATTTACCTACTTCGTTTCATTAAAAAACCGTTTGAAAATTCGCGAAAATATTGAGAACTACATATGTTGTCTTTTATTCATGCAAATGAAAACGATGGTGTTTAAACAAAAAAAAAATACAATGCATGAGCTTTATAAACCCAAACATTTTAGGTCTTTTTCGATTTTATACTACAGCATATGCTGTAAAGAGTAGATTAAAAGAAAACATTTCTTGGAAAACTGACTTTTTCCCAAAAAAAAATTGAAAAACTTCACAATTTCCACCAATTTTCAATGCAAAAACTCCCTATGAAAAGGCTTATGACAGAATACAGAAACGAAATTATTCCGCTGTTGCCAAACTCACCTGATTTTTATTTGGTTGTACAAGAGATTTGTATTTATTATGACGTTAATAATGATTTAATTAGTTATTACGGATTTAATGATGGTTTTATCGATTAACTTAACACTTTACAGGACAGATACACCTAACAGATAGGTTCTGTTTACAAAAATCTTTGGTTTAATATAGACTCGAAATTTTGTTGGCGCGCTACCACGCGTTTTCTTTACCGCAGACCTAAAAATTCCTAACCCAACGTAATCGGTATTTTTATTAATTATAAGTTTAGTTAAAAAAAGAACTAAAAAAATATATTACAAACTCAGTAATGGGCCTGGCAACGTCGGAATAGAGCTTCAGGATCACTTGTCATTTTTAAAAGATGGGTGAAAGTTGTTCAGTAAAATAGAAAGAAAATGTTATGTTAAGTTATTTATGTTTTTGTAACTGTTACAAAAAAAACATTTATTATAACTAAAGTTTAGTCAAAATTACGTATTTTAGTTTTAAGTGACAGCTTACAAGCTTAAACTTCCGCAAACTGCGTGAAAAATCGTATCTGAAGAGGGAGAATTAAAAAAGTTTTTTGGTGATTTTGTAATTAAAAAAATGGACTTTTCCAGGGTTAGTTATGTTTAAAAATGTCCAATGTACAATAATCCTGCAAAAGAGTATCAAAGAGATGTAAAAATTGTGGGTTTATAAAGCTCACCTTCAACCTTTCAAAAATTTTGCAATGATTTATTATTACTGGACTATGTACTATTTAGCAATGTTGTAAAAAATAATTTAATTATATCGATAACCTGTAGGTACCATTTGTATGGAGTCATTGATCGTCAAATACCGAGAAGTGCATAGTGCAATAAAAACATATACCTTCGCTACGCGTGGTATTATAATCACACAATAATGTGAATCAGACAAAGAAAAAAAATGTCTTGGAGTAACCTCGTCGACCCATACGAACAATCATGCACTATTTTTAACCACCGCTTCACGTAAGCAACCTTCACTACGAGCAACTATAACTTAAGTTGCGTCAAAACAAAACAATGTAGGTATAATAGTCACCTCAATAAAGATTAACCTTTATTTTTTTTAAGTTCCGATTACGTGCAAAAATGGTTTACCGAAGCCCAGATATCACTAAGCGCGTCTAACACTACCGACGATCGTTTGAAACTGAAGAGATTCCCACCTCGACTTAGTACTTTTTTGCGAACTGATTAAACCTAAACATGATTCAGACTTGAGTAATAAATTGAAAATAAAAATTTATCGCATAAGCAAATTTACCGCGAAATTTTTAAGTTTATATCTCTGAACGGTCTTTTTGTATAAGTACGCGATGTTTTCAAGATAAATAATGATGGTCAGCGCGTACTTTCAAATCGGCTATATTTTACATGGGATCTCTCGTTCAGTTTGCGAAGGTGATGCTGAATGACCTACAATGGGATTCTTTCTTAGTCAGTGCACTTAAGTAAGACCATTTAATTAAAATAATTACCATGAACGTAATGCTCGAGGGGCAAACCGCCGAGGAAGTTGTTGTACACAGGGAGTGCGAGGAAGTATCGAGGGAGTACAGAAAATATGTAGGAAGTACGAGAAGTATAGAGAATATCGAGGACTTATAGGAAGTATCGAGAAAATACGGTGAAGTTTGGGGAATTATTTAGAAGAATAAAGGAATTCGTTATCTGCTTCAACTTTATCAAGCCTTTTTTTACTTCATTCAGAAAATAAGTCATAAACTACTTTAGAAGTTAAACAGTTGATATTTTTTTACATTTTGGATAGTTTTCTGTAGGTTGATTACCATAATTAATAAGATAATTTCGAGGTGACTTTCATTCAAGTAAGTTCGATAACATTATTCCAGTACATATCATTTAAAATTGTAGAGTAAACATTCTTATAAATTTGGCAACATTGTTGTTTCTGCTGTAGTTCTCAACAACTTTGTAGCCTCACGTTTGTAATCCAGTTACATTTTGAAAGTGAATATTTGAGATTTTTCGGCAAGGTTATGTTGGACAAAATGTCAGCCGTCTGAAATGCGACGTTGCCATATTGTCACAAATTACCTATTTAATTATTATTTTGGTCATTTGGTATTTTTAAACAAAGCACATTCTTTTAACCGACCTCAAACGACGTTTGTCTTCGAGCGCTCATCATCAACTTAATATCTTTAAATACACGAATGTACTTTTTATTTCATTATTATCGGGCGTTCGACCTCCCTAAACCAACGATGTACCACCCTTAATCTGTAAATAGAAATTTAAAGATTTTTCTATAAGAGACAAGTGTAATACAGAGACAGAAAAGCAGAATCTTGCCAAATTCACGAAGGACATTTTTAAATGCTCTAAATGTACGAGTTTGGGAAGTCAAGGGCTTGTTAAAAATTAAATAAAAAATCCGGGTATTTATAAAATTAACTTGTTGATGAGACCTCGAAGACGAAAAGTGCTGGAGATGTTAAATTTAGTTTGTAATATCTCTTGCAACTTGCATAAAAAGGAAAATAAGTTTTTCTGTGTTTTCCGGATATCATAGGAAGTATTCCGAATTTTCCAAGCTTATCAGCGAATTACTCAGTGGCGGCTCGCCGGTGAAAAAGTAAGTGAAATGCAAAAGAAGCAAGAAAATATCGCAATAATTTTTTTTTCAGAATTTTTTATATGTAGAGGGGGTAGAATATTTTTTACGACTTACCTAAATTTTGTATACTAAATCAATTCTCCTATCCTTCATAGCAGCAAATTTATTTATAACATCCTCATAAAATGAATGAGTTGCCCTAATCTCCTCCAGAAATTCCTTTTGAATTGAAATATTGCCAAGAGAAGTAAGTCTTTCTTGAGATATTGTATTTCTTAAATAAGTTTTTACTTCTTTTCACTGAAGCACTTGTCGACGGTATTGCCAAAATAAGGGAAAATAGTTTATACGCTTCGGTAAAAATATCTTTGTTTTCATTAATTTTTTTCACTTGCTCTTGCAAAAATAAGGCCAAGCTCATTTTTAAGTCGTTGACTTTTTGAAAATATTTCCCCATATAACTGTAACAAATTTTCAAACGGGCCAGTCAGAAAATTTAAACAATATTCGGAAAATTTAGCAGAATCTGCCAAACATAAAAATGTAAGTTTTTCACAGTCTTGAAATCTTAGTGTCATTTCCATTAAAATATGGTCCAATATTTCATAAAAAAGGGTCCAATACTTAGCCATAATTTCTTCAGGTGAAAGCTTAGCAAGCTCACGTTTGTAATGATTTACTTCTGTAATAGAATTTGCTTTATCAAACATGATATTAAAAAAAAAGTTCATTTCTTTTTTTACAGAGCGCCTCACGACAGCGTTTTATATTGGAAATGCAAAAATGAATGTCGAGCGATTTTTTTTCAAGAACGTCAAATAGAATGTCCGTGATTGAGAAAATATCATTAAACACTAATGCCAGAAACGTGAATTCAAAATTGTTCATCTCACCTAAAAATCCTTTCGCAAGCCGGATTGATTTTGCATCAGATTCGTCACAGTTTGTAATAAATTCAAAGACGTCTTTTAATTTATTCCAGTCTTGAACAAACATTTACTAACTTCGAATTTGAAGACCAACGAGTTTCTGTAATTGTTGGTATACACCTCGTAGATGCAGACGTAAGAGCATACGTTCGTTTGGCTTAGTGATGAAAAAATGATGGAGGCTTGCAAAAAAAAATTAGAAATATTTTTTAGACTTTGCTGCATCACAAGGTTAAGACGATGCGCAGACAATGGACAAATACAGCCTGCGGGGCTTCTTCTTTTATTTTTTTTAAGGTCATTTAGATGCCCAGCTATCACACTTGCGTCGTAATCATTGCCCTATTAATTTATGTTTATAGTGAAATTGGTCCAAAATTTGATCTAATAGAGAATATAAATTCTCCGACGTTCTATCGGAGTTGACATTATAAAATCCTAAGAATCTCTCGACTACTGAACCTTCTAAATTAACGTATCCTAAATTATGGAGCACTGGGAGGTTTGCGTAATATCAGTGGTGTCATCCACTTGCACAGAAAAAAAACCGTGTGTTCATTATTTCATTTTGTACATGATCATTTAAATAATCAGAAATGCATTTATTTAATTACTTCGTTTGTATTTTTTTGGAGTCACCAATAAACACATTTTTAATTTTTTCGTGATGATATTTTAGTTCTTGGGAACTTCTCGATATTAATAAACCTAAAAGCTGTTTAAAATTCCCCCTGCTTATTGACTCGCTGCTCTCATCATGGCCGCGAAAGGCTAACTCTTGTTTTGCAAGGTACAAAACTGCGTCAATTACCAAGCATATAAAGAGTCTATTTAATCGGACGTTTTCGTTAAAATGTATTTTATACAGTTTAGCATTTTCTTTTAAAACGTAAGCTATAGTACTTTGATTTTTTACAAACGTTTCTAGCGTTAATTCGCATTTTAAATGCTCCGCCGGGTCTTCATGTTTATGCAAAGACCTTGACATATTTAACATACCTGCAAATCCTTCCTTATTCCACACGGAATATTTATTGGAAAATAGTAAACAAACCCAGCAAAAATTTTTTGTAATATTTGACTACTACATAACCATTTGTACGCCGAAAACCAGGATGATTTAAAACTTACATTCCATGTTCTGCCACTTTTTTTATTTATTTTTTTGAGGAAATTGTCAAGTCAAACCTTTGCTGCCCTACATTTAATACATCCCTCTGATCCTGTTCCTTCCATCGATTAAATGGAGTTTCCAACAAAATACAAACCACATCCGTGATCGGATTCATTTTAAAGCTTAAATATTATAGTCAACTAATAATGTACATTAATAAACCCGACACCAAATAAAGTTGTAACAACACCATAAATAAATATAACACAAAACAGTCAAGTAAACTGCAAAGGAACTCACCGGTTGCAGCGAAATCTGCGAAAATAAAAGTAAACAACCATCCTAACCTGAAAAACACGTGGGTGTAGTGTACTGCCGTTGCAATTCAGCGAGAGCGTTGTATGGCGCTGGTTAACATTATTCTTCCATAGGTTCGACGTCATCGTGTTCTATATATGCCACTACATACAAAGATCACGGTATTAACATGCATCTTAATTTTTCCCGATGATATGGTGAACGCAACATATATTGGCTCCGGCACGGCGCTTGCCTAAGAAAATTGAAAATAGCATTATTCCGCCATTTTTTACCATTACAGCCAGAATTTTTTACCATCAATTAAAAACACTGGGTTTTATTATTGAAAAAGCATAAAGCATAGTTCTTTTTATCATTTTTTGATATTCGTTCGTGAAAAAAGTCAATATAGTATTTATTTATTTAAATAAAAACTAGAATAAAAATACATATATAAAATTTTGGAAAAAAATTAAAAACTATTTTCGACGTAAAATTTATTTATTCTGGATGTAGAAAAAACTAGAGACTATCCTTCACTTACTTCGTTCCATTAAAAAACAATTTGAAAATATTGGGAAATGCATTTGTAGTATCTTATTCACGCAACTAAAAACGACGGTGTTTAAACAAAAAAAAAATCTAAATAGTTTATAAAATTATCAATAAAATGTAACCTAACATTAAATTTTTTTTTTGGAAAAACCATTATAACACAAAAGAGAAGAGACGTATTGTTTTTTTGTTTTCTGTGTATTCAAGAACCCCGGAAGTCGTGAATACTGGAGAAAACAATCACTTTTTTCACACGCTGTATAAAAAATCTGTAAATTGGAAAACAAACTGGTGATACCAATAGATTCACAAACAATTATCTTATTAAGTATTACTTCATTTGGTCTTCAAAATAGTTTAGTCTAAATAATGTAAAATTGGCATTAATTGAAATAATAGAGGTTTGTGATTTTATCATTTTTTCCAGAAAATACGGTTTTGCTAGTGGGCAGTTGTGGTATTTTTTTGTGTATTTCTTATATCCGGTTTTTAATTATGTATTTTACTACAATAAAAAATAAATTTCAAATTTTACCAGGGTTTAATTTTGGACTATGTGCTATTTAGCAGTGTTTGTCAAAAAGAAATTAATTATATCAGTAACGTGTAAGTATAATATCATTTGTAGAGTCATTGGTCGTCAAATACCAAGAAGTGCATAGTACAATAAAAAACATTTACCTATCTAGCTACGCTACGCGTGGTATTAAAATTATATAATACTGTGAATCAGACAAAGAAAAAAAATGTTGGAGTAGCGTCGTTGACCCATACGAACAATCATGCACTATTTTTAAATCCACCGCTTCACGTATGCGACCTTCACTACGCGCAACGATAACTTAAGTCAAAACAAAACAATGCATAATAGTCACCTCAATAAAGATTAACTTTTATTTTTTATGTTCCGATTACGCGCAAAATGGTTTACCGAAGCCCAGATAACACTAGTGAAAGGGATCGCACATCTAACACCACCGATGATCGTTTGAAACTGAAGAGATTCCCGCCATGAGCTGTGACTTCCTACTTTTTTGCAAACCGACTAGACGTAAATAACATGAATCAGACTTGACTAATAAATTGGCATAAGCAAATTTTTCCTCGAAATGGTTTTTATCTATGAACGGTCTTTTTGTATCAGTACGCGAAGTTTTTAAAATAAATAATGATGGTCAGCACGGACTTTCAAATCGGGTATATTTTACATGGGATCTTTCGTTTAGTTTGCGAAGGTGATGTTGATTGATCTAGAATGGGATTCTTAGTCAGTGAACTTAAGTATCTCCATTCAATTAAAATAATTAAGGACATGAAGGTAATGCTTATCTTGTAATATTCAATTACAATTTGATTAAATTATAGAAACTGAAAGTCAAATAAGTTAATAATAAATAAGTAAGTAAAACAATGTTTTTGTAGTATATATTCGAAACCAAGATGCAGTAAATTCAAAACCAATATCCCGCAAAATATTTCATCCGCGCAATATATTACCAAGGAAAAAAATGTAAAAATGTGTTTTGGAAAACATGTTTCCTCGTATGTAGAGTGTGTTTCCTTATAAATTACCACCTCCTTAAAGATTTTAGTTGAAAATGTACGTAAAAATGTTTATTTGAAAGTTGTAAGATTTTCCTAAATATTTGCACTACGGTAAATTGAAAAACAGATGTCGATCGGAAAATTTAGAAATCACCGAAATGGTAGTTTTTGAGCTATTCGACTTCAATATTGCCCAAAATATGAGAACTATAACATAGCATATTAGGTCTAGCTAGTCGTGGATGCGATTCGGCCATTATGATACTTAAGTCGCTCTAGCCATGACAGGTGTACTGAAAGCAAACTAATTATTTATCAGTAATAATATTTCATTTACGTTTTACGTTGAATTTAAAAGAATAATTATTAAAAGAATAATTATGCTCGGGAGATTGCGAAAAGACGGTCAGTTTTTCCAAAAGATTTTGTGGTCTGATAAAATTACTTTTACCACATTTAATAGGAAAAACAAACATCTTTGGGCAAGACTAATGGAGATGTTAAAGTGTTATCTTTCTTTATTTAATTATTATTAATTAGCGTTTTTGTATCTATTGAAAATATTATATTAACTTAATTTGATTGTAGTTGTTTTTCTTCTTTGATGAAAAATATTTTTAACATTTTAAGTTCAACGTAAAACGTAAATGAAATACTGTTATTAACCCGGTACAAAAAAAATTGCTATATCTAACCGCAAAAAGTGCTAGATTGCATTTGATTTCCCAAACTAATGCTGAATTGGCAACAATGACTGACAAATAATTATTTTGTTTTCAGTTAAAATTTTATAGCTAGAGTATCATAATGGCCGAATCGCATAGACATATTTTTGAAAGGAGGCCAATGAGAAGAATCCAAAAATATAAAAATGTACAGGTGTTCTATTTGAAATAACGAGGTTGATGGTGATTTCTAAATTTTCAGATCATCATTTGTTTTTTAATTTACCGTAGTGCAAATATTTAACAACGAAATCTTACAACTTTCGTTACATTTTTTTTAACTTTTTCAAATAAACACTTTAAGCGGGTGGTAAACTATAAGGAAAAACCCTGTGCGTCAATGGTTTTGTCAAATTATAATACATTAATTAAATAAAAAGTTTTCAACCTAGGATCATCCTATCTAATCGGAAAAAATTGATTGTCGTTTTTTACCGTTAAAAAACTCAAAATTTATCATTTTCAGTTTTTTTCAGGGAGTTGTTCAAAAAATGATTTAATTTTTTTTTCTGAAATTTCAGTAAGGATTACCTTAAGGTTAACAAAAAATTAAAATTGTTATTATACATTTTAGGAGCAATTAAAATTATTAATATTTTGCAGAGTCTGGCTCTACAGCATGCCTTTCTTACCTTTTCTTTTTAATTTGTTTATTACCTCTAAGATTTACTTTTAACTACTCAGCCAATTTATCTCAAATTTTGCAAAAACATCAAGTATTATGTTGGAATCAACTGGTAACATTTTGGTATAAATCCAAGATGACGGAACAAAATGGCGGCTTAATAAAATATATAAAAATTTAGCCTGAGAAAACTGCTTAATGGTTTGATTTCATTGTTTGCCATAACTAATTGTGGTATAGGGATCAACTAGTAAAATCGTGGTACTAATTCAAGATGGCCGAACAAAAAGTCGGCCAAATAAAAATTTTGTAATCGTGAAAAATTCACCCTCTATATTTCAAATATATTCACGTTTTAGCGTCCCTAGTTGCCAAAAAATATGTTTTATCAATTCCGTCGGTCCATCTGTCGGTCTGTCTGACAGTTCGTGACATAGCTTAAATACTACTTACCCGACTGACTTCACATTTTGACCACAAATTAAGGGTCATATGAGGATAACCTGGTAATATTTTGGTAAAAATATACTATGGCTGAACAATGTTAAAAACATTTCGTTAGAGTGGTGTATTAGTGAGTGAGTTAAAAAATATTTTTTTTACAATTCTCGACGTTTCGGGACTTAATTTGTACATCATATATAGATCCTATGTCCTGCAGGAAACCCATATTATCAGTCTTTACCTACTCCGTTGGTCCCTAGATATTAAGTTTCTAAATGGTTTTCTTTAACAAACCTCTTGTTGTTATGTTACAGTGGTGTATTATTTGGGGTTAGGGTCCAGTAAAAAAACAAAAGTCTATTTTTAAAAAGTCGACGTTTCGCAACTTTATTGTTGCATCCTCAGGACATATTATAGTTTTTATTTCCTGCATGAACCCCATATTCTCAATCTTTACTTATTCCGTTCGTCCGCCAGCTATTATGTTTTTATGGTTTTCGTCAACGATCCTCTTGTGGTTATGTTAGAGTGGTGTATTATTTGAGGTTAGGGTCCAGTAAAGAAACAAAAGACTTTTTTAAATTTTCGACGTTTCGCAACTTTATTTTTCCATCCTCAGGACACATATATAGATTGTATATCCCGCATGAAACCCATATTATCAATTTTTACCTACTACATTGGTTCGCAGATATTTTCAAGATATTTCGCAGATATTTTCAAGATAAACGATCCTGTTGTTTTTATGTTAGAGTGGTATATTATTTGGAGTTAGAATCAAGTAATAAAAACAAAAGTCTTTTTTTTAAATTGTCAGCGTTTCTCAACTTTATTGTTGCATTCTCAGGACCCATATATAGATTTTATATCCTGTATGAAACCCATATTAACAGTCTGATAGATAGACTGATCATATGGGTTTCAATTTAAGTTGGCGAAACAAAATGGCGGTATGTGTCAATGTAAAAACCACTTATTAAATTTGTTTTATTATGCCCCAAAGTCAAGTGTGGCATAGGTAGAAAGAAAATGGTAAAATATTGGTAGGAATCCAATATGATAGAACAAAAAAAAATGAAAAGACAGTATATATGTAACACATATATACTGTGACTATGTACTGAACTAAATTGGGTCACCCTTCACTATTCCTAACAAATGAATAAAATCATAACGAGGGAAGTTCCGGGTAAAGAAATTTACCGATTTTTGTGGTTACATGGTAATAAAGAATATGAGCTTGAGCTTCAAAATCAAACGGATATTGCACTGAATTTATTAGGCATGCGATTAGATATCATAATAATCCCACACTTAAACCAGTACTGGCTACGCAACCATTAAGTAGTGCAGTTTTACCTTTTATTCAGGGTACCACAAATAAAATTGCAAGAATTCTGCGGAGATTCAACATTAGCACAATCTTTAGTACAAACAAAAAGACTGGACAATGCTTAAGGACACCAAAAGATTCCTTTGCAATCAGAAGGAGTTTAGTAAATTCCTTGTTCCTGCGGTAAAGTATATATATATATATATATATATATATATATATATATATATATATATATATATAGGTGAAACTGGACTAGATTTAAGGAACATGAAAGATGTATAAGTAAGAAACAAATTGTTCAATCCGCTGTCGCTGAACACCAGCACCCAACAGGACACAAAGTTCTTGCATCAGTCTCGGGTTATTATAAAGGAAAAATTAGAGAATCAATTGAAATTATCAAGCATCCTGAAAATTTCAATACGTGCTACACCATGCGTGGAAACCAATCATCATAGTGAGTCACGGGTCGATGGGCACAGGTCGGGTATAAATGCCTGAACTCTGATCATCGGAACTCATTCAGTGATTTGATCTTGTGCAGTGAAGATCCCTCGTGCAATCGCAGGCGAAACGTCGGAAAGTAATACCAATTTGACACGATCTAGAACAGTGGTCGCCAACCTTGTTAAGGTGTTGAGCTACTTTGATAATTTAGAAATAAACCGTGGGCTACCTACTTGTAACCAGCATTTCAGCCAGCCTAAACGAAATAATGCAGAGTTGTATTTGACATTCATTTTATATGTAATTAATAAGTACGTACGTCACATACGACTTAATAAAGGTAAACAAAACAATATAATTAATAAAAATTTTAAACAAAAACATGTGATAAAAAATGCGTGCATTCAATGAGAAGGTTAACACTTGGACTCATCGATAATTTTTTGATGTTTGCAGTGTAATTTGATACAGTCATTCAAACACAATTATTCAAATGTTCATGTGTAAGGTGCTTGCGGTATTTGTTCTTAATAAACTTCATATTGGATCACTTTTAAGGCAACACTACATAGAACTGAATATTTGCCTTTACTTACTGTAGGCCAGATACATTTTGTATTTGAAACTAACGATTTCAATGCTATATCACTTTGAAATGCAATCTCTTCCATTTCAATTGCAAAATGTCTCTGAAAGGGAATCGGGACCCAACGTTGAAGTAGAAGAGGCTATACTCAATGCCGTCGAAAATGATCCATTGATTGATCAAATTACACAATCGTCTGCTTGGAGAAATCTTCACATTAATTGTTTATACCCATTTCATTTACAACGGGTTCAACATTTGCAGGAGGGTGATTTTGAGTGGAGAATGCAATTATGTAACTGGATTAATGAAGATCGAAGGTTGTATAGGTATGTTTTGTTCACTGATAAAGCACAGTTCACGCGTTTTGGTATAAATAATCTTACAATGAACACCGGTGGTCCTATGAAAATCCTCACGCTGTTGCATAATTTCCAACATAAATTTAGCATTAATGTGTGGTGTGGAATGTTAAATGGTCATTTAATTGGTCCATTTAAAATCGACGGTGTAATGCATGAGAAAAATATTTAATCTTTCTTAAAATCACTTGCGAAATCTATTAGAAGATGTTCCCCTTAATGTAAAAAAAACATGTATTTGCAGAATGATGGAGCAATGGCACACTACAGTTTACTTGTAAGAGATTTTTTAAACCAAAACTTTCCAAACCGATGGATTGGTCAGGGAGGTCCGTTTAATTGGCCACCTAGATCGCCAGACCTTAATCCTTTGGATCATTGTCTTTGGGGATGGTTCAAATCACTGGTATATTCCACTAAAGTAAATACAAGAGAAGTATTATTGGATCGGATAACAAACGCAGCACAAACACTAAGAAATGCGCCCGAATGTATCCAAAGAGCAACCCGAGCTATACACCATACAGCTGACCTGTGCTTAGAAGCAAATGGTGGAATTTTTGAAAACTATAAAACGTAACCTAGATTTTATTAAAAACAACTTAATAATAACAATTTTAATAAAAATTAAATACCTTTTGTTTAGTTTATGTCTGAGGCACTGAATGCACACCTTTTAAAAATGTGTTAGTCTTTCATTTCAAAGCTTTTGTTTCAAGATTTCGTTTAAATTTGGCTAAAATAACAAACTTTTAAAATTTTGCGATAAAAAATTACATGCGCCGAAATTGTTTTAAATCCAAATATCTCGAAAACGGTTGCTCGTATCCACTTTTAACAGGTTTACCTTTTTGACGTAGAAATGGCAAGGGAATAATTTGTTTTTTTCTGTAATACAAGACTGTACCAAAAAGTTTTTTTTGTTCGAAGGTGTAGAAAGACATGTAGGTGGCGCCTTCTACAAGTAACAGCAATACTAATATTAGATTCGAATTTGTCATACCAAAAAACCCCCGTATATCAATTTTCACTCCATTATTTACATTATCATAGATTTTATTTAAAAAATAGGAAAATTAAATAAACTTTAACACCCTGTATCTGGAGAACTAAGGCCTTGCGGACACTTATTTATATAGACTTTTATGTTAATTTTTTGGCCCTGAATATGTACCTGAAGTATTGACATTTCCTCATGAATCATACTGTATATTGGCCAATTTAAATCTCAAAAATGTAATTTTGGACTTTGGTTTAAATAGTAATTATCATTAAACATCTTATTATAAAGAGTGATGATTTGTGTGCATTTTAAATCTTTATACTCACAAAAACAAACATCATAGCTAAATATTTACAGGGGAGATGAAAATAAACAATGGCGTTCTATTGGACTTTTAGTTTTAGGTTAGCTGCACTTCTTTACTGAGAAAATTACTTAACATCAAGTGTCTACGACTGCTCCCATACGCTTTTATAGTTTTGGATTCTTTAAATACGCAACTCTCACTTATAGCCAATTACACTGAAGTTCTTATTAAACCTCTACTGTATATTATTACCAAGCGGTTACGATTTGCGTTGTGTAGTAGCATGCGGAGAGTTGCGGTACTTGAGTCACTACTATAATTCTGCTATCTATCATAACCATAACCCTTTTGTTTTGTTTTTATTTTTTGTTTCCTTAAAATACCGCTTAAGGTTGTTTTGTTCAGGTATGACATAACCAAGTTGTGATATTTTTAATTTTCTATAAAATATGGCTGAGTGACGAAAGCTACTTTTTTCTTATGGTATGTGAAGCCATTGTGAACCATTTTAACTTGTTACTCGTAGACGATAACACAACACATACACAACTAATTAATAGCTGTAGACCGAATTACAATGATTTAGAAGGACATCGGCGACAATAGAAGCCCACCCGCCAAATTGATGCAAAATTTCTAAAGGTTTAAGTGGGGGCACCCATATTATCGTTAGTTTTTCGCAAAATATGACTAAATTAATCTACTTTTATACTGACAACATCTGTCAGCGTCAGTTGTAAATGTAGGGTTATGTTAATGTTCTATTTTAATAATCTATTCGAACTATCTAGTACAAACTTACTTTTTCAATTAGATTTTTAACAATTAACAATGTTTGTGCAAGCGACTAATGAGAGTTGTCTGCCAAGTGAATTTAGTAATGTAATATGTACTGAAGAAGGCCTACAAAATAAAGTTTCTTTTATGCTAATCTTAGCTGCTGAATGAAGTAAAACATACATAATACATATATTATTATATATACAATATTGTCTTTTACAGCAAAATAGAACCAAAATATAATAATGTGCAATATTTAATAACTTTTCTTGGAGTAAACTTAAACTTAAGACATTTACGGTTATAGTCATTTACACATTCATCACAAACACTTTATAATTACAAGCAAAAAACAGGCGAACCAGGCTTAAATACATTACTCCACATGGCCAATGGCTGAGAACTTCTTGTTTGAATCAATATTCATTTTAATAATGACAAAAATTAATAAAATGACCAGCGCCCCCGATCTCCGGAGCCTCAAGTACAAGAGGTAATAGTTGACTTGTAGTAAATATTTACTGTAATTCTTACTTCTAAGTTTCAACAGAAGAATAACGACTGGTAATAGCCAGTTTAAAGTAGCAGCAGACGATAACTTTTTCCACTCTGCAAAGACTCGTTTTACTTTATAGTAATACGTTATAGAAATAAACTTAAAAACCTGTAACCCAAAGTGTTTGTTGATACATAGTAGGATTATTAGTAATAAATACGTAAAAGGTCTTAAAGAGTAGTAGTGGAAACAGTTGTAGCTACTTTAGTGCTAGCTGGGCGGGTTATTATAAACGAAAAATTAAAGAATCAATTGAAACCATCAAGCACCCAGAAAATTTCAATAGAGATGGGGATCTTGTGTAGTGAAGATCCCTGAAGATGCCTCGTGCAGTCGCTGGCGAAACGTCAGAAAGTAATTCCAATCTGACATGGTCTAGAACCATGATTTCGTAAATGACTCCAGCCGTGAAAGCTTTCGTATTATGTTGACATAAAATCATCAAAAATCACATATGAAATACGCGCGCCCTCTTAAGTGGCGTGATTGACGGGTTCCGTAGGCGACTTAGGGTCCTGTGATTTTTTGCCCCTGAAAAACAGACCTAAATAATTTCTTCTATTTCAAATACAATTTTTAGAGATATGCTCTTGCACTACAAAAAGCTGTCTCTTATCACATAGAATAGTGGGAAGCAAACGACAGTAGCGATGATGCACACGCAATTTATGGCTGCAGCAAAAACGGGTGCTATGTCGCTACTTACACGAAAATGTCCGGTAAATATACACCGGTACTTCAAGAAAACGGCGGGAAGTAGGTAAATGCATCCGTTCTAGAAGTGGGCATTATAACGGCCTAGGCAATAAAACTATTTTTTGTTAATTAATCAACGATTCCGTTAAACATTTATTTGAAATATATGACTCTCTTTAACTGCCTGTACTAATGAATATTATTCAAAGAAACTAGATAATCTTAAAACATTTGTTAAAATACTTACATAGTTTTTGTTTGCATTTTGAATAGGTTCTGTCAGTTTTATTTTGAAAAATAGAAAAATATGTTAAATACAAAAGTTTAAGGTTTTATCTAATCAAAAAGATTTGCTAAAGACATTAGACAAATGAAAATTAATGGATAAACAAATCGTTAATTTCGTTTACCCTTTAAACTAGCCCTTTGTGAACAGTCAGACCGATAGACAGACAGACTGCTGGACAGACCGAGAAAATTGAGAAAACATGTTTTTCGGATCTAGGGACCCTGAGACGTTGAAAATCTGCAAAAATCTGGGATCTTGATTGCCCGAAATAATGTGGACCAAAGTGATTTCGGTATAATCGAAATTTCATTTAATCCAAATTTGTTTAAAAAATAGGAGTTTAGAATGCATATTCCAAACATTTTACCTGTATAATATCCGCGTGGAGGCACAATGTATGTATTAATATCGTTATTTTTTTTCATAACATTACTTATTTACGTAGTCTACAAAAAATAAATTATGTTCTTTATTATCTTCCTTCACAAAAAGGTGGCTTTATTCCAGGACATGGAATTTTACCGAACATTTAAACCTTTTATCAGGTCGCCATTTTGTTTTGCCATATAGGATTCGCATTAAACATTCAGCAGTCCTTAACTTTTGATTTCTGTTCAAAATTCGAAGTCCATTAGATAGTTAGTTGTTTGGTACTGGGTTTTTTATTTATTAGGACGCCATTTTGTTTTGCCATAATGGATTTACATACAAATTTTATCAGTTTATCTCTATATCACAAACTATTTGACAACATTTGACGTCAATCGGATAAGTAGTTTTTGATCTATGCTGCGTACAGATAGGCAGACAGACAGACTGACCAAAAGAGATATTTTTCGAGATCCAGGGAGACAAAAACAGAAACGCAAAGATCTGCAAAAATCTCGGAGTCCTAACACTGGAACCTGTGGTGGAAGATAGATCAAAATACAAGAGTTCTAACCACACTACACCACAACTTGTTACGTTCTGGACGCGCGTTTCGCTAACCAAGTTAGCATCATCAGCAGATGATATAAACTAAAGTAACTTATCCTAACCGAGACTATTTATAGGTAAATGTGGCCACACTTGGTTGCACCCGACTGCACCGTTGTCAAGTAAACAATAGAGGGGACTATAGGGAATAGGCCCTCTGTCTTTATTTAGTGCTTTCTTACCACATTTAACTATTTCTATACTCTCAAATGCATCCAATAATCTATTATTAGATACATTTTTAATCAACTTAAGATTATTTATTCCTATTCGGTGATTGTTTTCCAAA
The DNA here is from genome assembly GCA_030620095.1 of Kuschelorhynchus macadamiae. Taxonomy (NCBI): domain Eukaryota; kingdom Metazoa; phylum Arthropoda; class Insecta; order Coleoptera; family Curculionidae; genus Kuschelorhynchus; species Kuschelorhynchus macadamiae. The sequence goes on along the minus strand of JAUTXW010000774.1, from coordinate 1,038,162 downwards.
GCATGTTGGGCAACGCTTGACTTTTCTGTTCTTCCGTATCTTAAATGTGCCATGTGTTCTTTAAAACGAATGTTTATGGAGCGTTTAGTTTGCCCAACATATTTTAGATCACAGTCATTACAGCTAATTTCATAGTTGCCACTCCTCTCCCTCAAGTCGACTTTGTCTTTGGGGTTTCCAAGGAGATTTTTCAAACTATTCTCCGTTTTGTAGGCTACTCTAAAACCTACGTTTTTAAATACCTCTAAGCCTCAGGTATTTGAAGAGAAGTGGCATCTTTTAACATTTTCTTATGCTTATGTCTATTTACTAGTTTATGTACAAAATTATCATTATATCCATTACTTTTAGCTATATTTTTAATCCGATTCATTTCATTGTTAAAACGTTCTTTACTTAGTGGAAAATTGACTAACCTGTGAGTTAAGAAATGGAATGCTGCCATTTTGTGTTGACGGCAATGAAATGAGTCGGATGTTATATATCTATCAGTATTAGTAAATTTCCTATAAATATCAAATTCTAATTTATCGTTATTTCTAATAACTAACGTGTCGAGAAAAGGTAATTGCCCATTGTTCTCCTTTTCCTACGTAAAATTAATGGAAGGATGTTTATTGTTTAATGTTTCTAAGAAAGTGTCCAAATTTTCTGTTTTAGTATCAAAAATAGCAAATATATCGTCTACGTATCTATACCACACCCTTGGGAAATACTTGAGTTCTTTTTTGAATTGGGTTTCTAATCTGCCCATAAACAAATTTGCAAGGAACGGAGATAAGCAATTGCCCATCGCAGTTCCCTCTAGTTGTTTATAATATTTATTGTTGTACTGAAAAAAATTTTGATTCATACATAATTTTGTGAGAAGTAAATACTCATCAATAATTTCTTTCTTCAAATTATTGATTTCAAGTAGTTCCTTTAGGTACTCTAAAGCTAGTGGTATCGGTACACTAGGAAACAATGAGCTTACATCAAAAGATATTAAAATTTCACCTTCTTTTAAGTGAACATTCTTAATTTTATCTAAGAATTCTAACGAGTTAGTAACCTCAAAGTTTTCATACGAGATATTTAATTTGCCGAATTCTTCTACTAACCATTTTGAAATATTGTACGTTGGTGATCCAACAGCTGAAACAATAGGTCTCATGGACTTCCCAGGTTTATGAATTTTGGGAAGGCAATACAGTTTAGATAACTGTGGGTTACTATGTGTTAGTTTGAATTTTAGTTTATCGGACACAAGGTTTTTACACTGTTTTAAAGTACTTTTTACTTCTGTTATCATTTTTGATAACGGGTTTTTCTCAATTAAATCATAAGGACCAGTTTGAATCAAATTGTCTACTCTTTCAAAATAATCTGTTTTGTCTAGTATAACAACCTTATTTCCTTTGTCACCTTTTAAATAAAAACATTCCTTTTTCTTCAGTCCCTGGATAACTTCAGTGTTTTTACGAGAAACATATTTTGACTTGTTGTTAACAACGTTTTTTCAGATTTGATTTCTGCAAGCCTCTCTAATGAATCCCTTAGTTGACTCTGGCACGTATTGAATGGAACTTTCGATATTCCCTATAATAGTTGGTAAACTATTTTTTACTGGAGGCTCTGCAAAATTCAAACCTTTATTCAAAAGGGCGATTTCTCTATTATCAAAAGACTGAGAAGAAAGATTTTCTACAATGTTCTCGACTTCCGAAGAAATTTGTTTTTGTGGTTTCAACTTTCTCACTTTGTTTTTAAGTGAACACATTTTCTTCAAAAATTTGGCATCGATAACTACGAACATTTTTTTTTGGAAATCTAACCACTGTTCAAATTCTAAATTACTAAGCTTATAAGTGAGTTTTTTAAATAATCCGTATGCTTCAATTTCAAGCATACTTCGTTTGCTATACAGATTTTTAATTTCTAAATCTGGCCACTTTTGTTTGGCAAAAGATTCAACCTTCCCAGTAACGGGGGATTGTTTAGGGATCTTGACTGAAATGAATTTAGGGAAAACTGAAAAAGACTTGCATGATTTTAGAAACCAAATATCTGCTGCTATTAACCTAATCTTAGTACAGTACTTACAATAAAGGTTTTGTAACACTGGAACCTGTGGTGGAAGATAGATCAAAATACAAGAGTTCTAACCACACTACACCACAACTTGTTACGTTCTGGACGCGCGTTTCGCTAACCAAGTTAGCATCATCAGCAGATGATATAAACTAAAGAAACTTATCCTAACCGAGACTATTTATAGGTAAATGTGGTCACACTTTAAATAATCTTAAGTTGATTAAAAATGTATCTAATAATAGATTATTGGATGCATTTGAGAGTATAGAAATAGTTAAATGTGGTAAGAAAGCACTAAATAAAGACAGAGGGCCTATTCCCTATAGTCCCCTATATTGTTTACTTGACGACGGTGCAGTCGGGCGCAACCAAGTGTGACCACATTTATCCATAAATAGTCTCGCTTAGTATAAGTTACTTTAGTTTATACCATCTGCTGATGATGCTAACTTGGTTAGCGAAACGCGCGTCCAGAACGTAACAAGTTGTGGTGTAGTGTGGTTAGAACTCTTGTATTTTGAAGAATCTCGGAGGGTAATTTTTTCACGATTCCAATACTTCCCTTTTCGAGGGTAGTAATAATTAATATAGCAAAGTTTATAAAAATGTAAAATCATCAAACAACAATATAACATCGAAAAAAATTAACAATCTCAACAGTATATTCTAACATAAAATGTTTAATATTGGATCTAGGGGCTAGCGCCTATCTATCTAGTAGTTTCATTAGATCTATCGTCTAATGAAACTACAGTGTCGGAGAAATAATTATCATGTTTTTTTTGTAGTAAATTAAGTGGACATTTTAAAAAAATGTTTTCGTTTACTTAGTAAGACCTCGAATAAGACATTAAAGTAGGCCAACGAAATTTCAATAATATTTGACAGTATTTCTTTTTGTCTTTTTTCGAAAAAAAAAATTAAAAAAAACTAATTTTAGGAAAAAACTTTTATACGAGTTTATTACGGTCACAATTATAACATATCAAGTATTGTTAATTAATGGATATTGTTAGTTAAGGGAGAACTGCACGCAAAAAAGTGAAAAACCAGCGACAAGGTCTAGTCGAGTTGAAAGTAAGATAAAAAGGTACCAACGCATTAAAAAAAAAACTTTCTGCACGTCCGACCTCAAAAAAATGTGTTATGTATAGGTAATTTAAATTACATTTCGGTTAAAAATGGGTTCAAAAGGGTTCACGAGCTGCAGAAATACAAAGACATGAGTACGACTTACCATTTCCAATTTTGCAGTTACGTACACAAAGGATCAATGTAAGGCGGTAAAGAGCCATTTTGTGGAAAAAAATTATATGCGAAGGCATGTGTGTTAAAAAGTGGTCAAAAAAGTGTCGAAAATGGACAAATCTACTTTTATTTTATAACTCTAGATTTAATTTTTTCATAAAAATTCGCATTTAGCGCCCAACTATACATATTTCCCTCTTAAAATCACATTGAAGCTAATACATATCTCTTATAGTTTTAACATAATATTGCAGGGGCGAGGCGGAAGGTTTGCAAATGATCCATATTACTGCGTGCAGCCCCCCTTAAACAAAAATATATAAGTTTAACAACAAATTGTGCTTTAGAGACCGGGAAAATTGTTACAAGAGAATTTAAAAAACCAAACTTTATTCAATAGGAATAGAAATTAGAAATATTACGACTGATCCACATCTCTTATTAATTCTCAGTGCAATTGAGGAGGAAGAAGAAAGGTAAGTACACTAAGTTGTTAAGTTGAAGAACATTGTCCTCAATATGTTTATGCTATACATATTTTTATGTTTATCCATTCATGAATTTGTTACTGACGAAAACAGAATTTGCAAGAAGCCCAGAGCATGACAAAATGGCAGTTAACTTGTGATAAGAACAGCCAAAAATCCAAATATTTGGAATCTCCTCTTAACATAGCAGATCTTGATATTTTCCAACATACTGGTAGATTTTGAGGAACTGGTGACACGGCGACGTTTCGTTTTCGAATTATCCAACATCAAAGCCTCATAGATTTGCTTCGAATATTACTAGTCTTTTTTAGTAAATTCTTTCAAAAAACTTTAAAGAAAAAAAAACGATTTAGTCAAATTATTAATTTTTTGAAAAAAAAATGTTATTTCGGTGATTTTAATAAACGGTTTCTTATGAAAATTACATGATTTATTAATAAAAATATTGGAGTTTTACCTAAATGTAATGTAAAAGTGTAAATTTTTGACCAAAATTTGAAGTCAATCGAATAAGTAGCTATGACGCGAACAGACAGACAAACAGACCGACGAAATTGAGAAAAATGTTGTTCGGCATCTAGGAACCCTGAAACGTAAAGATCTGAAAAAATCTCAGAGGTTAATTTTTTTACGATTACGATACAAAATATGTAAAACTGAGGTTATAATTAAGAAACATTGATAAGGGATAACCTAAAAACAAAACGTCGCAAAAAAAACTAATAAAATCTACGTGGTGAACAGTAACTGAACTTAGGGTAGCTATAATTTTGTGAGCCAATACAAGACATATCGAGCATTTTTTAAAATTCACAGGGAATTAGACCGATCCGAAAAATCAGAATCGACAGCAACCATAAAACGCTTAGGGGAATCCCCTAAATTGATTTTAAATAAGCGGTCGAGCGGATGCACACCGCAACGCGTTCCAACGTTGCCAAATATATACGCGGCTCATGTTTGTAAAAGTTGAAGCTATACAGATTCAGAAAATGCAAATGGCTAGCGATGGGAACTATCGAATGAAATGGACTATCGAATAATTAGTAATCATTTATAATGGACTATCGAATGATTTATTCCAATAAATGCATTCGTTTACTTGATTTTAATTTATAGATTACAGGACAAGTCCACATACAGTCATATTCAAGCTACAAGCTCTCTACTCACATATAATTAACAAATAAAACAAATATGTTTTGTTATATATAGTTAGTTACCCTATTTGAAGTTTGTTATTATTTTTAGCTTATAAATAAACGGATTATGTATTTTTTTTTTCGATTCTGAATTGATATTTTGTTCAAGGCGGAACTATAAATGTAGAAACAAGTTATAATGGGTTATATAAAACATACTGGTTAGTTTATAATTTAGTTTCTCTAAAGACATTGTATTAAACTTGACAACAGCGTAAATAAGCGACATCGTGTTAATCTTAGCCGTCGCCTCCGCCATACTATCTAAACAAAGTTAAAATTTATCTCTGTAAAGGTGGGTTCAGGAAAGTTTTTTTCCTTTTTTTTTAGTTTTATCGGTAATTCTAGTAAGTAATAACTTTTTCCGTAATGGCTGGCCGTGTTCACGTTCTTAACGACTAATGATTAAAAGTGACATAACAGTTTGATTTGTACTATCAAAATATAAAATTCAAAGTAAATACAGTACCTACCTTGCAGAAAAAACGAACTAGTGTCTAATGAGTAATACTAATACAAAAATCGGAACGTGAACGCTTATTGTCTTTAAAATTAAGTTTTAACTTATCCTTTGTCCAATTCAAAAAAAAATGAAAAGGAAAAAGTTACCAGAATACACCTTAAATTTAAAGGAAATACAGTTTGTTTTTAGAAATATTTAACATTTCTTTTAGTTTAATTCTTTCTAATTTCAGCCGACTGAAATTCCTTTACCTAATAAACCAACGACGAATTAATAGCTACTAAATTTATTCGTTCAGTTCCGCCAATAGATGTTGCAACTTTGTCGGTAAAAAATCGTTCCAATAAACATGATGAATGTGTCACTAAAATTTATTCGAATGAAAGTTATTTCATTCTTCGTTTGGTGGTTAGTTACTAATATTAGTAATACATGCTAAATGAATGAACAGTTTTCAACTATCGAATAATTCGATAGTGCCCACCGTTACTACTGACTCAGTAGTTATGACAGTCACCTATCACCCCGCTGGCCGAGGTTCGATTCTCAATGGATGCGGATTTTGTTTTTTATTTACATTTGTTTAAATAGTTTTAATAACATTTTATAAATCGGTACAAATAACATGGTGTGACGCATGGTTAGGTAAAGAAATAGGGTAGGGTGGATTCATGTTCTTAAATTATGTTTAATTTAAGCCCGTAGAACTTCAGCCGATGAAAGATTTTTGTGCTGTAATTAAACAAATCATTTGACGTCTGTATGCCGTAACTATAATAAATTTCGTACAGTTAGATTTGCCAACCGTCCTGTATTTGGAAGAACTTCGTGAATTTTAATAGATTTTACCGTATTTGTCCTCCATTTTTCCGATCTCCCGAGAAGGACGCATTTTGGTCTGGATTTTGGCAATTTTTAATTTTTCTTGAAACAACACAGCATAAAATACAATTTTATTATTTTTAATGACTGCGGCAAAATCGTATAGTGGCGTTATGTCATCTGTAGACTGTCAAAATAATGAGGAAAGTGCGCACTTAAAGAGCGAAATTCTGTGGTTTCTGCTATTTGTATTTATCTGAACAAGTTTTGAGTTAATAATATGAGGTAAAAGGTAGACACTTTATTATAAGTTACTTGTGTGTTAACTATTTTTTACTTTGTTTACTGAAAATAATATTTATTACGTTTATTTTGTTTAAAATTAATAATAGAATATGACAAAGCTGGCACTTTATTAATGATAATACGTCTACTACTCCAAAATATTATTTTTTCCTTCATAATACATGTTTGGTTTAGTTTGTATTATCTACTTTGTATTTCGTTTTCGAGCTAATACCTAAGAGATAAAGTAAGGTAGATATATTTTATAGTAACTGTGTTGCAATGCAGTTATGTGTTAAGTGATATTCAAATTTGATTTTTTTTTACTCATTGAAAATATTTGTTACGTTTATTTTGTTTAAAACTAATAAAATATGAAACAAGCGGACACATTAATTATTATAATTATTATATCGATATATAGTAAACCAAAGTTTTATTTGTTCCTCCATAATTTAGTTTTTATTATTTAGTGTATATTTTCTTTTTAATAGTTAGTATCTGCCACCTACCTAATACAGTACTAATACCTAGGAGGTAAAAGGTAGGATAGATACTATATTATAGTAGAGTCTCTTTATATAACTTTACAGGAACTTAGTTGCAGGTTGAAAAGCGGTTGTATAAGTGATTTTCAATTTTTTTAACTCAATTAAAATATTATTTATCAGGTTTATTTTGTTTCAAAGTGATAAAATATTTTTATGATTAGGTATCCCTTTTTATTATCCTGTGTCCTGGATTTTTTACAGGTTTTGACTGATCTGTCCTGGATTATGAAAAGTTATAGTTGGCAACCCTAGTACAGTTGTTAAATTTTATGGAAGTTATTGCAGAATATTATTTACAAAACGATAAAGTAGCAATACTACATGTTTTATCACGAATAACTGCAGGGCTTTTAATAAGACGCTAAAAACACAGAGCAGCAGATAAAAAGAAAGGACAATCCTGTAAATTACAGGACGAATGGTCAGTATAACTGAACCAAACCGCCAAAAAAAAATTAAAGAAAAGTTAGGTTACTATTTATTTCTTTTTTCGGTCCTAGCCTTCAGAAAATTCATCAGCTTGAAGTTAGACTTAATGGTGAAAGAAATTAATATACCAATCATACAAAAAGATGTTTTTTTTTCTGTATCAATGTGGTCACAAAAGCTACAGATATTGGTAGATCTGTCGTTACTTTTTTAAAATTTAACAACATTGGTAAATTAACAATGTTGCATAACAAGTTTTTCCTAGACACCTCCAAGGGCGCTCGGGGCGCCGGTACTACAGTAACGCCACTGTTTGTCACCACAAACAATACAACCATAGAACGAATAAACTAAATGTATACAAACAAAACACAAACCTTTGCGAAATCACCGCGTCTGCAATTAGAAAATAGAAGAGGACGCGCGAACGACCGCGACGCTACCGAGGCCTACAATGAAACTAACAATCGCGATTCCGCTTACCGTCGACCGCGTGTAGGTCTGATCCTAATTTAAAAGGTATTTTATGGCGAATAATGTGGCAACAATAATTATTAAATTGTTTTTGCATAGTTATTGCCTCTTTTGAGACTTTATAATATCGTCGATGTTCTACGCATGAGGCACATGCTAACGGGGTCATGATTTATTCTAGACTAGAGGATTATGATGAGATGAGTCGTGTACTTTTTATCAGTGGCACTAGGCAGTTAGAGCGGGAGCTGAATTAAAGTGACTATGCAAAAAATGGTCAGAGAACTATGGCGTGGTCCGTAGTTCTCTGATATGGCCACCTGTGGTTGTTGGAATCTTATTAAAGCTTTGAAACTTTGGGTTATCAATGGCCAATATGTAGGTACAGGATTTTCTCGTATTTCAGTCCACAGGTATTTTCTTTCCTGTATCAGTTAGAATGATAGTTAAAATTTATAAGTTGTTTTGCTTAAGCGAACCATCAGGATATGTAACAAAAAGGACAAAAGACGACCTTATTTCATGACAAACACAGTTTCGTGAATTGAAATACCCTGTATATTTCCCAATTTTTTATAAACACGATTTTTCTGATATCAAAAATATATAGTTTGCTTAATAAAAGGTCCAAAAATACTTGTAATAACATTTTCTACCTGTAATATAACTTATAAGGTATATTGCTGTGCAACAGTGCATATTAACTCGAATGTCAAAATTGTAATATTAATTTAATGACATATATTACTATTATTATTTTAATTTAAAATGTGCTACTCTACGGAAGAAAAAAGATATATAACTCTATCCATATCGACTATAATATATATTTAAATACAATTTGAACAAAGAGATACTTTAGAATGGAAGAAAGTTCAGCTGTTGGTAAGAAAGAAGAAGATGTACATGTTCTGCTATTTTTTGAAGGTGGAAGGAATTAACGTATATCATATAAACTTTTATTATATTTTTATTTTACAGAAAATCCTGAACGTTCAACAGTAGATGCTACTCGTCATTTTTATAAATCCTGCTCAAAGATTCACTGCTGATTACGTGAGACAAAGACTTCAGTGTTGCCAAGAAATTCAAGAACGACTTCGAGATAATCAACATTTTCTTAATTCAATTATGGTAACAGAAGGTTGAATCGAGCTATCAACCTCTCGTTTTCAGGGTAGTGTTATGAATCAAGGGGTATCTCGAGTTTCTAGGGAACGAAAAAGAAGAACTCTTAAAAGAAACTTCTTGTGTGCAATACAACAATATTATAGTCCGACACACGATAAATGCTCATGAAGTTGCCGGGTTCATAACGATCAGGTGGTATTTTACCCCCAATAAAGCAATTACGGTCTGGTTTTGCAAGAGTTTCTCAGTACAAGTCGTTATTGTTTTATTATTAAATCATTCGAACTGTGGCATTAGCGGAGTGTTCAGTGGTGTTATTTATTTTTAGAGTCACAATCTTTCTGTAAGGTGTTATTAGTAATTTTTAAAATGTTTAGACTGTGGGTTAAAAACTGCGAATCCGACGACGGAATTGAAGAGATAAACGAGCAAAAAACGAAATGCCATTTACCGATGTGCAAGAGAATTGTTTTACAAGTATATCAAGATAAAATTTACATATATTTTTTGTTTCTTAGATGTATCTAATAAAACAATCACTCTAACTGATTGGGCCAATAACTTTCTCCAGGAGTGTGTGCAAAATCAGAAAATAGGTGTACAAAATTAGGTGAAATGAATAGCACAACAGTGCAAAATTTGAAAATTAGTGTGCAAGATTGTAGAAAATTAGATGGGACGATTGATACAAAAATATTTAAATATTTTGGAGGACGGGGGGAACGGTCGGGAAGTTTGTCCCCCGCTTAAAAAAATGCTTTAGTTTCTCTTGGGTGAGTGTGCAAAATTGTATTTATTGTGTGCAAAATGATAATGACCTTTCCATTTCATGTAACTTATTTATAGAGAGATAGACACCATTATTACATTTGCCCCAAACTTCGGAGTAAATGGGACATGCCCCAAACTTCGGGGCAAATGTGACATACCGACATCGTTTTAAAACAAATTGCATACAATTTTTCAAATAGTAGCTAACTGAAGGGTACTTCTAGAATCAATTGTGAAGTGTTTTTAAAGCATTGACAAATTTTTATATTTTTTTGTTCAGTTAAAAGTGCAGTTACTGAACTATTCGAAAACTATATCGCATTTACCACACTTCACCTTATTAGAAAAATAATTTGACCTCTAAAACAATAAAGTTATTTTCGGAATTCACCTTAAATAAACTAGATAACATCTGTATTACGTCAATATTAAATGCGTTTAATTGACTTTTAATCGACCTGGAGTCCCACATTATAAATAAATCAGTTCATATAATAGTTAATTTTATTTTTATATTTATACTCGAGGTATTTATAGTATTTACTAGTAATTTTGTACATTTTATATCTGAGCCCAAAATATAACGCTCTTAGAAAGCATAGAACCTGTTAATATTTGTTACATTATGGAAAAATATTGGTCAGATTGCTTATAGCATTAAGAATTTTATATTAAATTTCTTGTAATAATATAATATAACGAGCATGGAAAATGGCATATAACATATGAGTATGATATCGGTAAATTTTCTTTACCCCGGAACTTCCCCCGTTATGAATCATTCCCTTTATTAATAATAGAGATGTGTGACCCAATTCATTTGGTACATATTTTTTTATTGGGCGCCATTTTGTTCCACCATTTTGGATTCTTACCAAAATTTTACATATTTCTACCTATGCCACACTTGATTTTTAGGCATAATTTAAAATAAATTGAATAAGTAGTTTTTACAGTGATACGTTGCCATTTTGTTCAGTCATGTTGAATTCGTAGCAGTTTATCTCTATATCACGTTTAATTTTTCTGCAAAATTTAAATTCGATTGGCCACCATTTTGTTTCGCCATCTTGAATTCGGCCAGTAGTTTTTTAGCTACAGCTCAAACAGACTGACAGGCAGACAGAGCGAGGGAATTGAGCAAACATGTTTTTCGGCTTTTACGAGGGAAGTAACAATATAAAAAAACACCTATGTATTACATATCTTTTAAAAACCTAAATGATAATAACTTTTAATTTTGACATAGGGCCTTATTTAAATTAAGTATTGCGTCAGCCAATCTCGCGTAACTTTGTTTTACCTGACCCAGCCTACTTCGGAAAATTTTAACGTTCGAAGTGCTGCACGTTCTTGCCGAGTCCCTGGAAAATACATTATTCAGAATATTCTTAATTATTACAACAATAACGTTATTTCTGCGAGCATTAATTCAAATCATTTTTTTTATTACAGAGTCACAGAATAAGCTATTTTTAAAAGGTTGTTATTAACAAAGTACACGATATTATACAATACTGTGAGTTATTTTGCTAATACACACGTGTGTTATCACTTGTTTCCTCGCCTACTTTGCCCGGTAGTTAAATGTATTTTCTTAAGGGGCTGTGGGAAAAAATAAAAAAACTGACTTTTAATTTTCGGCTAAACTTTTATCCTCAACATTTGTGTCTACTTTAGAACAAGAATTTTCAGTTTTTGTAACAAATTAATAACAGCTGATAATGAACAACAAAGCAATCACTATTTATAGTTCAGTGCCTCAATAATATAAATACGATTGATTCATTATTTGCATTATGTAAATTTCCTGTACTTATAAGCATCACATTCCCATATAAATTATATGCCTCTAAAATGGTAATTAAATATATAAAATTAATTATTAATTAAATAATTTATAAATATTAATCACCATTACATTTTAATTACAAACAAAGAGTTTTAAAGTTCCATTCCAGATGTAATGAGCGTCGGTTGAGGATGCGCCCGTTCTCAATATTTAAATATAAGAAATAAGGAATAGTGGATACACGAGATCAAAATACTGAATTCAGCGATCTCGTATAGTGAAGATTCCTGAAAAAAGCGTCACACAATGGCAGACGAAAGGTAGGAGAGTATTCCAATTCGCATGGTTTAAATCCGGAAAACATCCCTTTAGACAGAAAAGTGACAAAAAAATCACTGCAGTGCAAGGGATGTTGGTGGTTTTGGTGAAATCGGTAACTCCCCCCTTTATGAACCTTTCCTTTTGTTAGGAATAGTAAAATTACTGATTTTTATAGAGTTTTTTCAAACATTTTAATCGGCCGCCATTTTGTTCCACCATACTGGGTTCAATATTTACCAATTTCTGCTTCTGCCACTTGACTTTTGGATATAATTTAAAATAAATTGAATAAATAGTTTTTAAATTGACACTCACTGCCATTTTGTTCCGTCATGTTAACTTATTACTTGCACAAAATTTTAAATTAATCTAATAAATAGTTTTTTTGGTCTGATTTTTTAAATAATTTATTAGGCTGCCATTTTCTTTTACTCCCTTGGATTCATACCAAAATTTGACCAAGTTTGTTCTTATATAACATTTAATTTTTGTGCAAATTTTGAGGTAAATTAAATAAACAGTTTTTTAGTATTTCTCTTAACACTTCACTAGATCGCCATATTGTTGCGTTATATTAGATTTTTAGCAAAATATTATCAAGTCATCCTCATTTAACTCTTAATATTTGACCAAAATTTGAAGTCAATCAGGTAAGTAGTTTTCAAGCCATGTCTCGAACTGACAGATATGTAGATATGAAAAAATCTGGTGATTTCTTCACGATAAAAAACATTTTATTTGGCCACAATTTTGCTCCCTCATCTTAAATTCCTCCCCCAGTTTTACCAGTTTCATATGGCGGATGTTAAAAACCATTTCGTGCAGCATGAAAACTGTATTAACACCTGTAGGATTTTTGAGAAATGGAACGAAATAAAACACACTCGATGACGGTTAGAAAACGACTGACTAAGCGTTTATTCATTCTGTCAAATAACAGATAGAAAAATAGTTGACTCCTTAACAAAGAGATGGCGCTAAAGGTGATAATATCTTAATTTGCGATACATCTTCCAACACCCCCACTTATCGTAAATTACAATAAACAAAATCAAAATCTTAAAACTAAACCTTTTTTAAGCCTAGACCCAATACAAACTTACAAAACCTAATAGCTCCTAAAATGATTGTAAATTCCTCAGCTAACATATCATTGGTCGACAAATATTTAAGATCAATAATCTTTTCAAAAACAGCATTTCTTACAAAATGATACTTGATATCAATATGTTTAGTTCGATCATGAAACAAGGGAATACTACACAGTTTCAGAGCGCTTTGGTTATCATTATATAAAAGTACAGGCTTTGAAATATTAACCAATTCTACAATTAGGTTTTTAAGATATATAGCCTCTTTAGAAGCCTCACAAATCACCATATATTCCGCCTCAGTAGTACTAGAGACAGCGACCGTCTTTTGTTTTGTGCTTTTCCAAGAAATAGCACCTGCTGACAACATAAATACATAACCAGTATATGACTTACGGTCTGACTTATCTGAGGCCCAATCAGCATCTACAAAGCCAACCAAATCAGAACTAGCTCTACTAAACTTTAAACACAATGATTTAGTCCCTAGCAAATACAGCAACGTACAATGCAACAATCGTCAAGAGTTCATTATTTTTCTGAATATATAAACAAGGTACATATTGTGATTTTTTAAAATTTAAACTCAATAATACATCATCTACCTTTTTATTCCAGGCTCTTGATGATTGTTTCAGCCCGTGTACAGCCTTTTTTAATTTACATACTTTATTTTCCAAATCTTTTTTTACGAATCCTTCTGGCTGTCTCATAAATACCGTCTCTGTTAAATGACCATTTAAAAATGCCGTCTTGACATCCAAGTGTGTAATTTTTAAATTTAACTGTACAGGTATTGATCGTAAACTAGAGAAACGAATAACTGGTGCAAAAGTTTTATCATAGTCTATTTCTGCTCCTTGGGTGAAGCCCTTTGCCACTAAACGAGCACTTGCACTGTACAACTGACATACCGCTATTTGGATCAGGAGGGTCCACCAGATCCCATGCATCATTATCAGCAAATGACTGCATTTCATCTTTCATAGCCTGTCTCCAATATTCAGAATCTGGTTGGGAAAGAGCTTCTGACACTGACAATGTAACATCTTCAAGGTCCAAATCATCCACGCATATGTAACTGACATAACCATCATACATCTTAGGTTTTCTTTCTCGTTCTGACCTTCTGACAGTACTTTGAGCTTAAATGGGATATATCACTGAGATCACTCTCACTGGGTACAAAGGTTCTATCATCTGTCTCTTCAGAATGTTCATATTCTGATCTAGAATCGTACATCTCACTACCAGACTCTAGGATAGAATCCCCCAGTTGATCCTTCACTTCTTCAACTCTTGACTTCTCTTTCATAGACTCGGACACTGATACAGGAACAACTTGTTTTTCCTTCTCGGCTGGCAACAACCTCATTCTTAATGGGCTCCCATAGTCGATAACCTTTAGTGTTGTCACAAAAACCAATTAGTGTAATTTTTTGGGACTTTTTGTTCGTTTTTCTTTAGGAACATGAGTCATTACATCACTGCCAAATATCCTTATATGGTTCACATTTGGTTTTTTCTTGTACCATATTTCATAGGGTGTTTTCTTGTCTAAACCTGCCACACACCGGTTTCTTATATAGACAGCTGTATGGACAGCCTCTGCCCAAAAACCCTTTTCTAGGTTCGCATCGAATAAAAGACATCGAGCTTTTTCAACAACAGCTTTATTCATACATTCGACTAACCCATTCTGCTGGGGAGTGAATGGGGTGGTCTTTTGATGTAAAATACCATTATTACTGACAAAATTTTCAAATTGCTGTGAGCAAAACTCGCCCCCATTATCGGACCTTAATGTTTTTATTTTATGGTCAGTCTGGTTTTCTACCATGACCTTAAAATCCTTAAAAAACTGCAATGCCTGATCCTTTGATTTTAGAAAATATACAAATGTCATGCGACTTATATCATCTTCAAGCAACATAAAATGTCTGGATCCTCCTAGCGATGGTACATCCATAGGACCACACAAATCGACATGAACTACCTCCAACAAAGATTTTGCACGGTTCCGTCTTGAGAGGTAACCTGCTTTGTTTCCCTTCAAAGCACACTTCACAAATATCACTAGAGTCCAACTTTGTGTTAGCGTCCAGACCTCTGATAGAACCCTGTTGCATAAGCTTGAGATCAGCATAATTCAAATGAGCAAATCTTCTATGTAAAATTTGGCTACTCACTGTCAAATTTGCCATCAACACTTCAGGAATAATATCAACCGAGGTATCAACACAACTGCTGGTATTACATTTCAACTTTTAAACATTGTCTGACTGAACTGCTTCAGCTATTAGGGATCCTTTTGCATTGAAAATTTTGCACATACTATTTTTAAACTTCACTGTTTCCTTTTTCAACAATCTGACTCACAGAAAGCAGATTTGTAGTGATTTCCGGTACATAAAATACATTGTTTATTTTTATGTTCTCTACGTGATTATTCACTATCGTAGACATTTCCACGTCACCTGAACAAGGTATTTGCATCGTGAAACCATTTGCAACTACAATTTCCTTTTGAAAAACATTATAGTTTATATTTTTTAACCAATCCTTGCGAGCTGTAAGTGGACACTAGCTACCGAGTCAATATTCCATTCGTTCTGGTTGAAATTTCCACTTAAGAACACTGTACTGAATGCATTAGTTGATATCGCTGACTCGTTACTTTCACTGCTTTTATTCTTGGGACATTTATTCATGTAGTGCCCCAATTGTTTGCATCTAAAGCACCTAACCTCACATTTTTTGTCCTTGTTGTCAAACTTGCGATCTGTCCGTTGCTGGACACTGTTGCCACGTTTGGGAAACCTGGCTTTAGCTGCAAATGCTACTTTATTACTGCCCTCTGTTGATTGCATATCCAACAACTTGGTTTTTATTTTGTCTGCACAGATGGTAACGCCCGAATGTTCAATCGCCATTATCATTGGCTCATACCTGTCTGGAAGCCCGCCAAAAGCAAGGAACCGATCCAATTTTCGTCGATATTAAAACCAGTACGCCTCAATTTCTGAGATATGTCGATCACAGAATTTACGTACGCTTCCATTGAGCTGCAACCATCGAGCCTTAGAGAAATAAGCGTACGGAGCAAGCCTATTTTTCGTGTGAAGCCGGCATCCGCGTACATGCTTTTCAGCTGTTTCCATATTTCCTCGTCGGTTTTTGCCTCTTTGATGTGAACAAACAATGTCGAATCGATAGTACGAACTAACTTTGCCTTAGCTTTCGCTGCCAGGACTGTATCTGTTTCATCTCCTTCGATGGCCTTTTGTAAACCTTCGAGCACCAGAAAATTCTCGACTGCAAATGCCCATTCTTCGTAATTTTCACGCCAGAGAAGTTTTGGCACGCCGGACATATAATTCAGTGCCATTTTTGAGCCGATCTATTAGCGACACGCAACCACGATACTTTTTACTTCGAAAAAAACGAATCCTGGGCCCATAACCTATAGGATTTTTGAGCAGTGGAACGAAATAAAACACACGCGATGACGGTTAGAAAACGACTGACTAAGGGTTTATTCATTCTGTCAAATAACAGAGAGAAAAATAGTTGACTCCTTAACAAATAGAGGGCGCTAAAGGTGATCATATCTTAATTTGCGATACATCTTCCAACAATCCCATCATGGTCATCGTATATACATTGTTTTTTTACTTTTTTCTGGTTTAAAGTGCTTTTTTCAAACTAGTCAGTCACGACTAACTTTCTACTTTTATATATATATATATATATATATATATATATATATATATATATATATATATATATATATATATATATATATATATATATATATATATATATATATATATATATATATATATATATATATATATATATATATATATATATATATATATATATATATATATATATATATATATATATATATATATATATATATATATATATATATATATATATATATATATATATATATATATATATATATATATATATATAAATATCAAGTACTTTCTTGGGATTAGGTTAGGTGAAAAATTTTCTCTACCTGTTAGTGAAGAATACAATCTACCAACAATAGATTACATTGCTTCTATCGAGTCAGCTATTTACAATAAACCATCCGAACAAAAAGATAGTATCCGGTCAGAGATTGTTAATGTCATTACCAACCATAAAATTAAAATAAGACACAAAAAAATACAGCAAAACAAAACTCAAAAAAAACTATCAAAGCAAGCAAAAAAATGTAAATATTTTTTAAAAACAAATCCACAGATAACAGTCTTAAAGCCAGACAAAAGTAACAAGACTGTAATAATGAATACCACTGATTACAACAACAAAATTAATGCACTTCTTGATGACAAAAACACATATAAAAAAATGAGATTTAATTCGACGAAATCTCTTCAATCCAAAAATAACTCGTTCATAGAAAAACTGTTAAAACGTAATCACATATCCGAAAAAGAAGCCAAATCATTAAAAATACATAATTCTGTTCCACCAAAATTCTATGGAATGCCTAAACCTCACAAACCCGACATTCCTATGAGACCCATTGTTTCCTATATTCAGTCACCATTCTACAAACTTTCAGGTTTTTTATCAAATTGCTTATCAAAAATTACAGGCAGAAATGATTATTACATTAAAGATTCGTTTGAATTTAAAAAGTTTATAGACACCCTTAAAATACCAAAGAATTTCCAACTCATCTCTCTAGACGTAATATCCTTATATACAAATATTCCGACTAAACTTTTAAAACAAATCATTAAAGAAAAATGGAATCAGATAAAGAATCACACAACACTCACTTGCACAGAATTCATAGAAGGGATAGACCTCATTCTTTCGAACAACTATTTCCAATACAAAGATGATTACTACCAACAACTTGACGGATGTGCAATGGGTTCACCCATCTCTTCCACCGCAGACCAAATAGTAATGGAATATCTAGAAGAAACAGTGTTACAAAAAGCCAATGTACCAATATTATTTTTTAAAAGGTACGTGGATGATTGTTTATTGGCCATACCAAAAAATAAAACAACGGAAATTATCTCCCTCTTTAACAATTTTCATCCAAAATTGCAGTTTACTTCCGAAATAGAAAATGATGGCGCTATAAACTTTTTGGATTTAACATTAATAAGAGACCACAAAACAAATGGCATTAAAACTAAGTGGTACACCAAAAAAACCTGGTCCTTCCGCTACCTTAATTATAATTCCAGTCACCCAAAATGTCAAAAAAACTCCGTGATGATAGGATTAGTTAACCGTGCACTAACACTAACATCATCTATATACCGAGTTGACATCTAAATAAAGTTAAAAATACTCTCTTAAAAAATCATTTCCCATTAAAAGCCATCGAACGAATTATAAAGCGAAGAACCCAAAAATTATACAATGCCACAAAACATATTGTAAATAATCATGACAACAATAAAACAACTACATACATATCTTTGCCATACACTGAAGGTCTTTCTGAAAAGATTAAACACATTCTCGGTAAACACGACATAACCGTATGCCATAAATCTAACAATACCCTTAAATCTTTATATACACCACTAAAAAGTCAGACACCAATTAAAAAACAATCAAACGTAGTTTACAGCATTCCCTGCCTAAACTGCCCCAAAAAATATATAGGCATGACCACACAATACCTATCAAATAGACTAAATGGGCATAAATATACAAAAAAATGCTTCCACAGCACTACATAAACATGAAAGAGACATGAAACATGAATTTGATTTTTCGGGTACAACGGTCTTATCAAAAGAACAACATTACCATAAACTGACATTCAAAGAAATGGTCGAGATAAAAAAAGAAAAAAATACAGTAAACGATCGGAAAGACATTGATTGACAATCTCAGCCAAATATATCACAATCTAATTTAATTCAATTGTTATAAACTATTTTCCATCAATCATAAATACATACTGTATACTGTCAGACTCACACAAATACTTTTAAAACAACCCGTATCCACAAATAGTTCTACATTGTAAATATAATCAAAAAAACTAAAGGATATATGTAAAAAAAAAACAATAGAATTCTTTAACCAGTGTATCACTTACCTCCACACCGCCAAGCAAGGTAAAAGAACATCTTTCTCAAGGTATGTACAGGGTGTTCGCAGTTAAATGGACCCCCTCTTGACTTTTTAATTTGACGTTTGACAAAAAAATGTCAAATATAAAAGTTTTATAATTCAATGTGAATTTTTTTAAAAACCTCTTTCCATATGTACAGGGTGTTTCAGAAAGTCTGGGCGTGGTTCAACTTTCCTATTTTAAATACCTACCCCATTTTTTTATTGGATTTTTAAATTCTCCTAAAAATTCCAGACATATTTTATGTAGCATACCCTACACCTAAATTTAACCCATAAAAAGATATTACCGCCAGATTTTTTCTATTCAAACAACAAAGAATTAACAGGTTAACAGAACTAATCTAATTATTATTATATTAATTATTAATTATTATTATATTAATTATTAATTATTATATTAATTATTAATTATTATTATATTAATTATTAATTATTATTATATTAATTATTAATTATTATTATATTATTAACTACTGGAATTCCATAAGGTGCTGGAAATGGCCTCCATTCATCTCGACACATAGGCGGTATCCCTTTTTTAATTTATTCAAAGCTTTTACTAACCAATTTTGATTCATATTTATAGTGTCTATACCATTTTGTATTTGTTCTTTTAATAAATTAACATTGGTAAGGCCCCCCAAGTAAATGTAATTTTTTAAATATCCCCATAAAAATGTGTCTAGCGGAGTTAGATCGGGACTATTTGGAGGCCACTTAATTGTCCCATGTTTTCCAATCCACGTTCCATACTGTCCATTTAAATAGGTTGTTACCATCCTTACGTTGTGGGGTGGTGCCCCATCTTGCTGAAAAATTACCTCTTGTGCTTCATTCAATGGTAATTCATCGATAAGATTCTCAATATCGTTATTAAGCATATCAAAGTATGCATTTCCAGTAAGTGAATGGCCAATAAATATAGGCCCAAGAACTCTATTGTTCTTTATGCCACACCATACATTTACAGATTGGCGATCTGAATGCTTTATTTCAAAAAACCTTTCGGGATTATTAGTGGACCAATGATGTAAATTTTTCTTATTTGGAACACCTGCGGTGCTAAAGTTAGATTCGTCGCTCCACAATACTTTATAAAAAAATGTTGGGTCCCGTTCAAGTTCTTCTAACATTCTTCTGCAGAAATATAAGCGTTCTCGTTGGTTAGCTTCTGTTAAATATTGGACTTTTGTCAGTTTAAATGGGTGCCACTTATATTTTTTTAATGTTTTGTGAATTTTTCCAACACTTTTGTGGAACTCTTTCGCACAATCTCTTATCGAATTAGCAGGGTGTTCTAGACAGAATAAAATAATTTTGATAATAATAATAATAAGCTAGAGCTAAACAGATAAAAATACATACCTTGAAAATATAAAAGGTAATCTAATTCTTCGTCTTCGTTCATATTTACAGTCCTTTTTCGTCTTTTTAAAGACTTGGAAGTCCCAAATAGTTCATAAATACGTTTAAACGTATTTAAAGCCGGCGCGCGTCTATCGCCATGAAGAACTATATATTCTCGTCTTGCCATATATTTGTTTTTATTGTTCTTAATATATAAAGACATAATTTCAAATTTTTCTTCTTCCAAATAAACCATGTTTAAAGTTTTAACGTTTTTTGACAAATTGTCTTTTTATTTACTATATTGGTTTCCAAGGATATGAAATGATACCACCATACGCTATTTTTCACGTATAATTTAAAATACGCGTCACAAGTAAATGAGAATTTTCTGACAGTAATATCTTTTTATGGGTTAAATTTAGCTGTAGGGTATGCTATATAAAATATATCTGGAATTTTTAGGAGAATTTAAAAATCCAATAAAAAAATGGGGTAGGTATTTAAAATAGGAAAGTTGAACCACGCCCAGACTTTCTGAAACACCCTGTACATATGGAAAGAAGTTTTTAAAAAAATTCACATTGAATTATAAAACTTTTATATTTGACATTTTTTTGTCAAACGTCAAATTAAAAAGTTAAGGGGGGGGTCCATTTAACTGCGAACACCCTGTACTGTACTATTTTAAATAAATGTTTTAATAATTTTAGTGCGTGCCGTTATACCTAATTGTTTTTATTTATTAACTTACATATATACACTTTTTGTATTTAATTTTTAGATGTGCAGAATTAAATATTTTGAAAAAGCCTGAAATGGACAGGCGAAACGTCAATTAAAGTTTCTTTGTTCAATCCACGAACCTAATCCCAAGAAAGTACTTGATATATATATATATATATATATATATATATATATATATATATATATATATATATATATATATATATATATATATATATATATATATATATATATATATATATATATATATATATATATATATATATATATATATATATATATATATATATATATATATATATATATCTATATATATATATATATATATATATATATATATATATATATATATATATATATATATCTATTTATATATATTTTTATTTACTTTATGTTCTTCGGTTGTGATTGTAAATTGTTAGTGAGATATGTAAAAGTGAAATAGTTAAATATATTGGAAATTTTATTTTTAAAATTGAGCTACGTTTAAAGTAAGATTCTTGACATTTATGTAAGTTAAAATTGAAATTTAAAATTCCTGAAATTTGTAGACTTTTGAAAAAGGCCTAAAAAAAGGTCGAAACGTTAAGAAAAATGTTCAAAAAGACAATGTGAGCTAATTTATTTCAACACAAACTGACCAAAAACCAAGAAATTTCAATTTAGAAATATATTATATATATATATATATATATATATATATATATATATATATATATATATATATTGGTTTTATTTTCTTGGATCTTCCAATATAATATTTTTTTCTCAATAAGGCTTTCTTGGATTTAAGTCGTATTAAGGTTAAATCAAATTAGATAATAACAGGTTTTAATAATTTTCTATACTTGACGTTTCGACAATTTTTAGGCCTTTTTCAAAAGTCTACAATATTTAGGAATTTTTAATTTTCATAAATAAATCGGTTGTATTTTGTAAATTGTTCATCGAATACATTAAAGTGAAAATCGCTATTTAGTATTGAAATTTTATTATAAAGACTAAGGCTACGTTGAAGGTGAGATTTTTCACTTTATATAATTTTAAAATGAAAATTAAAAATTCCTAAATATTGTAGATTTTTGAAAAAGGCCTAAAAATGATCGAAACGTCAAGTAAACAAAATTATTCAAAGCTGTTGAGATCTAATTGATTTTGCTCAGGCCCCGCAAAAACATCGCGCCGGCTCTGTCCATAAGAAAACTTCGGGGTTCGGGGTCCTTTGTTTTAGTTAGTAAAACATAAATGATTTCGCAAAATCACTGCCAATACGTATTAACTAAAAATTAATTCTCCAGTAAATGCGTTTAAAGTCTACCGCAAAGATAATATTTATGAAAAATATAAACACGGGAAAATATTTTTATTTTTATTTCCTTGGATATAATGTATAAACAAATACATATAGGTTGATGATAGATCTAAATGAGTTACCAAGGTCTAAAATATAAAAGTTGAGGGATTTTTAAATCGTTTTCCAGCCAAATTAATTAAAATACTTGGATGTTAAAAAGTTTTAAACCACAAATTGTTTTTAATTGTTGCAAGTAGAGCAGATTCTAAACGGTTAAAAAAATTCGAAAGAAAGAATAGTTATTACTTTCAGAGTAATATATATACAGGATGTCTTAAATAGCGTGTCACCATTGCTATCTTCGAAACGGTAAGTGCTACGAGTTCGGTTAAATTAGAGAAAAGTTGTCTTTTTTAGAACTCATTTAAGATCTTTTTACCGTGTTGCCAAAATCCTGTTAGTTTATGTGATACAGTGTGATGTGTAAATAACGCCTAAATCAATTTAGTGGAATATTTCAAAAACTGTTAATTTTAGAGATAAAGTTTTATATTTTTTTGCGCTCTACAACGCGGTATCTTTAAATTTTGATTCTGAAGTTTCATAATCTGGTCACCACTATCAAGCTAATTTTTTTCAATACGAACCTGGATTTTTAGTTTCCGGTTTTGAAAGGAAATTGAATTTGCTACACAACCATGTATTGCACGGATATGGCCAATGACGTTTCCATCCAGAAAATCCATCATCGGGAAATAAAAAAAATACTTTGTACGGCCCTGTCTTTTCGTCATACCTGTTTTAAATAAGTTTTGGAAAAAAAAACGGGGGTTGCAAAGAAAATATAATAAAGTCTAATATGTAACTTTATTACTCCACTTTTTCTCTGGCGAAAGTTCCCCGTTGTTAATATTTCTGTAATATAAGTTTTTATCTTAGAAAAATATTGCAGAGTAATTAATAAAAATACATGGTAAATCGATTCAAGTATACCCGTAAGTATTATAATATTATTAGTAAGACGTCTTTCCCAAAGTAGGCTTTGAAAACAACTGAAAAAAATCAACAGATATTACTTATGTGTCAAACTTAGTTTATTATCAGTTTATGACAAATCGAGTCATTTTACAACCAAGTTTTTAAAATGGAGTTCTCAAATGATGAAAAGACAGATATGATATTTGTTTATGCGGCGAGGGCATTTCGTAATGCTACTAACGCGCTTCAAATGTATCAAAATTTGTACCCAGAAAGAAGGATGCCCAATCGCAAAATATTTGCAAGATTAGAAAGAAGAATGCGAGAGCACGGATCCTTTAACAAACCTCAAAAGAGGATTTCCACTGGTACTTGGAAGGTGGAGAGGACGAGATCAACGTGCTAGGTATTTCTTTTTACTTTAATTATATAGAGTAACTATAAGTATATCTGCCGGCGGAGTTGCGTATTTAAGGCAAAAATTCCGTCATTCTGCGGAATTTAGACACCTATAACAATATTTCCGCCCTTAAACCGAATTAATTTTCTAGAAGCGGCGGAAAGAATATGTATATATTTTTAAGACTTTCGCCTTAAGGAGGACTTTCTCATTTTTACTTTACTAACGAAGCTTGTATGAGAGATTTTTGGCGTACTTTTTAACTAATAATAAAAAAATAAAGAAATAAGGAGTTGAAAGAAATATTAAACTTATAAGAAGAATTTGGCGCTAAATATATTTGACAAATGAAAAATGAAAAATACAAAAAAATATAGGTACACATTTTAGGGGCGTTTGTAACTATATGGAACATTCTTAGCTTCATTAAATGTTTTGCTTCATAATAAAAAATTGTTTCATTAAAAATTATACCTACTTGTACATTGTAAAGGAAGGCGCAAATTTAAAATTAAAATCAACTGAGAGGTGGCCTTTTTTAGTTCATTTGTAAGAAAAGTATTGTTATCCTGAAAAAACTCGAGAGATCATTATGTTCACGTGTCTAGGTCCTCAAAATCCGAACATGTTTTGTATTTCTGTAGTTCTGTTGTTCCGTCTATCGGTTCTTTGATGGCACATATCAAAAACTTTTTAACATAAAATAATAAAATTCTGAGTATGGATAAGCCTTCTTATCACCTCGATACCCTAACTTTGGTTCATTTGTTTGAAATATATACAGAATTTGCTTCTTGAAAAAATTAGGTTCATTTTTTTTCGTTTTTCTTTTCTTGGGTTCCGTTGACGAATATTCATCAGAGAAATGTATCTTCTATTTTATTCTGTTTTTAGAATGCAACCTATTTATTTCTCTGTGTGTTGATTTGCGAAAGATATGAGTAATACAGACCTAATTAAAAACGGGATGTTTTTAACAACAATGAGTCAAGATATTCAGTTAGTGTAAAAATAATTCCTTTTTGTAGTAGTAATTAACGTTATATGGCCGGTATATGATTTCGTTTGTATTTCTCGTACTCTAATAACATCTAACGGGCTTTCATCTATTATTATTTTATTTCATACTGTCGTTATAATATTTTATTAATTAATAAAAACCTAATTCCCAGACGTTGTTTTATCTGTCAAAATGACGTTCGACTTTAAAAACCTAACGGCGCGCGCCGGCCCGCGACCAGGCGTTGCGAGACGTTTTAGTGGTGTAATAAGCTATTTACCGGCTATAAAGAGTCTAGCTTTTTACCGGAAAGTAAGAATTAAAAATAATAAATTATGGTAGTGTTATTTTGAATATACCTGTACAATGCAATGACTGTTGCAATCTAAAATAACATATTATGATATTTTTTGCGCACTATAAAATAGACTTTTGAATTACCATAATCAGTCTAATTTTGACATAAAAATACTGTAGTAAAACATGTATCAAACTTTCCATATAGTTAATAATACAAACACTCCTCATAAAGTTATCCCTCCATTTTTTATTATTAATTTAATTGTTATTATGTTAGGTATGACATTATGGATTAAAGTACTTGAAGAAGTAAGACAATTGAAGGTCGGTATTTAAAAAATAATGAAATTGATGGTGCTGGCCCAAACACGAAACTTTAAATATAAAATATAACCCTTCTCATAGCTTACAAAAGGAGCCACAAAGATACTTTATTTGGCAACATCTTTAAACATAAAACCAGAAAAGAACTATTTTCCAATTTTTCCTATTTTAGAAACAATTGTTTTACTGTCCCGCTTTTCTCAAGCACCCCCTAAATTTGAATTTTTACTTTAAATAGGCAACACCGCCGACGGGGATACGGTTCCTTAGTTAATTATAATGTGAATTTTTATTAAATACCTACTCTGCAATATATTTTAGGATATGTACATTACAAAAATGTTAACAGCGGGGACGTTTCCTTAAGGGAAATAGAAAGAGAAACTGGTGTATCAAAAGATTCAGCAAAAAAATACTACACCGCAATAGATTTAGGCACTATAGCTGCAGAAAAGTGCAGCATTTAAGGCCAACTGACTACGCAAGGAGAAGGATATTTTGCCGTTGGCTTTTAAGGCGTCGAAGGCAAGACCCCGACATTTGTAAAAAAATCTTATGGTCGGATGAAAGTAGATTTTGCAACAATGGATGGTTCAATCGTAATATACATTACCGGTGGACTCAAAGCAATGAACATTTCCACCGTGAAACAGCTTTCCAGGAAAAGTTCGGTATCAATGTGTGGCTTGGGATTTTAGACAGAAAACTGGTGGGTCCATTCTTTTTTCAAGAAAATATGACTGCTTTTATTTACCTTGACTTTTTATCCACTTCTCTCCAACATCTTCTAGATAACCTTCCATTAGATATTCTTCTTAATTTTAAATACTTCCAACAAGATGGTGCTCCCGTCCATCGAAACCGTCGATGTGTAAGATTTTTAAACAATTTTAAACCCAACAGATGGATTGGTAACAACGGGCCTATAAACTGGCCAGCGCGATCACCTGATATTACCCCAATGGATTTCTCCATATGGGGTATTATTAAAGACAAGGTGTATCGAACTACCCCACAGAATTTAGATGACCTGATTATAAGAATTTGACAGGCATGTAACGAAATTAATCCTAGGATGTTAGGAAATATTCAAAAAAGGTTATTGTAAATGCACAAAAATGTTTACGAAATAATGGTGGTCATTTCCAACACATGTAATATGTTATCGTGAATAGTTTTTCCTTTATTTTCTTTAAATGTTTTAAAGTTTGTGTTTAAATAAAAATTTGAATCGTTCCTGTTAATTTATTTGAAGATTTTAGAGTTTCCGTTTATTAAAACTGAATTTTGTAATACTTTTGCTTTCACTATTTAACTATATTTTTCTTGTAAAAATGTCAAATATTTGAATTTAGAAAAAGTACAAGAAAAAAGACAGGACCGTACACAGGTAATTTTTTTATTTCCTGATGATGGATTTTCTGGATAGAAACGTAGTGAGCCATATCCGTGCAATACATGGTTGTGTAGCAAATTCAATTTCCTTTCAAAACCGGAAACTAAAAATCCAGGTTTGTATTGAAAAAAATTAGGTTGATAGTGGTGGCCAGATTATGAAACTGCAGAATCAAAATTTAAAGATACCGCGTTGTAGAGCGCAAAAAAATATAAAACTTTCCAATTTAAACTTTATCTCTAAAATTAACAGTTTTTGAAATATTCCACTAAATTGATTTAGGCGTTATTTACACATCACACTGTATCACATAAAGTAACAGGATTTTGGCAACACGGTAAAAAGATCTTAAATGAGTACTAAAAAAGACAACTTTTCTCTAATTTAACCGAACTCGTAGCACTTACGTTTCGAAGATAGCAATGGTGGCACACGCTATTTAAGACATCGTGTATATATATATATATATATATATATATATATATATATATATATATATATATATATATATATATATATATATTAATATTAATTGGTTGTATTTTGTAAATTGTTCGTGAAAATCGTTATTTAGTATTGAAATTTTATTATAAAGACTAAGGCTACGTTTAAGGTGAGATTTTTTACATTATATAATTTTAAAATGAAAATTAAAAATTCCTAAATGTTGTAGACTTTTGAAAAAGGCTTAAAAATGGTCGAAACATCAAGTAATGAAATTTATTCAAACCTGTTGTGATCTAATTGATTTTGGTCAGGCTCCGCAAAACCGATTTTTAAATCGTTTTCGAGCCAAATGAATTAAAATACATGGGTGTTAAAAAGTTTAAACCACAAATTGTTTTTAATTATTGCCTGTAGAGGAGATTCTAAACGCTTAAAAAAATTCAAAAGAAAAAATAATTATTACTTTCAGAGTAACAGACCAGGAAAATATTTAAGAAGTTGTCTCATATAAAGATTGTTTTTTAATGGATGGCTACAAATGAAACATCTAATTTTGCGTTTATTCACCTGTCCACCCATTCTGTCAGTCATTAAATATTTTATTAAACCACCATTTTGTTCCGCCATCTTGGATTCATACCAAAATTTTACCAGTTGATTCCTACATAATATATGATTCTTGTACAAAATTTAAGAAAAATTGGATAGTTAGTTTTTTTGAGTAATAATTTCTTTAACGCTTCATTAGGCCGCCGCGCCATCTTGTTCCGGCATAATGGATTTTAACCAAAATATTACCAGGTTTTCCTTATTTCAGCTTTAATTTTTGACTAAAATTTGAAGTCAATCTGATGAGTAGTTTTTAAATTATGCCACGAACTTCCAGACAGACAGACAGACCGACGGACTTTATAAAACATCTGGGGACGCCAAAACGCGAATTAGTACCACATTTTTAATAGTTTATCTCTATACTACAATTAGTTATGTCACACAATTTGAAATCAGTTCATTAAGTAGTTTTTCAGGCTGAATTTTTAAATATTTTATTAAACTGCCATTTTTTTCCGCCTTCTTGGATTCGTACCGAAATTTTACCAGTTGATTCGTAAATAATACTTGGTTTTTGTGCAAAATATGAGATAAATTGGATAAGCACGTTCCACTAGGTCGCCATTTTGATTTGCCATATAGAATTTTTACCAAAGCGTTACCAGGTCCTCCCCATATGACCCTTCATTTTTGATCAAAATTTGAAATCAATCGGGTAAGTAGTTTTTTAGCTATGCTGCGAACAGACAGACCGACAGACAGACCAACGGAATCGAGAAGACATGTTTTTCGTCGTCTAGGGACCCTGAAACATAAAGATGTGAAAAAATTTCGGAGGGTGATTTATTCACGATTACAATACTTCCCTTTTATGAGGGAAGTAATAAATATCACGTGCCAAATTTCCCAAACAAACCGCAAGAAACCTTTTTTCAAACAAGGGACAACATCAGGCACGCTATAAGGACACTTTTATTCAAAAATGGACATTTTGGGTGCAATAATCATACGATAGTTTGCTGTTCACAAGCAAAATCATCGATAAGGACAAGAAACTCGAGGATATACTTACTTTACAGACAGTTCGTACGTAATCAAATAGTAACCAAGGTTTTGATTTTATGCAGGAAAGCATAAAATTCTAGAATTTTTTGTATTGAACCTCCTGTTTCATAGGATGATCTATACAAAAAACTCTAGAATTTAATGAAAAGTTTGAAAACGAACTGAAGTGTAGGGTATTCCATTTAAAAAGTATTACTTTTTGACCCACCCTTTATTCTATTGAACGGTGTTTTCCGTACGTTTTTCTGCAAAAATCTCGTGCTGTTTCTCTACTCGCTGTCGCACAGTGGATCGACCCCATGTTATAATTGGGACATTGGGCATTTTCTGAAAATGCAAATTTGGGTTTTTCTGTTTCATATTTGTTTTACACACATATTAGTGTTATATAAAAACAACATAGCAAATTCTTTGAAGCATTCTCTAGTGAAGGAGATTCGATGATATATGCAAATATTTTATATAGCACAAATTGATACAAAAATTGGGTTGGCTAAAATTCAAAAATCTGAACTTACTTATATTTTATCAACTTTTCCGCACAATATCTAGGTATAAGGGTGATGATAGAATAACATCATATTAACAGGATATTTAAAACATGTATCGTAACCATAAGATAGAGTGCAGCAACTTGTCTTTGAAAATATAGGAAACAATAAATAATTTTTGATTTTTAAAAAAATGGCCAAAAGTGTCCACGCAACTTTTGCCTCTGAGGCATAAACCATACCTTGTTTTAAATGTATCCATCAAGAATATCTGCCCCAATCTGCCCCTTTGAGATTTATTCGATTTTTTTTGGCTTCAATCCTCTAATAAATTAAGGTTTTTAGCGCAAAAAAAGACCCTACCCACAAATCAATATTTAGGTTAATCGAGGTAGGCTTAGCTTACGAAGACGCGCTTTTCATCTTTTGTTTAAAATCTGACAGATCGGAAAAAGTATAATAAACTTGTTAGTAAAATTAGAACGTGGTGTGTGTTTATGAACCAAAAGTGAAATACTGAGAGTTTTTATAAATTATTACGCCTATCTATTAAATTAATTTCTAAGCGGTAAGTAAAATGTAAGTTATTCTATAATATTAGTTATCAGCCGCCCTTCGTCTTGCCAGGTGTTGGTTACCTACTCTCTATAAACAGCAATATGTTTTGCTTTATTGTGCTTCTATCAATTTTAAGCGAAATTACCTTGATACTTTCATACCAATCATTAAAATATTTAAGCCCTTATTCTCGACTATTCGCATTTCTTTGCGGCCGTATACGTTTTGATTTCCAATGTAGTTTTATAGTTTATATTGGAAAATGCCAAACAAACGTACCTATACTCATACAAATGCCAATAGTCAAGAATAGAAAATATGTAAAACAATATGCTTCCCTATAAAATCTCTATTCAGCGATTTCGTAGCTTTCACTTTTGTTTTTCAAATGCTATTAAGTTAAGCCTATATATTAAACAAGATAGTTTTTCATAGAAACATAGAAGGTGCTTTAAAATATAAGATACAACCGATGCTAAACTGAAGATTGGTCATCATAAAATAATAGAAAGTTTAAACTTTTTATTAAAATCTTAAACACCTTTTCCCCATTTTATGAAAAAGTGACTATGCTATTTGTAGAGAGAAGGCACTTTCTAGATGAAAATTATTAACTTAAATTTACTTTAAAATTATTATTGTACTATGTTTAACGTCTGTATAATAATAATTATTATTAAACGATTTTTTACGACATTCAGACTTTTTTTAAAATTGAAAAAGAGTTGAGTACTATAAATATGGGTTCGAATCCCACCGAAGGCACTTAGCTTTTTTAATTTTAAAAAATTGACTAAATGCTGTGAAAGATTGTTTAATAATCGTTTGTTTATTAAAAAAAGTATTCATTTCTATTTATTTAAAAATATATATACGTCATTGACTTTTTTGTAAGTTTTATTTTTTTTTCGGATTAAGCGACTGAAAATAAAAGTTGTTTAAAGCTGGCGCATAATCCCAAATAAAATGGCTGAACTAAATTCAAACGAAGAACTTTTCAATTATTTGAAGACCAACAGCATTCTTTTTGAGGATCATAAGAGATTACTGGGTGATATATTGCAAATGAGAAACGTGGACTACACCGAAGATGAAAAATACGTAATATCGAAAATATTGCGAAAGTACTGTTCAACACTATCTAGCAAATGGAAAAAATCTAATAGAACAGAAGAACGTTTTTTACGCATAAATCAATCTTGGTTGGCTCGCCAATTTATTTGGCCAGGATTTATGACTGTTCGCCCTAAAGAAAGGCAACTGCGTAAACCATTTGAGGACTTGTCAACAAAACAAAAAATGAGACGAACAAAAGAACTCAGGAAAGAAAATATTCAAGAGCTAAGTTTTGCTATGGCTTCAAACATGAGTCAAGGTATTCTATTATTACAAAGACAAACAGAGAAAAAATTAAAATGTTTAATAATAATAATGATTATAATAATAATAATAATAATAATAATAATAATAATAATAATAATAAACTATTTCATTAGAAAAAATACTAATACAATATTTTTTAGATAATCAAGATATCAACAAGATTTTAAAATTTTTAAAAGAAAATCCAAATCAAGTTAAAAACGTTTTGAATTTTTGCAACGATATGGAAAAATATCATCAGCATTCTTTTTGAGGATCATAAGAGATTACTGGGTGATATATTGCAAATGAGAAACGTGGACTACACCGAAGATGAAAAATACGTAATATCGAAAATATTGCGAAAGTACTGTTCAACACTATCTAGCAAATGGAAAAAATCTAATAGAACAGAAGAACGTTTTTTACGCATAAATCAATCTTGGTTGGCTCGCCAATTTATTTGGCCAGGATTTATGACTGTTCGCCCTAAAGAAAGGCAACTGCGTAAACCATTTGAGGACTTGTCAACAAAACAAAAAATGAGACGAACAAAAGAACTCAGGAAAGAAAATATTCAAGAGCTAAGTTTTGCTATGGCTTCAAACATGAGTCAAGGTATTCTATTATTACAAAGACAAACAGAGAAAAAATTAAAATGTTTAATAATAATAATGATTATAATAATAATAATAATAATAATAATAATAATAATAAACTATTTCATTAGAAAAAATACTAATACAATATTTTTTAGATAATCAAGATATCAACAAGATTTTAAAATTTTTAAAAGAAAATCCAAATCAAGTTAAAAACGTTTTGAATTTTTGCAACGATATGGAAAAATATCATCATTTTTATTCAAGAGATGAAGCTTTAGCCCTTTTTGTTTCTTTAAACCTTTCTAAACACCAGTATATAAATCAAAGGAAAGCAGCCATTAAAAAAAATTGTCAGCTATATCCATCATATTACCAAATTCAAGTAGCTAAACAAGAATGTTATCCCTCTAAACAGACAATTATGATCACGGATCGGTTTGCCAGGATAACTTTACAAGGCTTACTGGATCATACCGTGTCCAGAATTTTAGCATTTAGCCATTGTGATCCAGGTTCAAAGCTAACTTTGTTCGGCAAATGTGGTTTTGATGGCGCTTCAGGCCAAAGCGAATATAAGCAAAAAACCGATTTTGATGACTCCAGCATATTTATGGCTGCATATGTGCCAATAAAACTAGTGCACACCGATGACCATACAAGGATAGTATGGGAGAATCCTAAGCCATCTTCAACTTTCTTTTGCAGGCCTTTAAATTTTCAATTTATTAAAGAGTCCAAGGAGGTAATTATAACTTACGCTTTGGTTGTAGCTTGTTTCTCATATTATTCTTTTATAAATATGAATATACAATGTATCAGTATGAAATCATTTATAGGTAATATCCGAATGCTGGGAGTCATTGAAAAATGAAATTTCCCTACTTGAAGAAACTCATATTTCCGGGGATATTATAACAAACCATAATATATTTACAACCATGCTTGACGGAAAAATTTGTTCCTGTTTGGCAGATAAAACATCATCAATAGTGTGTTATATTTGTGGAGCCAAGCCCACAGAAATGAATCAATTGGAGGTAGGTATAAAAAAAGTAACGTATTTGTGAGTCCTATAACTACTAGAACCATTAACCACAGGAATATTTTAAAACTTTTTTAGTTAATCGAAAAAAAGACACCAAATGAAGAAAATTATAATCTGGGAATCTCCAATTTACATTCCTGGATAAGGTCGATGGAATGTTTATTGCACATATCCTATAATTTGGAATTTAAAAAGTGGTCTGCACGCAGTGTTGAAGATAAGCAACTGAAAGAAAATAAAAAGCAAGAAATTCAACAGAGGTGGGTAGTCTATGCAAAATATCCTTAGCTAGGACATTTTCCAGAATATTCCATTAAAATAAACCTATTATTATCAAGGAATATATTTCTATAATAAAACAAATCTCCCTGGTTTTAGATTCAGAAATGAAATGGGACTAAATGTTGATTTCGTAAGACAAGGCTATGGAACATCTAACGATGGCAATACTGCCAGAAGATTTTTTCAAAATTTCGAAAAAACAGCTGAAATAACAGGGATTGATCAGAGACTGATAGAGAATATTTATATAGTACTCCAAGTCTTAGCAGCGGGAGAGGAGATTGATGCCGAAAAATTCCATACTCATGCAAAAATAACGGCAAAATTATATGTAGATCCTTATGGATGGTATTATATGCCTGCATCTCTACATAAAATTTTAGTACATGGCTCATCAATAATTAAAAATTTTCAACTTCCTATTGGCTACCTCTCAGAAGAAGCTGCAGAGGCACGAAATAAACATTTCCTTAATTATAGAGAAACAAAATCTAGAAAAAGTAATAGAATGTTTACAAATGAGGATATTCTACATAACCTTCTTCTAACCTCTGATCCATATATATCAAACCTGAGAATATCTTTAAATTTTTCCACAAAGAAGGTTAATTCTGAGTTAACCGAAAAAGCCAAATCTTTGTTACTGTAGAGACTTTTTAGTTAATTAAAAATTTTAAGCATTAGAATGTTTCCCAGTATATGATCAGTTAGATATTGTTTATGGAGAATGAGAAAATGTATAGTTATGCGATAACTTCAGTGTGAAGTGTATGACTTCTGTGTAAATGGTTCATGGATCAAAAAATTGTACTTCCCATACTTATAGACATTTTTTTAAAATAACCATAGCAAAAAAGGTAAGATTTCATATTATCCTTTGTAAGACTTAATTTTTTTTATTTGATTTTTCATATCTTTAATCATACATCAATCGTGTTTTAGTTATCCTGATTTTTTTATTATTAATATATTTTGAGATGTTCTCAATGTTACAGGTGAATATAGTTGTCTATAATTATTTTATTTTAATTTGGTTGTTCTGGAGGCATAATTTGGGACACTCTGTATATATTTTTGGACATTTAATTTGCAACGTTTCTATATATTAATAGTTTAATAATATAAGTTCTAACTACAGCAGTAACAGGTATGTAGTATCAAAAAGGTAAAATAACTATGTAAAAATGGTCATGATGGGTAATAAAACCACCCTGTATAACAAGTTTTTTTTTAAGTTTGTATACATTGCTGAATTGAATCTTCACGTTCTATAATTTCTAAAAAAAATATAAACAATATTTTTTAAAATCATTTTTTATACAATACCAATTTTGGCATGGTTTTTAAAGACACCCAGTAGAGTTATTAAAATCGCACATCCTTTTTAGTGATACTCAGGTCAATAAAAGCAACGTATAAAAAAAAATAGGAAAAGAAAAATCTACTAAGACCCAGAACTCCATATAATATATACCCAGTCAATGTACTTTACACCGAAATTAATTTATATGATGTCCGCCATCTTGAATTTTCACAAAATGTCATATTTAATGACTAAATTTTAAAAGTGAAGGCGTCAGCTGCCTAGAAAGTACAAAATCATCAAAATCGAACGAGTAGAAAAAAACATATTACCAATGTCCCGCTGGTCCCTATGCTTCGATCCACTGTGTGTCGGCTGTATAATAGAATTTCTGCTCTCAATAAGATTTTCAATTCTTCTTCTGAAATCCACATGTTCATCATACGCATTAAAACATATTTGTCATAAAAACTATACATTTCTTACAATTATTTTTTCTACAAACGTCAGTAAAAGTATAATTTTTATCGTTGTCAGTATCTAAAATCTCATTTTATGACGCTGGTGTTAAAAGTAATGTACTTTTAGCATTTGTGTTAAAAGGGATTTAATTTTATCACTGAATATAGAAACATAAGGACTTCTAAACCAAAGTAATATATTTATTCAATTAAATGTATAAGTAGTAAACTCCAATTAGGATAAGAAACTCCACGGGCTATCTCACTGGTAGCTGTAACTGGCACATTAATTCTTAATGCATTTTATAAAAATTCTTTAATGGCAGCAATTCATACAATAATTTGTGTGTTGCATTTGTAACAACTAAATTGCTCGACTATGAAACTAAATTACAAAACGAGGGTGGTGACACCAGTTCCAAAGTGCTACATGTAAAAATAAATATCATGGAGCCGAATTTCTCAAACAAACTACTAGAAAACCTTTTTCCAAACAAGGAAAACCATGAGGCACGCCATCAGGACAGTTTTATTCAAAAATGAAGTGTAGGTATTGCCGGCGCAATAATCATACAATAAAAGACTTACTTTTACTAGATAAATCATCGAAAAGAATGTACTTTACAAACAGTTCGTATAGAATCAAATAGTGACCAGGCGTTTGCTTTTATCGTGGGAAAGGAATCATATCGTGAATCAAGAGAATGTCTTCACATCATACAGACAGTTGGATCATCCAATTCGAATTTCCAATGGCAAAATTTGGTGCTACATTTAGAGCAACATTAAAAGGAAACATCAGCATATCTACTGACCAAGGAGTGGACAGAGTTCTGGAGGTGGTCCTGTATGCTGCGGACATCCCATATAATTTACTTTCTGTACATCAAATTTAACAAGTAATTTTTGAAAATGGTTCAGTGAGTATCAAGGAGTGTAACAAAAAAATAATAAAGGGTAAGTCCCAAATAATGTAATAACTGTGATAGTAAAAATTATTAAATTCTTAAAAATAAAATTAAATGTGTCTGAAAGGGCCTTAGATAATTATACACTCTGGCACGCCCTAATAGGTGACATAGGCAAAAAAAAAATTCAAATAAAAAAATATTGATTTGTTGACAGACAATAAGTATTTAAAAAATATCCAACCAACACGTGATATTTGTTAAGGCTAAAGACATTAAAAGACCATTATTTTCATTCCGATGTGTGTGACGCACAATAATAATAATTATTATTATTTTATCACATCGTTTACATTTACTATAAAAAATACATTACGTTATTTACTATTTTTCCATAAAAGGTGTTATTCCAGAAAATGGAAATAACCGAATATTTACTAACTTTGTTTTATTTCGCCGTAATGTTTTCACATCAAAATTTTACCAATTTATTTCTATATTACACTTGATTTTTGTGTAAAATTTGAGATTAATTCGGTAAATAGATTTTTAATTATGTTATTTTCGAAAATTTTACATAAATATTTTAAAACACAAAAACCTACAAAAATCTCGGAGGGTAACTTTTGCACGATTTTAATTTTCCCTTCAGATAGTGGACTATAAGGGAATATTATGCTAATGTACGTGTACAAGGTGTTAATGTGATCATGTTACAAACTTCTAGGGTAGATAGAACAAATAAAAAGAAAAAAAAAGTTCTTATGAACATAGGTCCGGAAAAGCTTCCTCAGGGAGCTAGAACCCTTTGAAGATGGCCTTCATGAATTAGTTTTTGTTTTATAGCTCCTACTTCAGCTACCGCATTGACAACTCTAACTAGGGGCGTATGAATCAGGGAGGTATTTGAATACATTTGACTATATTCCTCTAGAGCTTCAATTACTTGCCATTTACATAAAAATCACTCTTTATGAAAGCCACTAAATGTCACCGTTTCTTCGGAAACTGGCTAAAATCAAATTAAGGTACAATTATTTTAAGTTTTATTATTATTATGTCAGGTAGTACAAAAGAAACTTAAAATAATAGTTGCCGAAAATGCCAGCCACCACATTCGATACATTTATTGCACCTAGGTAGCATATTTAAGTTGACGTGGTTAAAAACATGGCATGGTTTGGATTACTTCAGCCTCAGCGGAAATTCTAGCCACCAAATTTTCTTCTGACTCGATTGGAGTTTCATAAACGAGACTTTTCATATGCCCTCAATGAAAAAAATCTAAAAGTGTTAGATCTGGGGAGCGCGCTGGCCAGATGACAGGACCTCCGCGTCTAAACCAACGTATTCTAAAATTTTCATTTTGGTGCTCGCAGACAAGAAGTAAAAAACGAACAGGCGCTTCATCATGTTAAATAAATAAAAATATCTTTTATTTCGAAAATTACAAAAAAAGGATTACCAAATACGTCAAACATTTTTTTGCGTCAACAGGGGCGCAATCTAGCCTAAGGCTACTCTACTGAACCACGGTCAAAACAAAAAACAAAACAAACTAAACAGCATATCTGATAATAATTATTTAATACTAGGAGAACTGCGGTATGCTCATGTAAGATAGGAGAAATAAGCAAAACAAACACTAATATCAATAGCAAAGGATTAATGACTATCACTATCAAAGAAAATATCAAACCTTAATTTGAAGATCAAAAAGTAATTTTTTGTGTATATTTTTAAATAACAGTTTGTTAGTTTAAATTTTCCCTTGTCAAATAATTGTAACACTTTACTGCATTATAAGTGAAAGATCTCTTAAACATAGCGCTTTGATGATGAGGCATTGTGATTCTGTATTAATACTACGAACATTAACAGAATGAACATTTGAACGAAGGACTGTCTAATGTATCTAAACACGGCTCATAAATAAAATCACAATATGTAAAATTAGAGAGGACAAGTGACTCACAAAGCATTTTTGTTAAGTTAAAATCTAAAATATGTATAAAGTATTTTAAGATTCATATATGATTTCTGTATAAGTTTCTTAACATATTCCTTAAACTTTAACTCAGAATCAACTATAACACCCAAGGTTTTTGCAGAATTTACGACAGAAAGTTGAACTCCGTTTACTTCAATTTTTAGATTTTTTTTTAAGAAAAGACATTATTTTTATTACCAAAAAGCAATAACGTTGATTTAGTTGGATTAGGATTTAGGTTATGATTATTTGATAAAAGCATCATCATCTCTAGCCCGTGTCGGTCCATTTCTGGACATATGCCTCCCTCATTCGCTTCCAGTTGTCTCGGTTCTGTGCCACCCTTATCCACGGTAGTCCTGCAGTTTTCTTAATGTCATCCGTCCAGCGCATTGATGGTCGTCCTCTGGATCTTTTTCCTAAATAGGGTCTCCACTGCAGTATGACTTGTTCCATCGTTCATCTTGGCACCTTGCAATATGTCCTGCGAAGCCCCATTTGAGTTCAGCAATAGCTTCCCCGACGTCCCTTATTTTCGTTATCCCTCGTATAACTTCGTTTCTTTTTCTTTGACTTAAAGATATCCCTAGCATCTGTCTCTCCATAGCTCGTTGTGTTTTTCTGAGCATATCCATTGATTTCCTCTGAGCTGGATTCTTTTTCTGAGCATATCTATTGATTCATTCAGTTATTGTCCAGGTTTGACAGCCATAAGTCATTACAGGGAGTATACACTGATCGAACAAACGGAACCGTAGGCGTATTGGAATATTCTTATTCGTCATTGTGGCTTTCAACTTTCCGAATGCTGACCATGCTAATCTTTTTCTTCTTTGTATCTCCTGTGTTTGATTTTCTTTTCCCAGTGATGTTATGTGACCTAGGTAGACATAGTTTGGTACATTTTCTAAAACTTGATTTCTTATGAATATACGAGGATCTTCTCTACACATTACTTTGGTTTTATTCAGTTCATTCGGAGACCGATTTTAGCTGACTTTTCTTCCAATTCTACTAGCATTTCACCAAGTTTTTCTTTATTTTCAGAAATGAAAACAATATCATCTGCATATCTCAGATGGTTCAATCTCCTACCATTTATAGACATTCCCCTATTTTGCCAATGCAACTCCTTAAATACGTCCTCTAAAGCCAGGGTGAATAGTTTTGGCGATAGAGTATCCACT
Source organism: Kuschelorhynchus macadamiae (assembly GCA_030620095.1). Taxonomy (NCBI): domain Eukaryota; kingdom Metazoa; phylum Arthropoda; class Insecta; order Coleoptera; family Curculionidae; genus Kuschelorhynchus; species Kuschelorhynchus macadamiae. The sequence goes on along the minus strand of JAUTXW010000774.1, from coordinate 998,835 downwards.
TGTTTTATACCTCTTTCTATTTTGATTGGATTTGTTATTTTGTTGTTAAGCTCTATTGTGGAGGTGGCGTTCTGGTATATATATTTAAGAATTTGGGTATAGCGGCTATCTATTCTGGCGCTGGAGACTGAGTCCATTATTGCCCAGTGCTCAACGGTGTCAAACGCTTTTTGAAAGTCAACAAATGCCATGCAGATATCTAGGTTGTATTCTATCGTTTTTTGTGTTAAAATCTTCATTGTCAGGAGATCATCACATGTACCGTATTGATTTCTAAAGCCGGCTTGTTCCTTAGGTTGATCCTGATCTAGTTTATTTGTGACTCTATTGGTGATGATCTTTGTGAATAATGTATATACTTGTGATAAAAGGGAGATCGGTCGGTAATTTTCTAAGTCAGTCCTATCACCTTTCTTGTGTAAAAGTATTACAACGGCATTGTTCCAGTTATTAGGAATTTTCCTTGGTACATGCATTCATTGAACAAATCGCACAACCTTGTTAACAGCACACTTCCACCATATTTAAGCATCTCTATCAATACTTGGTCACAACCCGGAGCTTTGTTGTTCTTCATATTATCTAAAGCATGACTAATCTCACTTTTTGTGATTTTTTGGGAGATCTTCCGATCCTACATTTAATATGTGTTTTGAAGGTCCTTGGTTGCCATTTTGCTGAACTTTTGAGCTGTAGAAATTCGATTATGATAAAAGCATAAGTGTATTTAAATCTTGGTTAATAAGGTCAGAAGCAAGCAAACAGTCGTCACGATTAAAATGAAAATAAATTTGTGTATCATCAACGTACGCCTATACCTTACAGTTATTAAGAGATTTTAATATGTTAGCAGTGTACATTATAAAAAGCAGAGGATCTAAAATTGATCCTTGAGGAATACCTGATAAAACAGGTCCCTTTAAGAAAAAGTATGATTGGATGATATAACTTCATAACGATTTGACAAATATTTAAGAAGGATTTAACTAAACAAAGAAACTCTCCGTGAAAATCATAATATTTAAGTTTAGATATAATTAATTTGTGATTAAGAGTATCAAATGCTTTCGAAAAATCTAAAAGCACGAGTGCACTGCATTGTTTTTTATCAAATGTGGAAAACACCGGAAACTCCGTACTAAATCCCTTTTTAAACCCGAACTGGCTATCAGGTAATATTTTATAATCAATAAAATGTGAATACAATTGAGTAAAAAGAAATTTTAAAAAAATATTTGACGTGGCCGGCAAAATACTTATGATCCTTATATCATTGAAGGTTAAAGGCCGAGTAACTTTAGCGAGAGGTTTGTCAGCAGAGGTCTTCCATTGATTAGGATAATAATACGTTTCGATAAAGCAGTTGATAATATGTGTAATATATTTATCAATGAACGGACTACAATATCTAAGCATTTGTGGAATTAAATAATGAGTGACGGCTCGTACTCTAAAATTCAGGGTCGGCCGAGGCTCAAGGCCAATCAAAAGCGATTTTACAGTGAAGAGCTAATGAGGTAATTACCTCCCCCCCTCCCACCGCCAAAGAGCGGTCAAACATACTGTGTAATTTACATATTTTTACGTTTTACGAAACACTATAGCACAAGAGCGACCTGTTGGATTGGGTCTCTTGCATATCCATAGATAGAGTATTGACGTAAATATAAACAATGTAATTAATAAATTTGCTGCAGGAAAAAAATTGGACGTTATTCTGTAACTATTTATTAGAGGCTTTTTTCACTTATGCCACAAGTTAGATAAAAAATATAGGTATTTATGTTGTTCTCATACCATTTATAATATAATATATTAACAAACTTTTTTTTTCAAATTAATCCCCCTTCTCCCAGAAAAATCGTCCTTGAGGCCATTGTGGTGTTATTTAGTGCCGCGTCCACATGTGGTCAAATACTAGTCTTTTCTTTTTTCCGTTTATTTCTTCAATGATAATTAGGCAGTTATCAACATATATACAGGGTGTCCCACGACGAACTGCGGCGATCGATTTCTCAGAAAGTAGGCATTAGAAAAATTTGAAATTTTGGCAGCTAACTAAAGTCGATGGGGGCAATTCGCGCAAAATATTTTCAAGATGGCGGCACCTCCAGTTATACCGGAAGTAGACGTCAACTGCCTTATTTTAAATGGAACATCTTGTATATAATGGAATTTTTGGATTCCTGGAAAAATTGTAGGTATATTTCATGTATAATATCCTATACCTAAGTTAAACTGTTTTTGAGATATTTTGAATTTTATCTAAAAAATGACGTTTGCAGGTCTAGACATAATTATAAACATCTGCTTATCGAAGTCTCTATTATTTATTTTCGGTTGGCTTCCTTGTCTAAAAGGGTACACTTTAGTGGCCTGTGATGATATTTTTATAATAAATAAATATAGGCTGATCAAAAACTGACATTATAAATATACTTTAAAAAATCGTTAAAAGTTACTTTTTTCAAACGGAAACCCCCAATTTTTATAATTTTATCTTATTTAACACTTAAAATAAGGGTGACTGTGTATAAAGTTGTCTATTCCAAAAATTTGTAGTTTTTGAGTTATTGACGATTTAACTTAATTTTTTAATCTAATAATACCAGACGGCTTCTAAGTTTTCTTGTTAGTTGGCAATGACGGGGAGGCCTGGCGTAATATTTGTTGTCGTTTGACAATTACCCGCTAAAATATTATTTATTTATTATAATAATTATTAAACTAATAATCATGCCGGGCGATTAAATTATACACACGAGGATTATTTGAATTTGTTTATTATCTATGGTGAATCTAACAGAGTTTTAACAAGAACATACCAGATATTTGCTGATTGATATCCAGATAAACAGAAACCGTCACCGAACAGCGTTAAACAAATGTTGGAAAACCATAAAAATGTTGAAACCGTGAAGACAAAAATTAATTAAAGAAAGCCTATTCCCATTATAGTCTAGTCTACACAAGAGCACAACTTATTTTTTCAATAAATATTAAAAATGTCCACTTTGTACTTCCAAACATTTTTCGCATTTCCGAATAAATTCCTCGTGGGTGGCCGCTCTAATTGAAGCTGGAGATAAACTTTCGAACGCGTCCATTACCCTTGCCATACAGTCCTCTTTCGTTGTTACTGGATTAAAATAAACGATTCCTTTTATTGTTCCCCATATAAAATAGTCTAGGACTGTCAGATCTGGGGAACGAGGAAGCCACAGGAAAGGTCCATTGTTGGCAATCCACTTGTAGTAAGACGTAGCTTGTAAAAAGTTAGTAACTGCAACGGTTCTATGAGGTGGGGCGCCATCGTGTTGGTAGAAAATTTGACTATGTTCTGCTAAAGGTAAATTACTTAAATATTCGTTGTCCAACTCTTCAAGAATATTCAGATATCTTTCTCCTACAAAAGTTTATAGACATAATTTTACGGAAGAAATGCGTTGATAATATTCATCGATTTATTGATTTAAGAAAAAACAAAATACATCAAAATTCAATTAATTTAATCTGAACAGTGCTCAATAAAAAAAAGAAGGTTTAGTATTTTATGACTTTCTAAAGTACCCTGTATAAATAGCTTGTAAATATCTAACTAAAGATAACTTTCCTATAAAACTTAGGACGATATATTTTTTTAAATATGATGTATTACGGTATGTGGACCAGTATTTCTATGAAGTAGTGTAGTGTGACCTGTATAAATAATTTAATTTAATTTATTTATGTAATAATATTTACTAAATGATTTATCTAATTTTGGAAATTGATAAAAAAAATTATTGTAATATTACCTAAATGGATTATTTTTCATTAAAAAAGTTCTTGTGTTTAGGCAATTTATAACTTACGATTCAAATTTTCTTCGTAAAAATTCAGTTTTATTATTCCATCGTTCCTTACTGCACAAAATACATTAAATTGCCAGGATTCTTGAAAGTTACGCAATCTTACTGCATGAGAATTCCAATCACTCCAAAAATGGGAATTGTGTCTATTAAAAAGGCCATTTTTAGTTAATTTTGCTTCATCGGTCGAAATTATATTGTCCAAAAATCTAGGGTTATCTTGTACCATTGTTAAAATAAACTCGCAAAACTGTACTCTTTTTGGCAAATCAGTGTCTTAGATGTTGAACCAATGATATTAAATAAGGTTGGAAGTTATGTTTCAACAGAATCATATGCACTGAGTTCCTCGAGATTCCTGATTGTCTTGCCACGTTTCTTAGGCATGTCATTGGATATGCTGCAAAATATCCCAGAATTGCAATCTCGAGATTTTCATTTTCAACAATGGGCTTCCTCTTATTAATTTTTGCCTTGACGTTTCCAAAATTTTTATAGTTTTTCAACATTTGTTTAACGCTGTTCGGTGACGGTTTCTGTTTATCTGGATATCTATCAGCAAATATCTGGCATGTTCTTGTTAAAACTCTGTTAGATTCCCCATAGATAATAAACAAATTCAAATAATCCTCGTGTGTGTAATTTAATCGCCCCGGCATGATTATTAGTTTAATAATTATTATAATAAATAAATAATATTTTAGTAGATAATTGTCAAACGACAATAAATATTACGTTCTATAGTAACCAATTGGTTTTGTTCTCGCCAGGCCTCTCTATCATGGCCAATTAACAAGAAAACTTACAAGCCTTCTGGCATTATTAGAATAAGAAATTTTAAATCGTCAATAACTCAAAAACCACACATTTTTGGAATAGATAACTTTACACAAAGTTACCCATATTTTAATTGTTAAATAAGATAAAATTATAAAAATTGGTGGTTTCCATTTGAAAAAAGTAACTTTTAACGATTTTTTAAAGTATATTTATAATGTCAGTTTTTGATCACCCTATATTTATTTATTATAAAAATAACAGCAAAGGCCACTAAAGTGGATCGTTTTGTACAAGGAAGCCACTCGCAAATAAATAATAAGCATATATATATATATATATATATATATATATATATATATATATATATATATATAGAAAAATACTAAATTATATATGAAAAACAAAGGCCTAGTTCAAAAGATGAACCCTTTATTGTATAGTCAAGCTTTCGGGATTATTTACCCCTTCTTCAGGACATTTCTACAAAAAATTTTTAGAAAAAGATAACCACGTTAGTAACTAATTCTAGAATTTTGGTTTTTTATATAACTCACCAATGTGGGTTTAAAAAAAGCAAGATTGCATTCCATCAAACAAGAATTTATGTAATGTTTATTCTAAAACAAACCATCACACTTTGGAACATTTAAATTACAAAAATATTGTTATTTAACTGTTATTACATGATTAAAAATTGAAAAAATTGAGGGATTTTCATGAGGAACGCCATTATGTTACTTAAAACAGGTTGTGTTGCCGTATAAAACGATTTAATTTTTAAGATGATGAAATTACAAGGAAAACAAGGTGTGTAATAAGGATAGAGAATTGTTTTGTTAGATGTAAGCGACAAAGAAAGGAGAGAACTATACGACTGAACGTCGGTTACTCTGAACACGCGAAAGGTGATGGAGTGTTGCCTACATTAAGTGAAGGGCTATATACTGCCCAACGCAGTTTTAATCTCTACTAAATTTAAATAAATATATTTGAACATGAGAAGAACAAAAAATTAGTTAATGCTTTTTTTTGTGCCTAATTATCTGTTATGGAAACATAATTTTATTATTAAATGATGGAAGGGAGATTTAAGGAGTTATATTAAGTTCAATTTTTTTATCATTATAAAAATTTTTTTGAAACAAAGTAGAGGGACGGAAAACAGAGAGAAACTCTTTCACTCGTCAGGGGCGGGAGCGTCCAAGCACTGGTATTTGTTTTTATGTAATTTTAGGATGTAGCTGTAAATGGTACTCAGACCTTGAGTATCACTTTTTTTATTCATCACTGGATCCTGTGAAATTATGTGAATCATCTCTAAGAACATGCGTTTGTAATATGATGAGGCTCTGTCAAGAATCTCAACATTATTCCAGTTAAGAGAATGGTTGTTATTAATAAAGTGTTCACTCAGTGCACAGGACGGTACCCCTCTCCGACAGTCACTTTTATGAGATGTGATTCTGCCCTTAAGGCTCCTAGACGTTTGCCCTATGTATACTAATTCACATTCGTTACAAGGAATTCTGTATACTACATTGTGGTTTTCAAGAGAGGACAAAGGTGTTTTAGTTTTTGTGAAAAGAAGAGATAAAGTCTTTTGTTGTTTTCTCGCTATTTTCACATCTGTATCTTTAAAAATATTGATCAATTTATTAGTGAGATTATCTATGTATGGAAGAGAGAAAAAACGTTGTGATGTATGAGGAGAAATATCATCCTGAGTCGACAATTGTATATTTATGTTACTAGGTGTGTTAACAGAAGAATGAGAAAGTAGTGGACTTGGATGAACGTTAGGATCTCTAAAATTATCAGTTATGTTGTGTTCAGTTTGGAACAAAATTTTTAGCACTAGCTTTGGGGGGTATGAATTTTCTAAAAAAATGGTTTTTAACTGTTGTAACACTTGATGTCTTTTAGTAGGATGAGAAAGTTTAACGGCTCTAGTTTTCATGCCTATAATTAGATTGATTTTTGTTCTAGCAGGGTGGTAGGAATAGTAGCTGATGAATCTGTTAGAACAGTATGGTTTTCTATACCATTGTGTTAGTAAAACATTGTCATCTGACCTGATGACTAACATGTCGAGGAAAGGAATGCTGTTGTTTACTTCCTTTTCACATGTAAATTGTATGTGTTCATTAAATGAATTAAACAGATCAAGAGCAAAATCTATTCTATCCCTGGGGAGCGCAAGTAAAAGATCATCTACGTAGCGTTTTTGTTTTTCTTTGACTGCATCCCCACTAATTTAGTATTTTTCTGCTTAATTAGTCAGTCACGACTAGGATTCACTCTTTATATATATATATATATATATATATATATATATATATATATATATATATATATATATATATATATATATATATCGATAAGCAGATATTTATAGTTATGTCTAGACCTACAAACGTCATTTTTTACATTCAATTCAAAATATCTGAAAAACAGTTCAACTTAGGTATAGGATATTATACATGAAATATACCTAGAATTTTTTAAGGAATCGAAAAATTCGATAATATACAGGGTGTTTTATTTAAAAAAAGAAAGTTGACGTCTACTTCCGGTATAACCGGAAGTGCCGCCATCTTGAAAATATTTTGCGCGAATTACCCCCATCGACTGTAATTAGCTGCCAAAATTTCAAATTTTTCCAAAGCCGACTTTCTGAGAAATCGATCGCCGCAGTTCGTCGTGGGACACCCTGTATAGCAGATCTAGGCTAGAATACAAATTTAATAAACGAGAAAAAAATTTTAGTAAAGCGCTCTAGTCAGCCAATTTAATTTTTTGATATTTTAATGTATCTTGTCTCAAGAGGAAAATAAAATAGATGCCAAACAAAGTGGAAGCTACATACACAACCAAAAAAGCACATTGTCCAGAAAGAACGACGATGCGGCCGACCGATTTCTAAAACAAATTGCAAATGATATATTAAAATATTAACTTGCACTTATTTCGTCACCACATTTAAAAATGTAACATGAAGTAAAACTTGCTATTATAATATATTAACCATCATTAGTCATGACTAAAGCAAAGAACTACAATTAATAGGGGTAACTTTGCCCATCCGGGTATCATTGGCCCGACAAGCAAATATTTGTTAATAAAGGTTTCTCTAATTTATTTTCATTCAAAGTTCAAATACAAATTTAATCTATGTGCTGCCATCTAGTATACAATAGATAAAACTAAGTTGGCCGCGTTCTGTCATTTCGTTTAGATTTGTGGGGATATTTTTGCGCGTTCAAGAAACGTAAGTTGATTTTTTGGTGGCTTTATGCAGAAAAAAGGGTAAGTAATAATGTAAATCATATACATAGATGTTTTTTTTAAAATAGGTAATCTTTTTTTCAACAAGATCGTTGAGTTTTTATGTAAATAATGCTCTATTTTAAAATGTTATCCATTTAGCTTAAATTTCTGGGTAACTTTGGCTCTGGCCTGGGCCAATGTTATCCGCTTTGAATTTTGATTTATTTTTCTGACATTCTAAGCATATATTTTTTTATTTTAGGTTCTATAATGCCTCGAAAAAAAGTTACCACATTACCTGGAATACGTCGCTATGGTACCAAATCGAATTATACAGCCGAGAAGCTTCAAGAAGCCCTTGAAAAAATAAGAACTGGTGTTCTAAGTCAACGAGAGGCTGCAAAAGTTTATAACATACCACGATCCACTCTTAAAAACAAACCAAAAGGAAAACACAAAAAAGAAGTAGAACGTCCAACCGCACTCACCAAGGAGAAAGAAGAAATAATTGTTAGCCACATTCTGTCCATCAGTCAGCAGGGTCTCGCATTTACTCTTTATGATGTCCGTTGTATAATAAAAAGTTACTTGGATGATACTGAGCGGAGTATACCAACTTTTACCAATAACAAACCAGGATGGGAATGGGGAAAGTTGTTCCTTGAAAGACATCAAATAATTAAACAGACCTTTGCTGCCAATATTTCCCAAAAACGAGCTCAAGTAGACGAAGCAAATATAAATAAATTTTTTGAAAACCTTGAGCAAGAATTGATTTGATGAGTCTGGTTTTCACGATCAAAACAAAAAAACTTTTATTTCATCGGTCCTGCAGACATCCCGAAATAATGAGAAATTCCACAAAGTCGTTTTTCACAGTAATGTTTTGTGGTAGTGCATCAGGAGAATTGCTGCCACCTTGCATCATTTTGAAGGGTAAAAATAAGTGGTCCGACTGGATGTACAGGTTCCAGGCTTAATGTCTCAAAAAGTGGATGGATAGATGGAGAAATATTTGACGACTGGTTTGAGAATCATCTGTTACCCGTATTAAATAAAAAGGAAGGAAAAAAAGTTGTCATCGGAGATAACTTTAGTTCACATGTAACTATAATAACCCTAAAATTATGTGAGCAAAACAATATTAGGTTTGTGTGCCTTATCCCGAATTCAACCCATATGCTCCAGCCGTTAGATGTGGCTTTGTTCTCGCCCCTTAAAGCTACTTGGCGATTAGTTTTACTGCAGTGGAGATCATCATCTCAAGGAAAAAAGGCGGCTGCACTTCCAAATAATCGTTTTGCCCAATTGTCAAATGAGACCTTAAAACAGATAGAACATACAATATCAGATAATCTCATTGCTGGCTTTAAAGCAACTGGAATATTCCGACTCTCAAGAGAAAGGATTTTACTAAAGCTTCCAAATTATACCAAGCCCAACAACGTTGAAGAATCTGTGGGTGAACAATTTGAAAAATAACAAAATCAATTTTCTTACGCTTCAATCATAAAGGGGAAAGGTTTCTTCTCTTAAGTGTCGGATGCAATTTGAAGAGGAAAACGATTTGCTACATTGTTGGGACGGTGACTTATGTGGAGTTGTAAACTGTCTATTCCTTACTTTAGGATATTTACCTTGCTTCTGATATTTACAGTCAGTTTATTAAGTTAAACATCTACTACTCTAAATATTAATATGAATAGGTACCTAAAGTAACTAATGCAGTTATTGATCGTTCCCCGTAGATGTATTCATTACGATAAAATAACGCGCGGCCTCGTATAGCTCGCATCTAGCTGTTAGGTGTGTTCGCTGTGATTTACGACCGTTCGCAAAAAGCTGGCTTTTGGGAGCACAACAAAGGAGTGAGAGAACTGTTGCTTTCTCAAACTGTGGTTAAAGTTAACATTGTTCAATAGACTGAAATTGATGAACTTACTAACAGCAATTTAGGTCCCAAAATTGGTTGCGGTAGCTGAAGTAGTTTCACAGTTATCAAACGAAACTAGCTAACGAAAGTCATATTCAAAGGCAGGGACGTAGACAGGGAGGGCCTTTTTATCCTGTGGCCCCCCACTGCCCCCTCCCATTAGCCTGTCTAAATATATTAAACGATACGCTCATACAAGCCCAATATCTTTAACGAAATAAAATACTCAAACCACAACAACACAAAATATCTCTACTAGTAAGAATCCCAAATATATGCTGACCCTTACTTAATTAGAACAAAGAAAATATAAACAATAATAATCAATCCCGGTCTCTAGTGGTTCATGTGAGTGAACTTTCAAATTTTTGAGAAATAGAATTGGAAATGACAGACTATCAAACTTGTCTATTTTATCAATTGAGAAGTCATTGATAAAAAAACATAGATCTTCACAGTAATAGATATTTTTGTGGAAAATAAGAGAAGAATAAATTTAATTCTATGAGTAGTTTTTTTTGTATTTTTTAGTTAACGATTTGTATTATTCATATTTATTTTTTATTAGTTTTAGTAATACTTCCACAACTGTACATTAAATAAAGTGAAAAAACATGTTTCTCTAGATGTGTTTAATTAAGTTACTTTTGTATAAAATGTGTTAGAAAATTCGTTTTAATTTTTTTACTGGCACATATTATTTGTTACAGGATCCATCATTAATGTAAAAAAAATCTTTAGTAGGAAAGTATGCTACTTTGACACACTAATGACAGACCCTGTATATAGGCCCCTCTAGAACTATTTGTGCCCCCAACTGGCCCCACTAAAATGAATTTTCTGTCTACGTCCCTGTTCAAAGGGTTCTAGCTCCCTGAGGAAGAGTTTCAGGATCTATGTTCATATGAACTTATATTTTCATATATTTTATCTACCCTAGAAGTTTGTAACATGATCAAATTAACACTCTGTATAAATATCTGAAATAATTCAAAAAATTCATGTTTTGTAGAAATTTTAATGTTTGGTTTTTATTTCAAATAGTTCGGAGTTCTTGATTTAATACGGCCACGTTTCGACTGACTTACCCCAACAAATTTTTCTTCTCAGCGCCGCCCTCCATTCTATCACGGCACACAACCACATTCAAACAATTCTTTCTGCTTTGCGAACGAACCGTTCACCCGATAAAAGAAACAAACAAAACTATATAGATAACACTCGTCGGATGGCTCTTTTAATCGACTGATAAACTTAAAAAATAATCCTCGATTTTTGAATGCTTTTAGCTATCACTAAAAACAGTTTTTATTTACACACAACGGTAGTTATTTTTAGCGAAAATATCTGTGTGAAACGAAAAGAGGGACAGGATAAGGGATATGTTTACGGAGACATTGTGCATGATGACGTCTGTTGAAGTTCCGGCTTGCCAGGATCAATGTTTTCTCTTGTTAAGTAGATAAAGCCCATTAAATGATGAAATGCCAGCATATTTACTACCTACCTGGTTGATTTCAAAGCAAATATACTTAGGATATAAATCTTGTTTGATAAAACACTTATTTCTATTAATAGGAGAAAAATAAATAAATAAACATAATTTGTTTAGATATTCGATTTCCACCGAAAACCAAATGAAAGGAAATAAAATAGTGTATTCTATATAAAAAAACTCTATAATTTAACGTCAAATTTAAAAACGAACTGAAGTGTACGGTATTCAATTTAAAATGTACTGCTTTTTGACCCTCCCTCTATTCTATTCATCGGTCTTTTTCTTACCTTTTTTTTTTTTTAAAATCGTGTGCTCGTTTTCTATTCGCTGTCGGCTGTACAGGGTGTCCCACGGAAAAGTAACACATTTCGCGACTTAATAGCTCGAAAACGAAATATGATATCGAAATGCGGTTTTCATAGAATGGCTTAGATTTGCCTCGAGTTTTTTTCTTGTCAATGTTGCCAAATTTTCCTATTTATCCTAAGATCGCGGAGAAATACTTATTTTACCCTATACCCTATATATTTTTATGGTCTTGGATAGCCTGACAGTTCTTCTTTTCAAAAATACATAGTTTGGGGATATTTATTTTAAGTTCTTAGATTTTAAAATTAACTTTGTAAACTCTTGCATAATAATTAACCTTTCTGTTCACATGAAATGCTGCTTCGTCTGGCATTATTAATTAAGCATTAGGAAATTATCTCGTTAAATCTAGAATTGTTTCACATGTGTATCTAGTTAGTATCTTTGTTCGTGAGCGTGGGGATAATTCGTTGAAATGCTTGAATTTTGTATGCCTTAGATTTAATATTCTCTAAAAGTCGCTCTACTTTTCGACGTCATCCATCGCTATCCATTCTTCGTAGTTATGCGACACAATAACTATCAAGTGTGCTTCGGAACAAAAGTACGTAGACATCGTCCTGTTGACATTAAAAATAAGTTTGTTGTCAAATGCAGCTGTCAGATTTTTGATTTCGTCGATGTCTAAAATGTTTAATCAAATTGAAAAAGAATTTTTAGTAATCACACATGCAGAAACGAAATCAATAACAATATCCAGACGCAGAATTCGTACAGTACACCAAAAAAATTCCCCATCCAGAAAGTTGATTTTGTTATGGGTGTAACGGTTTATAGATACAGACTCTTTGGAGAGAACCAAAGCGACGCCGACGTGACAATCGAGCAGACGTGCTACTGAACGAAGCCTTAGCTGTAAGGGAAATTTTAAGCAATAATAATTATAAAATATATATTCGTAAAATGGCCAGCACATTGATGATGTCGAAAAATAAAGAGCGACTTTTAAAGATAATTAAATTTAAAGCATACAAAATTCAAACATTTCAACGAATTATACCCCACGCTTACGAACAAAAATACTACGTATGTGAAACAATTCTAGATTTAGCGAGACAATTTCCTAATGCGCAAATATTAATGTCAGACGAAGCAACATTTCATTTAAATGGAAAGATTAATAAACATAAATGCCGCATATGGGGACAGGGAAATCCGCGAGAATTCGCCAAAAGTAAATGTTTGGTGTGCGGTGTCGTCCACCAAGGTGTACGGTCCTTTTTTCTTTGTGGAGAATACCGTCCTTGGAGCTAATTATAACGGTATGTTAGAACTTTTCTTTTATCCGTAACTTGAAGAAGAATGGATTATTAATTATGACATATATTTCCAACAAGATGGCGCCCCAGCGCATTATTTAAACATTGCGAGAAATTCATCGGATCGAGTTTTTCCAAACAGGTGGATAGGCAGGGGAGGTCGTATACCGTGGGCTCCATATTCCCCAGATCTAACGATCACAGACTTTTTTTCTGTGGGGTTGTGTGAAGGAAGCGTGCTATAATCCTCTACTACGAAATTTGGAAGAACTTAAAATTAACATAAGAAATGTTATAGAATTAATTCCACAGGAAATGTTTCAAAACTCATATAGAAATGTTCTCTATAGATTGACCAAGTGTGTGGAAGTTAATGGAGGTCAGATACAACAATTGTTATAGTCTTTATTTATCTTCATGAAACTTTTTAGCTTTTGTTATTTTACTACTTGTATTTGTCACAATAAAGAAATTTGAAATTGGGTTCAAAGCAAGAATTTACAAAGCTAATTTTAAAATCCAAGAACTTAAAACAAATATTCCCAAATTATATATTTTTGAAAAGAAGAAATGTCAGGCTATCCAAGACCATAAAAATATATAAGGTGTCCCATTTAAAATAAAACAGTAATTTAGTCCCAAAAATTAGGTATTTCTCTGCGATCCTAGGATAAACGGGAAAATTTGACAACATTGATAAAAAAAACTCGGGGCAAATCTAAGCCTATTCTATTAAGTCGCGAAATGTGTTACTTTTCCGTGGGACACCCTGTATAATTGATTTCTTTCATAATAGTGATTTTCGCTTGCTTAAATGGTTATTATTAAATCATTTCTAAATTTTGGTTCACGCAAAACTAGATATGACGTCGCTTATGTTCACGCTATCTTATATAAGCTATTTATATGTTTTTCGTACAGAAGCTTAGTGGCGCAGTGGTAGGGTTCTCAGCTTGGGTCGTATAGCTTGTGGGTTCGAATCCCGACGTAGACGAAATATTTTTCTTAACAAAATTTATATTTATATTATTTTCTTAAAGTTAGGTCAGGTTAGTATTGGTTAGGTTTGCTGTAAAGAAAGCGCGCCAACCGAATTCCGAGTCTATATTAAAACAAGGACTTTTTTAATAAAATCTATACTTTTAAGTGAATCCTCCCGTTGGATCAGTACAAATTTGTCAAAAAAGCAGTCATTCACACGTTTTTCTTATTTAACGTATACCGAATTTCCGACGATTCGTTCACATTAGCGTGGAAGGAGCAACGGCCTTATGTTTAATGCTTCAAAGAAATGGATATCTCAACCACTAACGACATTACAGATTGGGAAACGATATCTGGGTTACGGGTTCAAGATTTATGACCACTTTTCGAAAATATTAGAGGTAGACATCTAAATTCATTACGGCAAAATATTGCAGAGTTCTTCTTCTCTTTTTTTAATTTATTTATACCAGCATGGTTGGGTCAAAAAAGTTTAAACTAGTTGTTAAGTTGTCCACCCTAGAGAAATTAGAATGTAAAAGTAACAAATCGTATAAAACAGCAAAAACTACTTAATCAAATGTTGGAAATGACCACCGTTTTGTTCGATACAAGTATCTAAACGAATTTCAACAGATACGCTAATAACGCTAACAGATACACTAAAGCGCTGATTCATCAATTCTTGCCACTATGACCTACAACAATAAAACTATTGAAGGTAGGCAAAATATTTGTTCAGCCTTTAAAGAACATTTCTCTAGTATTTATAAAAAAACAACAATCTAATAATATAACATCAGTAAAAGATTCTAATCACAATAATTGGGATTTCTGTTCGATTTACCTAAGTAGAGAAAAAATCTTAGAGCTTTTACGTTCCTTAGATGGAAATAAGGGCCCAGGCCCAGATATGCTTGCACCCTTATTCTTAAAAAACTGTGCCAATTCTTTCTGTGAACCTTTGTGTATTTTACATAACAAACTACACTCTGGATATATTCCCTCAAAATGGAATGAATCATATATCATTCCAATCTTTAAAGGTGGAATGAACTCAGATATCAAAAACTATAGGCCCATTAGTAAATTAAATATTCTTGCAAAAGTCCTAGAAAAATTTGTTTATGAGCTAATTTTTTGCGAAGTTAAAGGAAAAATTATTGAGGAACAACATGGTTTCTTCCCAAAAAGGTCAGTAGAGTCAAACTTACTATGCTTTTCTGAATTTGTAACAGATGCCTTGGACTCACAGCGACAGGTTGATGTGATTTATACAGATCTTAGCAAAGCATTTGACAGCCTCGATCAAAACATTTTAACAACAATACTTTATGAAATAATTTTATCGGAGTTTGTCTGTCGCTGGGTGTCATCCTACATCACTGAAAGATATTTTAGAATATCGGTCTCTCTTTCTTGTTATCCTTAGGAGTGCCACAGGGAAGTCGTCTGGGTCCTTTATTTTTCAACATCTTTATTAATCGTGTTAAGTCCTTCTTTTTGCACTGTAGATTTTTGGTTTACGCAGGTGATATTAAACTTTTTAAAGTTATTAAATCGGTTGAGGACTGTGAATTATTTCAGGAAGATTTATTGCCGTTTTGTACATTCTGTGATAACAATAGTTTAACCTTAAATGTCGAGAAATGCTATAAAATCTCATTTACAAAAAATAAAAATATATTTGATTTTAATTATACTTTAAATAATAAAATTGTTAGAGTTGTTAACGAAGTGATGGATTTTGGGGGTTATAATGGACAGCAAGTGGTCTTTTAATCTGCATATTGATCAAATGACTCACTGTGCACTTAAGATACCGGGATTTATAAAACGCAATTGTAAAAAATTTAGAAGCCCTAATGCACTCATAACACTATATTATGCATTTATTTATAGTAAATTACAGTTTGCCGCGCCCGTGTGGTCTCCAGGATATAATGTTCATATTGAACGAATTGAACGAGTACAAAAAAAGTTCTTAAAATTCTTATCATTTAAATTTAACATCCCCATAGTTAATCATAATTACTCAGAAATTCAACAACAATTTAGGATACTTCTTCTGCAACAACGTAGATTAATGTCAGATTTCGTAATATTATTTAAGCTAATAAACCACCTTTTGGATGTTCCACAATTGCTCTTAAAAATAAATTTTAATGCACCGATTAGGCAGTTTCGAGATCAAAATCCTTTTATAGTCCTATATAAAAGAACGAACCTGAGTTATAATTCTCCGCGAAACTTTAATGAATACAATTTACAATTTATACAATATGTCCTTATCATTATTTAGGAAAAGAATTAAGGTGTTTTTTAGTGGTTATGTAGAAACTTGAAACATTGGACTTTGGTGATATAGTTTTTTTCTTTCTACTATCAAAACAATATGTTTTTTTCTTTTGTTAAAATTGGGTAATTTAGTATAAGCTAATATTTGTTTACTAGGATTTTAGTATTCAGCGGATACTGTAGTGGAAACGTGGTTCTGTTTGTATCCCAAATGTCAATAAATAAATAAATAAATAAATAAACATCTTTTAATGTATTAAAATTAATATTACCAAATTCACTTCGGATTCTTTCCTTCATATTTTCTTTTGTAGTCGGATTAAATTTTTATCAAAGCCCCAAAGGAAAAGTCCATTTTTGTCAAGTCAGGGATCTAGGCGGCCACGCAATCGGTTCTCCTCTTCCTATCCAGCCTTCTTGAAATTGTTCATTAAGAAATGCATGAATGTCAGCCGTCTGTTAACTGGGGCACGCATAAACCATATTTGATCACGGACGTTAACAAGGATTTGGTATAATAGTGAATCTTCCCTCAAAAACTGGAGATTCATAAAAAAAAACGGATCGATGACAAAATTTCAAACAGTTCCACCCCAGACGTTAAGAGACCACCTATTTTCACTAGTTCTGCGAATATAGTGAGGATTTTCATTAGCGTAGAAATGAAAATTATGTCTATTAATATTTCCATTTTTGTGGAATGTTTCAAAAGTGTCGTTGTCTTCTATCACGATACTTTTTGTGATATAAGTAGATATCGCTAACAAACAATTTTTTTCACTTACTCCTAACACATAAATCATATCGAGCACATCTTGTCTATTCAAATTCATCTTTGCGTCTTACAATAGAAACTGTACTTAGTCTTTAATACAAAACTCAAGCACCAGCATTACTTGACAATTCACATTTGTATTTGACTAGGCACAACAACAAAATCAAAGAGAGCCAAGAATTGCTGACTCTTTTGTGTTATTTACTGATGCAGCAACATTCCACACAAGTAGAAATGTCAATAGACATAATTTTCAGAGAAAAAATTATTTTACTCGCATAACTAATCAAAATAGGTGGTCTCATAACGTCAAATGTACCTCTAATATTTTGGAAAAGTGGCCATAAATCTTGAACCACTCTGTGTTGACCTCACAGGCCTTATATTGTGTGAATGGCCAAAAAGAGAGGAATCTGAAAATATAACAATATACAGGGCGTTCCATTTAAATTAATCTACAAAATTTACATCCAGGTTTTTTATTTATCCTGTATATCGTTATTAATGAATACTAAAGAAAAATACAGCAGTTGGAAGAAGGCAACATTTGGGCGTCAAATGTACCTCTCTTATTTTTGAAAAATGGCCATACATTTTGAATGACTCTGTATAGAGCCTACAAACCCCTATATTGGGTGAATGGCCAAAAAAGGAGAAATCTGAAATAAAACAATATACAGGATGTTCCATTTAAAAAGAAATGTAAGTTTGGTTTGTGGTTAACTTATCCTCAACCTTGTATAATCTAAAATAATTTTAGGTTGTAGCTCTCAGCAGTTCCTACAACTTTTGTATAATTTAATTCCCACAGCAACCGAGCTATTGGACTTGGACGCCTGTATATGACCACCCTGTATATGAAACAAAAATTAAAGTGATTTAATAATACGATAGCATATAAAATAAATGCAGAAAAAAATAATTAAACTTACATAAACACAGAAATTCAATATTTTTCTTAAAAGCTAGATATCGTGACACTTGAAATAAAGCATCACGCTTTTAAAAAAAATATTTTCTTTTCAGTTTAATATTTTATAAATAAAAGCTTTTTTAAAAACATTTTTTTACATTCATTTTATTTTGTAACTTTTTAGCATTATTTTACGCACCCTGTACATTCATAATATTTTATTGTCATCAAGCTTATTTAGGAATACCAAATCTCAGTTAATTCTGATAACGGAAACTGTTTTGTAATTTTTAGCATTATTTTTTACGCACCCTATATAAGACATTCACAATTGGACACCATAATATTGTATTGCCATCGGGAACTGCTTCAAAAGTTACTTGCAAGATTTGACCGAAACATACTAACTAACTAACCAACATAAAACTGAATTTAAATAAAAGCTTTTAAAAACAGCGACTTATTGATTTTAATGTTTAAGGACTTTGATTCAACTTACTCGTAAAATTTTCCTTTAACTCGTATCACAGTAACACGCTTCTTTCTACTTTCCGTTTCACTAAAACTCCTTTCATACCGAACATTATTATTGGCAAAATTAAATTCCGATATAACACTCTCACTAAATGCCTTTTTGATAGTAAGCATCACTGAAATCCTTTTCACAGTCTTAACAATTTAGTTAGTTTCCTTCCTATACTAGTTACTGTCTTTAAATTTAACAGTTTCTGTCTAACTACTATTGCGCAAACTACCGGTAGTTTATTTGTTATTGTTAATGTTGGCACACATTGTACTAAAATAACAAATGTATTTTAGAATAATATACAACATAACATAAAATGCCACTGGTAAATCACCTTATCATTAACTGATTAATTCCGACGAACTAGACCACGAATTGTGCTATACTGATTAGAGGATTTACGTTTCTAAAAGGTAGTACTTAAGTGTTTGTCTGTATCGAGTTATTATTTTATGATATGGATAACACAAATCGTTTGTTATGTTTATTTTTGTATTATGTGTTCTAGATCTTAGTGAACTAAAGCCTGTCTCATGGAGTACCTGTTGGTTGTACTAAAAACTCGTTCAATTTTTATTTAACTTTTTCTCTGCCCGTCTATCAGGGTAACATTTTGTACCTAATTTAATTTTTTTTGAACCCTCGCGGTTACTTTGACCACATATTTCACATTTGTTATTTTTAGCAACAGAATTGGTTGCAAGATAAATATGCATAACCATTTTTTTTAAAGGTTTGTTTTGTATTCATATTAAGAACATATGGCAGCCCTGCTTGGTTTAAATTCTTCAACGGTGGAAATCTTAGAGTAAGAATTAAAGTAGAGATCACAACTCATTTATAAATCACGTTAGGGGTATGCGCCAAAATGGTTCCCCTATTTTTCACATTCCATAAAAATTACGTCCGATATAAAAAAAAAACTGGTAACATATTGGTATGAATTCAATATGGCGAAACAAAATGACTACCTGTTAAACTATTTGACGTACGAAAATGAAGAAATGGGCCATGCTTCATTATCGTTGACAAAAAGAAGGATTCTTACCTATTCCGTAATGAGGCAAATAGGTATTTTTACAAACTTCAAAGAAATAATCGTTCCCTACTTCACTACCTAAAATCAAACCATTAAGTTAGGTAAGTTTAAAAGGAAATTAGTTATTTATATATTATTAAACTTTAGTTTTTAGTTACGTTTGCCATATGTCACTATCATTTTGTAATTGTGACATTTAGAAAAATTATTTGTTCAGTTGTTGAAAATGTCATCTTAAACCTGTAACTGTCAAGTTAGACCTTGTCTAAAGTTAAACCTCTTTAGTGAATACGGTGTTAGAGTTTTAAACTAAAATCAATGCTTTTAACGCGTTTCTATTGGCTTCCTATTCGTCTGTTGTATGTCTGGTTCAAATCTTGTAATAGATTTTTCAGTACTTCCATTACCGATTATTTTCAAATTAGACATGCATACACTTTCAGATATAAAAAATCCGATTTTTTTTAGTCAACGTTTAGAAATAAAAAATGGCGGCGCCAATACGGCCGACGAATTTTGTTACTTGTGTAGTTAAAACTGAAAATCAGTCCCTAGGAAAATTTAAAAGTGTCAGCATTTAAACATTCAAAATAGCGGTGTCAAAATGACAATGTCAACAGGTCGGACGGATGATTTTAACATTTGTGGGGATTATTTAAGAATGCACAACAAAAATCAAAATGGTGGTGCCAATATAGCGAACGAATTTTGTGATTTGTACAGAATCGGCTGAAATATCAGTATCTAGAAGTATTTAAGAATAAAAGTTATAAAATTTTAGTCAATATTTGAGAATTAAAAATGGCGGCACCACCATAACAGCCTAATTTTAAAATTTTTGCAGATTTGATTAAAATTCGGCATTTAGGGATATCTATTTGTGTAGATTTCGCTGAAAGAAAGTAGAATCTGGGGGTATTTGAAAATACATGTCATACATTTTTAGTAAATATTTCAAAAATGAGAGTAGGAATGCCTAGAATGCAAGCGAGTTTTAATATTTATACAGATTTGATTAAAAATCGATATTAAGTGAGCAATTCATACATTTTTAGTAATAAATATTTAAAATAGGGATGTCATCAATCAATCCGATAAGTACTTTTTTCGGATATTTTTAAACATTTAATTAGGCCACCGTTTTGTTCCTCCATTTTGAATTTGTGAATTAGTTTTCTGCATTGACACACAATATTTTATTAGGCCGCCATTTTGGATTTGTAGTAAAACTTATCAGTTGATGGTCATGTCAAACCTAATTTGTCTGCAAAATTTGGATAAAATGGAGAAGCAGTTTCTTAGTAATATTTTTTAAACATTTCAATAAACCGCCATTTTGTTCAGCCATATTGAATTTTTACCAAAATGTTACCACGTCATCATCATATAAACTTTAATTTTTAACCTAAACTTGAAGTAAATAGGACAAGCAGTTCTTGAGCCTTGTTGCGGACAGACATACAGACTAACCGACCGAACTGACAAAACACGTTTTTTTGTAACTAGAATATTTTCCTCTTGCGACGAAAGCGAGCGCTATTAGATACGAACAGAATAGCCAATTGTCATATTGTTTTTCCATGTTAATAGCTAAAATTTAAAAAATAAAAGATTTTTTTAAATTTTCAATACCCTAAATCTTAAATTCTAAACAGTTTAGAACATGTTTAAGAACACATTTTTACTTTTAATACCCAAAGAATCACCATTTAAATTCCTTTCCCTGACAACACTTATATACAAAATTGGCCCAACTCTAGTGGAAATTAAAAAAAGGCGCGAAATCATCCGAAACTTTATTATTTCCCCAGATTTCATCCAAAATCTAGTGATTTTCGAAATCGCAGTACGTTTTTTTGAGCGTGAGACGCCCTTCGACTATTTTAATATAGTATAGGTATATTCTATAATTATTTTAATTCTCTCATAGGAAAAACTATTGTAATCAGCAGTCTTTTTTGTATCATTTTGCTTCTGAAGATTCTCACATGACCCCCGACGAAATAAACGTTCTATTATACTGCACCGTATTGGTCAATACGTCATGTGACCCAAAATAAGTGAATAAGGTATCTTCCATTAGACATGTCTCCTGGAAAAGGAAATCTTGCTGTTTACTTAGTAATTAAAAGAAAATTCCAAACTTAAACGGCCATTTTTTACAAACTCTCATTGCCGCACCATAGTTAGGTCAACTAAAGCTCCTAGTTTCGCAATGTCCAAGATAAAGTAAATAAAACTGATTTATTAAATATTTAAAAAATTAATGTTCTTCTAAAGTCACCGCACCTTTAAAACGCTGCTTCTTGAAGTAAGGCAACATATAATTAGAAGATTTGAGCCTTATCAACAAATACACAACAATACGTTATAAAACCTGCAGTAGTGACGCTAAGAAAAGCTTGGTATCTAATAAAATATTTTTTAGCAAATTAATTTCTTTAATGTTAAAATTTATTGTAGTTTCACGACCTGCTATTGGTTTTTAAACCACGCCGGTCACGTGACCCTGTAACAATGTTTACTGTAGACCATTACACTTTTTTACTATAAGGATCTCTTGTCAATCAAAGTGGGATGGTCTAATACCACAGTGGGATGGTCTAATAAGTGGAGTTTGCCATAGCTAACTAAAACTCTTGTTACTGGTGAAATCTGATCTGAGACTTTAAGTATTTTAGTTTGTATTTTACGATTTTGCAATAAAAGTAATTTCTTTATACTGCTTAGAAACTAATACTGGAAATACATTACTATTCTTTGTATGAAAATTTTATTGCATCATGTTTAAACATATTCACCGTAATATAAATTGGTATAGACATTGGTGTTCCTGGCTAGGCTTGGCATCGTCGTACGATCGACCTTATATTGTGAGGTAATATTGGCAGTGGCTAAATATGTAAATAATGAACTCTTCTTTCTTCCTTCTAAGGTGGAAATCATGTGCTATCAAAAAGATAACCTCTAAATTGCACGTTGTAAACAAGTGGTCCAACTTTCAACAAATTTATTATTCTAGAGTGTTTTTAGACGAATGCTATGAACAAAGATTGGTAATTTGATTATTTTATAAAATCAAAATACTCTGACGAGTAAGCACTGCATCATCAATATAAAACTGATTCATAGCCACATCTACACGAAACATGTGAATGTGTGGAAGAGCCCTTGATATTATACATGGACTACAATTCCGAAATGGGTGCAACAAAGTTGTAAATAAATGGCAACATAAAAATATATTATATAAAATTAAAATTCGATGATACAGCCAGGCAAGGCATAAGGGATTCCCATGCGTATGGACCGGAAACAACCTATGCAAAAATAAAGTTTTATTGAGATTTGAGATAGGAAAAACACCAATGCAGTGCATGCAGACATTTAGCTTAATTCCCAGATAAATATTAACCAACTAAATGCCTTAAATATAAATGAACTAATTAAGTATTAGGATTAGAATCGAACTAAATGATTTTTGAATATTTAAAATTTTGAGTTGTAATTTTTGGAAATGGAAAACAATTAACATTTCTTGTGACGATTCTTATGTGTCCTGAAAAGTTTTCTTAAATAAGGGAGTTCGTCTCATTTTAAGATTCTATAGACAATGACAGATTAAATAGAGAGTTATATGGTCCTTAATAGGAATATTTTAAGAAAATATTTAAGTTGACAGTCAACCCAAAAAACAAAGCACTTATGTTACTATGGAGTACCTACCAAATTTGAATTTACTGCGTCAGTAGCCCCTAAGATTTCGTACCAACAATAGAAAAAAAATCTAATAATCTAAAAAAGTCCGAAGGAATTTAAATTAAATTAATTAAATATACTTGCAAGAGGCCTAAATTCCCCGTTTTTTGTTTATTATTATTTTTTCTTGTACTGTACTATCGTCCTATTGTAACACTGGTTTATTTTACATTATATTAATTATCCTAAGTATTTTAACTGTATTAGTCTTGAAATATGTATATATATATATATATATATATATATATATATATATATATATATATATATATATATATATATATATATATATATATATATATATATATATATATATATATATATATATATATATATATATATATATAGCAGTTGTATAATGCATCCCTGTTTTTCAAGTTATATAGTTAACTTTTAACATAACTATTAACATTACGTTTGTATTTTAGCCCCGATGATGGCACATAAATTGGTGCCGAAACTTTGGCTTTGTAATAAAAGTTTATAAAATTTATCCAAGAAACCTGTTATTGTTTCATTTGATGAATACAAATTAGTTGACGCTGCAACCAACCATAAATATAGTATAGAAAGAATCATTAATTATTTCTTTTATGTTATTATTATTATATTTTATAACACACCTTATTTTCCATGCTGATTTGTAACTGCAAAAAGGATTTAAATTTAAAAATGTGTTTAAATCCTTTTTGTATTTAAATGATAAATACTTTTTTTGCTAGAAAAGTAATTAGTATTTAAGTCCTTTATAGCAAGGTCTGTATTTAAAATTTAAATACATTTGAAAAGTATTTTACTCTGCTCTGTCTGAGAATATGCAAAAATCAAGCAGTGCATCAAGATGAGGTAAAAGAAAATAAACAAAAGCCGGGCCTTGTATGTATAGATTTACCAAATTCAATTATTTTTTTACATTCTCAATTTAACATAATATGAAATGCGGGAATCGAAGAAATATGTATCGTTGTATGGATAATATTCTCTCCGAAGTGCAACGAGTGGAAATAACAGATACTGGAAGGACAAGTCTACAAAAGTATGAAGAATATTGGATTCAAAGATACTTCACTACACGCATTCTAAACTTTAAATTTATATTCACCATAATGTCAGAAATAATGTACAAATGACAGTTGAAATAATTAATACTACGTTTCACGTTACTCATACAAATAAATTTAACGATACTTGTATAAACTTGTTATCGTGTTTCTCGCTTTTAGCTATATCTGCCCAACTTACCTAATTAATGCCCGTCGCCACTTCTCGCCAGTTTCCACGACAACTAGTTGCAGTTTCATACTTCCTCGAGTGCCAAACAACAGCTAAGTTTCAATTGCATAAAACCCTCAGTCAGTGGGGAATCGGAACTGCTTAGTTTCTGAATAGGAATAAGATGTTTTATGTAAATATTGTCCTCGAATAGCATACAATGGCGTGCGAGTGCTTTCCCTAGTGAAATTTTGTAGTTTAGAACAGATGAAGATGAAAATTTAAAAAGTTAAATCGATAAAAATAAAACTGTTCTTTTTAAGTCAAGTTAATTTTTAGAATTTTATTAGCTCAGCCATTTGGAAATGAACAATCTATAGAACCCATCAAATACTTTGTTCCTGTCTAGGAATACACACATTAAATTAAGAGATACAGTTATTTTATACCTACTAGTTATGGCCAATTATTATATTTATATATTGTATTTGTTATACAATACCACCTCTGTGTCAGGTAATATAAAATTACAGCACATACTTTTAAATGTGATTATCATTTTCTTAGTTGAAGATTGATTTGATGTGTCATGTGTCAGTTCCCTTTTTTTACTGATTAAAAAAAAATAGGCAGTTCTTTCCATAATTTTTACACTTTAAATATTTTGGTTCTGTCACATTTAGGCATGGTCACCACCTTGAAATAAGTCTTTAATGTCCCCATATCTTGTGGGTGAATGGACCTTTTAAGAGATATGGTATTTGACCAGTGGTGTAGCGTAGCCAGCTGTTAGAGTTGAAGGAAGCAGTCCATTTTAGGGTCGCCAGAATGAATTAAAGTACCGGTAAAAAATATAAAGTGACGACCAAAAAAAGACATCACGACGTTCTGGTGCTATACAAAATAACGCATAGTGTATAAGTGACGATTAAAAAAATGACGTATTTCCTTAACGAAAAAGAGGAACCGAACTTGCCGAAAAAAGGGCGCCACCTAAAAAAGACGAGGGGACTCTGCCCCGTCGCTACGCCATTGTATTTGATCTCCATTTCCATTAGATTTTTTACTTTAAAATGGTGCCCAGTCTCGTTGAGAAGTTAAAATGGTGAGACGGAGCATTAAAGAGTTGCAGTGTATAAGAAACACAGTTTAAGTTCAACAACATTAGCAAAGAAAAAAAGGTAAGTTGATAGGCACATGGGCAGCTGGAAGTAATTAATGGTTATTACGCTTGAAAACCCCAAAGCAAAAACGGGTAAAAAAATTACTTTTTGCCAATGTCCCAAAAGTTAAATTCTCTTACAATAATCACTGTGAAAAATGTTTAAAAAATTAGTTTTTCCCTCATATATTTTTATTTGAATTTGAATTGTTAGGTTTTCCAATTTTTATTTTAGATAAAACATAAGAGAGTAAAATCGAGTGTCAAGCTCTCGTGAGACACCCTGTATACTGAATTATAATTATGAGTTTTGAAATATGCAGCCCCGGTATAGCCAAGGGCGGATCCCGAGGACTTGCTTGAGGGGGGGGGTGGTGATGTGAGACGACGCGCAGAGGTTTGTACTTGGCATGTCAATTCTTTGTAATAGGTTTGATAGTCATGTTTTTAGCTTCTTGCGCCTACTTTGGTTGGTTTAAATTAATCAGCATATAGAATAAAGATGTAAAATTTCTGAAAAAGTTTTTTAATAACTACGCATATTGCTGCGGGACGGAAACTTTAACAACTTAAACACAATTCAGGTTAGTACAATAGACCCCTATTACTGATTTATAAATAGATTCTTAAAACGCGTACCTCGTTTACCTTGTTAACTGGGAAAAAAATATGAATTAGTCTTAATTAATTATTTCACAACCACGAATCCACTATCACTCGACTAACCAATATAACCTAAATATTATGCTAAATTAATAATATACTTATGTATGCAACAACGTTATAGAGTCGAACAACAGAGTTGGCGTGGCTCGTGCATCGTGGATGACACAGGCACAGATTAACAACCAATTAATCTGTGACACAGGCATCAAGCAAGCCGACGTGAAATTACACATAGAGGTGGTAACGGCGTATCGATATTGATTTTATCTCGATAATTATAAAAAATAAACACCGGGCACTGAAAAGCCAGGTGAGGAATTTTATTGATACGCATTTTTCTTGCCCTTGGGGGGGGGGGGGTGATTACCCCTCTTGGATGCGCCTTTGGGTATAGCTTTAGAAGATATATTAATTATTCCAACACTTATACAAACATTCAAAAAGACCGGTCCATTCTAAGGAAAAATGAATTTCTACAGATGAGTTTGGAACTTATGTTATGTTATGACTTATGTCAAGCTACCAAAAAACAAAGGAAATATTTTACAATTGAAGAGGTTAAATGTGTTAAAAAGAGGAAAATTTGAAAATTAAACAGGAAATACATGCAACATATGCATAAAAAGCAAAGTTGTTTTAGTCGCTAGTCAAAAATAATAATCATAACTTCTGCAAAAGCTCCTTTCATCAAGTTCTTAAAGATACATACTTTCCGCTAACCAATAGTTTCATACAATTTCCAATTAATCATTTATCTCCAGGATTATAGTAACAATTTGAACTGCGAAAAAAAGTGGAGATAAAATGACTAAGTAAAAGGTGTTATTGGTATAGCAAAAATAACAAATTGTCAAGAATGTCAGTAAAAGATTAGAAAAATCAATATGCGATATTTCAAACAACCGGTTTTTCATGCTGTTGCGATAATTGAAAATGGTTTGGGGCGGATCAGCATTGACAGAAGTACCAATATGTGGACATCCAATGGAATCTAAACGCTCAACGCTATATCGATTCTGTGCTAGAGGAACATGTACATATGCTTATTGTGTGGGTCCAAATTGTATCTCTATCATTAACTTCCCGTAAGAACGATGATTCGCAACTTGGATTGGCCTACGATTAGTCCAAATCATAACTTCATCGAACAAATGTGGAATTTGTTAAACAGCAGCTTAACGAAATTTTAGTTGAATGGGAAAGTATACCCCAAAAAGAACTTCGGCGGTGTCTTGAAGTTATTCGTGGGGACACACGAAATTCTGAACTTCTAATACACTTATCTTCAGGAATAAATGGACAGTTGAATTTTGCATTTATGTTTTTCTTAAGAGGAAATGTATGTTATTTATAAATTGAATCCTTTTCTCAATATCGCTACCACTTAAAAATATATGAAAGTGTGCATTTAATATTTTTGCCTGTATGGTAGCTTGAAAAGGCGAGTAACTAAAAAAAAATTAAAATTTTAAATGCCACTGTTTAGGATAACTACAATCTAATAATGTTTAAATAAGCCCCTTATCACTATAGTCTGTCGAACGGATCTTGGGTCGCGATGAAAGGAGGAAGATTGTCAAAAACAAGCCATTTCCAAAGATGTTTTAACCAATCATCAATGAGTAATTCATCATTTCCATAGTTGCATTTTTTTCATAGCGCCAGATTCGTGCGGCAAATTTTACAAAAACTAAGTTTGATCAAAATCAGGAAAACTGTTATTTCGTTCTAACACTCGTTTCATGAAACCATTTTAAAAATATAAAAAAAAAATAAATTTATATTAAATGGTTCTTAAACCTACAGTTATTAATTATAATACAATATAAAAAATCTAAATTAAAATCTTCAAATTTAGCAACAAAGGAATAAATAATTGTTATCGCCTTCGCTACACCCTGATTGAAATTCTTCGCTTATGTTTTGCTTAAGTTGTTTAATATTTTGACATCTATTTTCGTACAAGTTATATTTTAAAATTCTCCTAAAATAAATCCGGGAAAGTAGGATCAGTTTTCTTGGGGGGCAACGCAATATTTCTATTGGGTCCAATAAATAGTACAACATTATTATATATAATTTGCTGATGGAAAAGTGAGTTATATTATGTTTCACCTGTATGGTGTTCCAAGTCACAGTGGAGAGAAGATAAATAAACTTATAAACAACAATTTTGTAAACTGGATTAGGCCAATGATCTTATCACTTTGCATTACCTTTTATAGATACTTTAAAAGATAAAGTTTATTAAAATATATGAGAAAATCTTGAAAATTTTTGAAAAATACCAAAAAAAATTCATTTACTACATTTTAGTTGTTCTGTAGTAAAAGCAATAAAAAACTTGTGGAATATTACACTCACGTTGAGTCCAGAACTTAGGTTTATTTAATGTTTTGCTACCTAATTTAAAGATTTTAATTATTTTATTTATAATTCATAACTGTTAATCTAAAAATATTTTTAATTTGGTTTCCTATGAAGCAAATATTAGGCCGAAATATCTAATTTAATGGCAGGTTTAAAGTTTTCCAGTTTTAATTTGTATTTAGAACAGAACCTTTCACGGTTTGGTCAATTAAGAAATAATGATTTTTGAGATTAAACCGTGTCAAATTGGAATTAATATCTGACGTTTCACCTTCAATTGCAAGAGGCATCTTCAGGGATCTTTACTCCACGAGCTCTGAACACTGAATGAGCTCGAAGAGATTCAGGCGGACTTTTATACCCGACTTGTGCTCGTCGAACCGTTACCCTGTTTCAACGTGTGACCTGTATCCCTATTGAAATTTTTGGATGTTTAAATATTTCAATAGATTCTCTAATGTTTCGTTTATAAAATCCTAGAACCTTGGTTTCAGTAGCCATACGGGTCAGGGTCTACATTACACATGGAAACCAATTTTAACACAGGATCACGGTTCATCGAGCAAAGTCGGGTGTAAAAGCCAGCCTGAATCTCTTCTGAAGATGCCTCGTGCAATCGAAAACGAAACGTCGAATAGTAATTTCAATTTGACACGGTCTAATCCCAAGAACCATTTCGGAATTTAATTTGTACTTTTCCGGCATATGGCGTTGAAATAATCTCCGCGTCTAAGCTAAGCTTTTTGCAAAACAATTCGCCGCAATTTCTACTGCCTAATCTTATCCCTTCTCTTCACTTCCTCCTTCCATCAGTACCAGCTTTGCCATACAATATATACAGGGTTAAAAAGATAGAACGTATTCTCAAAACACCAAAAAGTTGTCTAGCATTGATGGTGTTCGGGCCATAGCCCTGAAAAAATGCGCATCTAAATTAGCCTCTTATTCTTAAAAGGTTATCCCAAGTGTCCTATGAAAAAGGCATTTTCCCTAACAGCTGGAAATATGCTAGTGTACTTCGGGAAAATTAATCTTGTAAGATCGAAGAGGGCGACCGATGAGATGTTCAGAAGGGCTCAGGAAGAGAGAATAAACCCAATTTTTTTCGTACGTTTACAGAAATGCCGTCAAAGAAAAATTTTGCATCGTGAGCAGGTTGAATGGCACTCTAATTGCCAACCAAACAGATTTTTTCTGGGTGGCAGTATACATTTGAATAAGACCATTACCATTTTCAAAATTAAAACTGAACAATTTATGGCTAAGCTTAGGTGCAACTCTGACGAAGTTATAGCTATCAGCCTTAATAGGCAGTCAAGGGAGAATAATCAGAGAGGAACAGAAGTGAATGAAATGTTTGAAGAACTAGAGCTTACATAATATATGAGGGTAATCAACCCCACACCTTTGAGACCGAGAGCGCCAGAAGTAATATTGACATTCCCTTAACAGACCAACGCACTTTTAGTAAAATAAACAAATGGACGGTGTTCACATTCGTGTATAGAATATCTGGAAACATTCCACACTTGACCTGGAAAGAATACATCGGGAAAATCGATCCAGCGAAAACAATAGACAGGGCTATTAGGAATATGGTTATATTAGAAAAAGAGATCCTGTGGCAACCGAACAGGGATAACATAGAATTGAGAGTAGTAAGATTCCCTGCTCATAGACGTTAAAGATGTAATTAAAACTAGACGTCAAATTTTTATTGATTAACCCCCGTGGTGGGATGACCGCGTAGAGCTGGCTCGAAAAGAAACTGTTCTGACAAGAAGAACCTACCAAAAAAGTATAGGTATAAACAGAGAAAGAAATAAAACCAGATTTGACAATATCAATAAGATTTCTAAAGAAATAATCATAAGAGCACAAAATAGAACAACATGGCAGAACTTTTTTGAGAAAAATATAGGATTCAATCCTTTCAGCCTCCCGTACAAACTTGCCGCTGAAAAACACAAAACTAAAATGATACCTTCGGTCATTACCATTGAAGTAAATACTCAGATGAACATGAAACTGCAGAAACTCTACTTAACTGGTTCTGTCGAGACGATCTGGATGAGAATGCCAACGTCAACCGACGTTTTGATGAAAATATATTGCTGGTATCAATAATTTAAATACTTTAAAATTAGGAAAGATAAATAGCAGAATGGCGAACAAGAAGGCACCCGGTTGGGATGGTATCGAAGCCAATTTGATTAAATGTATACTCCCTGCCATTGGAGATTTTATGATCAGACTGATAAAAGACTGGTTAAGTTTTAGATATTTCCCTAAAGTGCCGTAATTGGGGATAATAAATCATATCCTCAAAAAGAAAAAAGCAATCGGACTAAGCTAGAGGAAATGAGGCCTATAACAAATCCTGGGCAAGATTCTTGAGTAGGTCTTGAAGTCAAGAATATTCTCGGCTGTGGGTGAGCAAAAATTCTACTATCCTGACCAATTCGGTTTCAGGAATGGGTTTTGAACATAATCGGTGTAAATAATAATAATTGTACATAGATGTAGATTTAGTCTTAGGATAAGCGAGGTACAGGAAACAAAGTAGTTTCGCATTGCTAAGTTTTCAACTATGAAGTGAACAAACATAGATTAGGTAGGGGAGAAAGAACATGCTTGGGGGAGAGGCACCGACACACGCCAATAAGTAACAAGAGGGTATTTTGGAACCTCATCACACCTACATGTGAAAATGAGCGATTCCGCGGCGACGAAGTTGGGAATCCCACCAGCATGAACCAATCTCAATAGATAGGATGTTTTTGCAAAATTATTAAACGGCTAGGGATCAAAAAATGCGAGAACTGGAGGTTTTTGAAATTCTCTTGGAAAGATAATAGCTTAAACAAGAATTTCCTGAGGAGCTCATGGGGCCTTCAGCACCATTAGTGGGTAAGAGTTGGGTGGGTCCTCCCATCACTTCTTTATTTTTTTTAGTACTAAAGTACCTTCACTAGACTGGCAAGTCTGATCCAGATTTTTATTTTTATCTTAAAAAAAGTAATGTGTTTTATGTTTGTTAAAAATAGTTTTTGTACACCCTAGCATAAAATAGCAATGCCTACCTCGATTTGAGGCCGTAAAATTGAACACTTGGGCGTTAGGATCTCAGAATGCAAACTTTTAGCCCCTAGTTGTTTAAATTGCTATTTTACGGGCGGGTGTCTAAAAAAACATTTGATACAAAATTTCTATTTATTTTAAAGGTGTTTTTGTTTGATTGTGACATAATTTGGTAATATTTATGACTATAAGTATTGTTATTGTTCTTAGAATTAGGAGAGAAATAAATAATAAAATCTTTAAATGCTGATTTTTTTTACATGTCTGAATACTAGGACATATAATATTATACCCACAGTTAGATGGTTAATGTAGCTAAAATAAACAATTTCAAATATAAAATAATCTGGGAATTTTAATATTATTTAGTATTTTTCATGTCATATATATGTCAACACATATTTCTCTATATTTGACTCCAATAACCCTACATACATGACTGTTAAATACAGTGGCGGCTATTCAGGCGAAGTAAGTAAAGTGCTACTTCACCAGGAAAAATAAACAAGCAAACATCTTACTATATTTATAATATATCTCTTAAAATTTAAGTTTTTACATTCATTTATTCACCGAATTGGCAAAAAATAAACTGGTCATCTCGAATAAATATTTTACTTGACCGTTGTCTTTTTAAGTTTCAATCGAACTTTATTATCATAACTATAACAGTGGCGCAAACCGCTTCGACGTTGCTGGAGGTACTATGTTTAGTTTACGATTTTCCTACTACGTGGAAATGAATGGAAGAATAATGTCAATCAGCGCCATACAACGCTCTCGGTGAATTGCCAACGCAGTACACTACACCCACGTGTAGTTCAGTTTGGGGTGGTTGTTTACTTTTATTTTCGCGGATTTCGCTGCAACCGATTAATTCCTTTGCAGTTTACTTGACTATTTTGTTTTATATTTATTTGGTGTCGGGTTTATTAATTTACATTATTGATGAATCCGATCACAGATGTGGTTTGCATTTGGTTGGAAACTCAATTTAATCGATGGAAGGAACAAAATCAAAGTTTTAATCGTCATCCTGGTTTTCGGCGTATAAATGGTTATGTAGTAGTCAAATATTACAAAAATTGTTTTGCTGGCCTTTTTTATTAGTTTCCAATAAATATTCAGTGTGGAATAAGGAAGGATTTGCAGGTATGTTAAATATATGAAGGTCTCTACATAAATATGAAGACTCGGCGGAGCATTTAAAATGCGAATTAATGTTAAAAACATTTGTAAAAATTCAAAGCACTATAGCTGACACTTTAAAAGAAAATGGTAAACTATATAAAATACATTTCAACGAAAACGTCCAATTAAATAGACTATTTATGTGCTTGGTAATTGATGCAGTTTTGTACCTTGCAAAACAAGAGTTAGTCTTTCGGGGCCATGATGACACCAGCGAGTCAATAAATAGGGGGAATTTTAAAAAGCTTTTAGGTTTATTAATATATAGAAGTTCCCAAGAACTAAAAGATCATCACGAAAAAATTAAAAATGTTTTTACTGGTGACTCGAAAACTATTCAAAACGATATAATTGAATGCATTTCTGATTATTTAAATGATCATGTAAAAAATTAAATAATAAACACATAGTTTTTTTCTGTGCAAGTGGATGATACCACTGATATTACGTAAACCTCCCAGTGCTCCATAATTTTAAGATATGTTAATTCAGAAGGTTCAGTAGTCGAGAGATTCTTAGGATTTCATAACGTCAGCTCCGATAGAATGTCGGAGAATTTATATTTTCTATTGGATCAAATTTTGGACCATTTTGACTATAAACATAAATGAATAGCGCAATGTTACGATGGCGCAAGTGTGATGTCTGGCCATCTAAATGGCCTTAAAAAAATAAAATAAAAAGCGCCATAGGCTGTATTTGTCCTAACCTTATGATGCGGCAAAAAATATTTCTAAATATGGAATTTTTTTTGCAAGTCTTAGTGGTATTCCCTCATTTTTTCATCACTCAGCTAAACGAACGTATGCTCTTACATCTGCATCTACAAGGCGTATACCAACAATTACATCAACTCATTGGTCTTCAAATTCGAAGTTAGTAAATGTAATTTTTCAAGTCTGGAATAAATTAAAAGGCGTCTTTGAATTTATTACAAACTGTGACAAATCTGATGAAAAATCAATCCGGGTTGCCAGAGAATTTTTAGGTGAGCTGAACGATTTTGTATTCACGTTTCTGGCATTAGTGTTTAATAACATTTTTTTAATCACAGACATAATATTTGCGGTCTTAAAAAAAAATCGCTTGACATTCATTTTTGCACATCCAATATAAAACGCTGTCGTGAGGCGCTCTGTAAAAAAAAGAAATGAGCATTTTTTTAATACCATGTATGATAAAGCA
This sequence comes from Kuschelorhynchus macadamiae, assembly GCA_030620095.1. Classification (NCBI taxonomy): domain Eukaryota; kingdom Metazoa; phylum Arthropoda; class Insecta; order Coleoptera; family Curculionidae; genus Kuschelorhynchus; species Kuschelorhynchus macadamiae. The sequence goes on along the minus strand of JAUTXW010000774.1, from coordinate 964,717 downwards.
AATGCTATTACAGAAATAAATCATTACAAACGTGAGCTTGCTAAGCTTTCACTTGAAGAAATTAGGGCTTAATATAGAACCCTTTTTTATGAAATATTAAACCATATTTTAATGGAAATGACACTAAACTTTCAAGACTGTGAAAAATATTTTTATGTTTGGCAGATTTTGCTAAATTTTCCGAATATAGTTTAAATTTTCCGACTGGCCCGTTTGAAAATTTGTTATACAGTTATATGGGGAAATGTTTTCAAAAAGTCAACGACTTAAAAATGAGCTTGGTCTTATTTTTGCCAATGACAGTAATTGGAATATATCGCTGCAACAGCAAGTGGTAAAAATTAATGAAAATAAAGATATTTTAACCAAAGCATATAAACTGTTTTCCCTTATTTTGGCAATACCGTCGACAAGTGCTTCAGTGGAAAGAAGTTTTTCTTGCCTCAAACGTGTAAAAACTTATTTAAGAAATACGATATCTCAAAAAAGACTTACTTCTCTAGGCAATATTTCAATTCAAAAGGAATTTCTGGAGGAGATTAGGGTAACTCATTCATTTTATGAGGATGTTATAAATAAATTTGCTGCTATGAAGGATAGGAGAATTGATTTAGTATACAAAATTTAGGTAAGTCGTAAAAAAATATTCTACCCCTTCCACATATAAAACAAATTCTGGAAAAAAAATTATTGCCATATTTTCTTGCTTCATTTGCACTTCACTTACTTTTTCATCCGTGAGCCGCCACTGATGGGTATGTGTTCTAAAATCACCCTGTACACGTGGTGATATTTTTTATGCTTACTTAAATTTTCTTAACTCCCAAGTCTCAATTCTGCGTTAATATTTAGTTTTAGGCTCAGTTAAGGAAACTTAATCAAAGCATTAAAAGGATCATGATATTTCAATAGTGAATTTAAAGCACCTTTCGGATTAAACCGTTATTTTTATGAAGACGAACGTTACGATCCTAAATCCTTTTATATATTCGGAAAGCGTCAACGTTTGTCAATTTAGAACATCCACCAGGGCTCAATAAATCTTGGGGAAATTGGAACTTGCCTGTAATGACGTACTGAGGGTAAATGTCAGACGCATTAACCCAAAAAGTTTTTCCGTGTTGGCATTTTTAACGTCATTCAAGTTCAACAGGGGCGCGGGCGTTGTAAAGCTGTGATTGTTCACCCGCATCTAAATGGGGCTTATGGGGCCAATATACGTGCGCACGTATTAAAGTGGGACATATTTAAATGAGCATTGATTAACTTGTCGCATTAATAAATAGCCATTATGATTAAATTATTACAAAGGGTAATTGTTTATGCTGGCCTAAAATCAATAAAATAACCAATGTTGGGAAAGGAGGTGTGGGGAAGAGCGCCACACCAGTTGGTAGATTTCAGCGATAGAGAAGGGAGGATTTAAATTATCAACACATGACTTTTACATGTTTCAAGTAGCACAATTTATGTAAACATTAATTTTTTCAATTTTAGTAAAATGTGGGGACTTCAAAACGCTTTCCTTATCTGCGGCTCTGGATGAATACCGTGAATTGAGTTGTAAAAGAGTGGTTAGCACTGCCCGTCCCACACTGGTCGATTTTTTCCAAATTTTGGCAAAAAGTCACTAAAAGAAAATTTTAATTACCTTTGTAAAAAGGCACCAAATTAACAGCCAGTACTCCAAGCAACTAGTTGGCTATGAAACAGAATCTGAAGCACTTGTTTTTTTGTGACGAATACGCGTCAAAACAAAGCGTCATTTTTAATGTGATTAATGTTGTCAGTAATGAAACATAATTTGTTCACGTGAATTATTTTTTTCTTAACTATGTGTATAAAAAAATTTTTTTCTTTAACATGGGTGTTAATCCTGGGGGTAAGTATTTATTATTTATTTTAGTGAGGATTTGATTTGCATTATGGTATAGGATTGAGTCGATATATTTAGAGGTAGTTATTTTCCACATAATTTGAACGGTTGGTATGATATAAAAGGTTTTTTGTTTACGTTCCGCACTTTTCCCACTTATGTAATTTAGCTTTTTATATTCTATAACTATCTCCCTTGTGAACCGTGACGAAAATTTTTGCGCATATTTGCGCCTTTTTTGATAAACCCTAAAATAAAATTATGTGTAAGTTTGAAAAATTTGTATTTTTCCGTATGTCACTTAGATTGATAATTTTTACTTACTTCTTTTACCTTCAATTTTGATATTTTTCGATACAGTGGTAAATTCTAAAATGTCCATATTCTTTTTTATGTCCAACGTTTTGTTTTCAATTTAATCATCATCAAACTTTCCATTTTTTTCTAAGATTAATTATAGAAAAAAATAGTGTTTATTAGTTCTAGCAGTCATAATTTAAGTTTTATTTTAGCGCAACTCGATATTCCGGGACTTATTTAAAACAAAACGAAACATTATTTTAAAAAAATATGTTTTTAGTATTTATTAGTATATATCCTTGTGAATACCTAAATCGGAAATGATGGGTATCAATATACACCTTACAAGGAGTAATATTCTTGGGTTTATTTACAGCTAAGGATCAAGAAAATGTGAAATTCGCCCATAAAGAGTTATTTGTTATACTGCAAACCCATCCTAGTAAAATAATTGATATAAAGTTTGGACATTTGCGGACTCGGATTTTAGAATTAACTGGCCAAAAACAAATTTCAAATGATGCAAAAAAAGGTCTTTCCCGATTTAAGGCACAGTTCCAAAGAATGTGGGAGGCAGTATCTCGAAAAACAGATAGGTTTCTAAAAACAAACGAAAACTGGTTAAAAAAAGCTAATACATTTTCAAAAAAAGCGAACATGACAATCAAAAAAGATTAAAGTCTCTTCAATTGCGCGATGAAACCACTGCGCAGCAGCTAGCTTATGCAACACAAATGTGTGTTCGATCCGAAGGCAACAGTAAAGCAGCCAGAATAATAAAAGAAAACAGTAATGTTCCAACCAGAGCGGAAGAATGCTGCAAGACAATGGAAGGCCAAAAAATGCATTCGAAACTCAATAGCGATGAAGCTCTTTCTCTAATCATTGAAGCTAAACTAAGCAAGGGCCAATATAATTTAATAAGGTTGCAAGTTAGGGAAAAACACTGTTTTGTATATCCAGCGTAGGATGAGATTCTTGAAGCAAAAAGCAGATGCTATCCAGAAGAAATTATAGTCTGTTAAGATACGGAAGCTGAAGCCAGATTACAGTCCTTGCTTATTCATATGAGTTAAAGACTAATATTGTTGCAAAAAGAAGTACTTCAATTTCTTAGCGAACACAATTTAGTTTTGGTGTCTAAGAAGGAATACAAGCAAAAGTTTCAAAATTTAAATAATTCTAACTCCAGTGTGTTTTAACAGCTTTAGTACCCACAAAATGTATATGCGAGAACACAAGTGCTTCTGCAATTATCTGGCAAAACTCAAGAACCTCATCGCCACCATTTTGTGGACCAACCAAGTTTTAATTTATACACTAGACAACAGAACATACCTTAAAAGAAAAATACTACATGAAATCACAAAATTAATAAACTTGTTCCAATTTAATTGTTTCAATTAAATATTAACATCAAAAATATAAGTGTACGTCATCATTTTACAATGCAGTCCATAGACAAGGGTTTTTCCATTGCAAAAAAAATTACAAAACATCTTCTAAAATGTAATTTTTGAAATAGAAAACCATTAATTTAGGTTATATTAAAAATGCTAAAATATTATCTTAATTATCAAGCCCATAATAAATGCGGCCTTCACTCAGACAGAGCGACGATAGAAAATGGAATAGAACCTATGCGGGCCCCTAGCTTCTCTGCAGCCAAGTCATGTAGGCTTGATTTCCTGTCAATCGAGCCAGAGGTTATTGAACTGTCCACCCGCTGTTTGCAATTTTTGCATTTCAGTCGCGTGCTGAATTAAACGGGGTAGGAGAGACTTTCGCATACATCGCTGTTGTCCATTGAAAATAATAAACTTCTTCAAAATATGTCGGAGCATCGACGTTTTTATGATGACGTCATTGACGAATTTGCAAAAAATGTTTGAAGAATCGAATTACATTACAAATAGGTAAGTTTCTAAAAATTGCTTGCCTTTCTTAAAATTTCACCGCACGCCCCTGGTTATGAATTACATTTTACAATGATCGACGGCAAAGTTTGCAATGCAGTAACATTTAACAAATCCACCCAGAAATGTTACATTTGCAGGGATACATCAAAGGAATTTAACAATATTGAAACGGATGTCCTTCGAAAAATAATTGACAATACAGTTTTTTGAGTGTTTGTTACATCTAGCTTATAAGATGGATATTGGAAAATGGCAAGCTCGTAGCCCTGAAGATAAGCTAAAAGTATCACTGTCGAAAAACCAGGGTTTGGAAGTTCGAATGATAGGAACACCGCACGCAGATTTTTTGAGGACGCCGAATCGGTAGATTTCATTTTGTGTTGCAAACTTTCATGTCGGGGTTTGACATAAACGTCGAAAATTTTAAACAATATAACTTAAAAACAGCACACATTTTTTACGATTATATTCTTGGTATGCGATGCCTACCATCCATAAAATTTTAATACATGGCGCCGAAATAATACATTATTTTCTCCTTCTTATAGGGCAATTATCCGAGGAAGCGCGCAACAAAGATATAAAAAAATATAGGGATTTTTCTAGGAAAACTTTCAGGCAAGACAATTTAAGAGATATTATAAGTAGCCTTCTTGTTTCATCTGATCCTTGTATATCAAGTTTAAAAAAAATGCCACAAAAAAAATTAAGAATCTTTTTCCAGAAGCAATAAATTTGCTAGAATCTCCAAAAATTATTTATGTTGCTAATGTAAAGAATACTATAGATTATTTTGATATCAGTTCTGATGAACAATAAGGTTGCTCAACTGTTATTTTGTGCATTTGAGTATCTAATCATTTGCAACTTGAATGGTTGATATATTGTTATTTTATTTTTGTTTTGTTTGTATTAGATTTTAAAACCAAAGCAGCCTCATGTATTGACTAAAACTTGCGCACAATAATTAATAATAATAATAATTATTATTATTATTTTATTGTCTTTCGCTTTTGGGATTAGGTGATGTTCATACATATTGGTCTGTTAACAAGATATGTTTGAAGAAAATATAATATCACAATGCTCATCGTGTACCGGATATACAAAAATAATAAATTATTTACGCTCTTTTTTTTATAAATTGAACCGGTTTAGGATGTAAGTATGTATGTAATATAGAATTCTCTAAACTTATTCTAGTCACATCTCTCATCGCTTATACACAAACGGTTTTTTTGATTCAAAACTACAAAATTATAAAATTCGAATTAACTTTCTCCTTAAAATGAAATACACCCTGTATTGATAATAACAAATAAATGTTATTATTTTCATTTTTTTGTAGCTAATACATTTTCCGAGAAGTTTTTCTATTTTCTGTTTATTTATTTTTGGGTTTTAAGCTCTAATGAAAATAAAAAAAATTAAAATTTTCAGATAAAAAATGTAAATACACACAAAAAATGTTTTTAATAAGAAACACACGAAAAATGTTTCAATAACCTATTGAAAATATTATTGATAAATATTACAACACAATTTTTAGAAAATCCAAAATTATTATTTTCTGGTTGTAAACATTTTTTGCCATTTTTTGCCAAAAATCGACCAGTGTGCGTCCGTCGCAATAGCATCATAAGCAGTTTTAAATTTATCAACAACGTCAGTGTTTCAAGTTTGTAAAAAAATGATTGTTTGACGTAGAAGAATCAGCAAATATTACCTTTACTATCAAAAAAAATCAGTAAATTTGCTTTCCCCGAAACTTCTCTCGTTGTGAATCTTTCCTTTTATTAGGAATAGTGAGCTGTGACCCAATTTTTTAGTTCGATACATAGTCATTTAGAAAAAAAGAGAGGTGAAGAATTCTTAAAAAAAGGAAAATAACATATAAAAGATGAAGTATGTTAACCACTAGACATTCTAGAGGATTCTCTCAAAAGGTCGAGGACAGAGCGTGGGGGATCTAAGGCTTCCGACCGGTGGATATACCACCACCGCAGAGGAGGCTCTAGGAATGCTCCTGGAAACTCATTTTCCAGGCTCTCGTCCGAAATCTAATGATGAGGTTACTGGGCAGGCTCTCCAAGTAAGGGCAGGCCCGGTTGACTAGAAAACGGCCGCTAAGGTCGTTACAGTAGACATTAATAAGTGGGCAATATCTTCGTTTTGCCCATTTAAGAGTGCGGGACCAGATGGAATATTCCCGGCGCTTCTTCAGAAGGGTCAAGAACTACTGATCCCACATCTTTTGCGCCTTTTTCGGGCCTGCCTGGCTTTGGGATATATTCCCGAACGCTGGCGCAGGGTTCGGGTAGCGTTTATTCCTAAACCGGGTCGTAATTGCTACGAAACTGCTAAGGACTTTAGGTCCATCAGTCTATCCTCTTTTCTTTTGAAAACCATGGAGAAGATCGTGGATGCTTATATAAGAAACGGCGCACTAGGTAGAAATCCTATGCACCCATTCCAGCACGCTTACAGGACGGCCATGTCGACGGAGACGGTGCTTTATAGTCTAGTCAGTAGACTGGAGGTGGGGTCTACTCCAAGGAGATGGCTCTGGGTGTGTTCTTGGATGTCGAGGGGGCGTTTAACAACACCACCTTTGACTCCATTAGTGAGGCAGCTGAGAGTTTTGGCGTGGATAGGGCTGTAATTAGGTGGGTTCGCGTCATGCTTGAAAGCAGAATCATAACATCTTCTCTTGGGAGCGTGACAGTATGCTCGTCCGTGGTCAAAGGATGTCCGCAGGGCGGAGTTCTTTCTCCGCTCTTGTGGTGTCTGGTTGTGGATGGTCTGCTTCATACTCTCAACGAGAGCGGAGTTTATGCTCAAAGCTACGTTGATGATCTTGCCATTATAGTAATAGGCAAGTTCCCAAACACCGTTATAAGGCTCATGCAGAGGGCTTTGGCCATGGTGGAAAAGTGGTGCCAAAAACACGGCCTGTCTGTTAATCCGGATAAGACCGAAATGGTACCATTTACCCATAAGAGAAAAGTGGACCTTGAGAGGCTCACCCTCCTCCTTTGGGAAAGAGTTGAGACCTTCCGGGTCGGTAAAATACCTGGGTTTCTTAATAGACTCCTGACGATCATATTGAAAGGATCACAAATAGGACCACAGCGTGTCTATGGGCGTGCAGACGGTCCTTCGGATCAACCTTGGGGTTTAAAACCTCGTATTGTGCATTGGCCAATGATCACTTATGGCGCTCTTGTGTGGTGGCCCGCCACTCGCAAGACCACATACAGGAGGATGCTTGACAAGGCTATACTGGGACTAAGTCCTCTGCACTTGCTTGTAGAGGAAGAGGCTCGGAAAGCTTCTGTTCGTTTAAACGACTGGGGTCGTTGGATATACAGAGACTGGAATTTTGGGCATACGCGAGTTTGGACTGAACTGATCAGATCAGACCCTCTCCTAGCAAGGAGAGATGCCATTATTCCGGTCTCAATTGCCTCTAAAAGGTTTTGTGTAATTGTTCCTGAGAGAGAACTTTAATGGAGGGATTCCTCCCCATCCTTCCTCAAACCGGAGGGCCTTGTTTTTTACAGATATATTTCTCTCTAATGAAGGAGGAATCTGGGGCGGGAAATTTTATGTATAGAGTCCCAGGGTAAGAATTAGTCTTGCTCTTGGACGGTATGCGACTGTATATCAGGCTGAGATTACAGCAATCTTGGACTGCGTATATATATATATATATATATATATATATATATATATAAGCATATCTATATATGCTGTGATAGTCAAGCCGCGATTAAAGCTCTGTCCTCGAACAGGGTCAATTCGCTGCTAACACTTGAATGCAGGAGAGCCCTAGAGATGCTGTGTGAGTCCATATATTAGCCTCATATATATATATATATATATATATATATATATATATGAAGGTGCGGATCAGCTGGCTCGGGAAGGTAGCAACACTGCTTTCACTGGGCCGGAACCTGCTCTTGGAATTGCTCCTTCAGCTGTCAAGGCTAGGATTAAGAATCGCACTGTCGAGGAATTCCGTGCTGATTGCATACTGCAGGTTTTGTGCTGAGGTAGATGAAACTACTGAGCATCTAGTCTGTCGATGTGACGCTTTAGTCAACGCCAGACTGCTCTGCTTGGGTGACACCTACGTGGAATCCGAGCTTGTGGGACGTGCGCGACCAGAAAAGGTCCTTTCGTTTCTAAAAAGGAGTGGGCTCTTGGCCTGACACGCCTACTTGGGGGGATTTAGAAAAAAAGGGCCCCAGTGAAGAATGCTGCCCTTGTCGGAAAATCCCCATCTATGTCTATGTCTATGTCTAACCACTAGACACGTGTTTCACTGTTATTAGACCCTTTTCAGTTAGTGGTATAAATTAAGTTGAAAGATATAAGAAACTTGGACAAATAAAAAAATATAGAAAACAAATGTAGATTTACTGACAGGGGCTAGCCACTCTTTAAATTTGTAAATTCGGTCAAAGAAGCCCCACATTTTTAGAGTCAATATCTGACGTCTTTACGGAGGTAACCTTAGCGACCTGCCTTGACATTCAAGCCCAAGGGAATCAATAAAAAAGGGTGATTGTGCGGATTAATTCTTAAAAAAAAAGGAAAATAATTGTGGGCATATCCGCAAAAAAAAAGATGAAGTATAGTAACCACTAGACACGTGTTTCAGTCTTATTTACTTCACTTAGCGGTATAAACAAGATGAAATATGTAAGAAACTTATAGAAAAAAAAACATATAAAACAAATGTGGATTGATGATAAGATAAAAACTCCAAACTCCCATTTAAAAAATTGGGGCATCAGAACCGAGCATAATACCGGATTTTATAATTTGGAAATTGCCTTACATACACCATTTCATAGGCAATTATTAATTCGCATGTAAAAATTTATATGACCCATTTAAATCATCAATTGTATTGTATCCACCCAGTCGTTTCGTCCTGTGGTGGTTGAATTTTAAATTAAAAAAGATAATAGTGTCACGCTATTGAAGTAAACTAGATCTAGAACAAGGAAGAAAATTATTGCGTTAGATATAATTCTGGGTTTAGTCAAGGCTGTTATGACCCCGTTTGTTATTATACTGACCCCTTTTATAGGACATCAGAAAAATCAATCATAAATAAAAAATTATTGCTATTTTGATAAAAGCATTTTTAAAGAAGTAAAATAAATAAATTACGCTAGTAGATCCTGTATTACAGTTTAAGTGATAAAAGTGATAATAATTAAAATCAGTAATATTCTTTATTTAACGACAAAAATATTTTGATAAAAGCCATTTTTAAAGAAAGTATCTGCGAAAATTCGATAGTAACCTAAAAATATTTCGTACATAATTTGATTCTTGTTAAAACAATTTTAAACGTGGTATTTTATTACATTGCAAGGCAGCACGTAATATAAGAAATATGTATAGCTAACGCAGATATGTTCTACTAGAAATAAAGTGGTTGTACTAGGAATAAAGTGGATCGCTAAACCCATTTAAAAGCCTTCACCTGATTGTCAAGGAATCTACCATTATCTTTGGAAACAGAGGTAGTGTTCTTTTCGATTCACTAATCTGAATGTTTTGTTTTCTGGGAAATATATATTTGAACTAAAGATTTAAAACAAAAACCTTAATTAGGACAATCACATGTAGGGAGGTAATACGTGTGGCAGGAGGTCCAACAAAATATTAGTTATTTAAATTGCTATTTAATTAAAAAATTATTAAAAACTATTACAATAAAATGTTAAAATAGGACGTTACAATTTTTAGAACTCCAGTTTAAAATTAATGTTAAAATCATGTTAAAATACATTGGTATACACACCTTGGAAATAAACCAACTCACTGCATTATAGTAGCAATGATGTTTCAGTTGTGACTTGTGGAAATTAAATAAATATTACGGATATGTTTTTTTGTTTTTGGCTGAAAGGGATTATTTAGATTAACAATGTTTACTTTATTTATATTGCTGTAAAATCAAGTTTATATTATAGAAATTATATATTTATGATGGTGATGTATAGAGTATATAGGCATTTTATTATATGTAACATACTAAATTAAAATATCAAACTGTGGTAAATCTGACTCAATTTCTTGACATCTTGTTTATCATTTACAGAATGTTTTTCTTTTTTGATATGAAACATCTCCTTAATGATTAATTTTTGATAGTTACCATCTTTATTCAAAATTCGTGTGTCGGAATTGAATGAATTGCCCCTTGAAATACATTGGCATGACCACACAATACCTAGAGAACAGAATAAACGGCCACAAGTACACAAAAAATGCGTCCACTGCCTTTATTAATACGAAAAATCAGAAAATCACGAGTTTAATTTTTCCAACACACGAATTTTGAATAAAGATTCTAACTATCAAAAATTAATCACTAAGGAGATGTTTCATATCAAAAAAGAATAACATTCCTTAAATGAAAAAGAAGATGTCAAGAAATTGAGTCAGATTTACCATGGTTTGATTTTTTAATTTAGTATTTTACATATAATAAAATGCCTATATACTCTATACTACACCATCATAAATATAATTTCTATAATATCAACTTGATTTTACACCAATATAAATAAAGTAAACATTGTTAATCTAAATAATCGCTTTCAGCCAAAAACAAAAAAAACATATCGGTAGTATTTATTTAATTTCCACAAGGCTCAACTGAAACATCATTGCTACTATAATGCAGTGAGTTGTTTTATTTCCAAGGTGCGTGTACCAATGTATTTTAACATGATTTTAACATTAATTTTAAAAAATTGTAAAGTCCTATTTTAACATTTTATTGTAATAGTTTTTAGTGTGTCAATCGATGTTTATAGTTTTGTATTTATTGTAGGCCAATAATGAGAATGAAAAAGCTCTCGATGAAGCGCGAAACGTTAAGGAAATAAATAATTCTTTTAAGAAAATAAACCAGTACCCAAGAATTTTCAACAAAATATATATATATATATATATATATATATATATATATATATATATATATATATATATATATATATATATATATATATATATATATATATATATATATATATATATATATATATATATATATATATATATATATATATATATATATATATATATATATATATATATATATATATATATATATATATATATATATATATATATATATATATATATATATATATATATATATATATATATATATATAAAGGGCTAAGAAAATAGGTCTCATTTTATCGGTTCACCTGTTTATTTTTACCAAAAGTTGTAGGTTATTTCAATGTTTCTATGGTTGATAAATAACGACAAATGAAAACAAATAATGTTAATAAGTATACGAGGTCAGGTCATAAATGTATCGGACCCTGCTATATTTTTTTAAATGGGACACCCTGTATATCATTCTCTATATTTATTAGGAATAATGTGAGCTTTCTAAAAATATATTCATGTATGCAGGTATTTTGAAAAACAAGCTTAAAATTCGAGATTTCCTGAAATTTTCTTTTGTGGCCATTTAGTAGGTAGTAGGCTATGGCTAAAATGTTTGTAGCGGAGCTTCGTCCGGCAATCTAACTTTCCGAAATTTGCAAAGAAGGCCTTTGATTCTTTTGAACGCTATTAGAAGAATAACAAAAAGATGCCAATTTTGCATACGAAAATGGCGGTCATTTTGAAAACTACCTTTGAAAACTGTTGGCTTTTTCAAAATTTTGTTTTTCCTAACTTGATTTTTTGAGTTTTAGGTAAGATAGGTAAGTATTGTTTTGTTTTGAGTACAATTCAATAATTTTATCATAATTAACTTAAACTGCTGTGATAAATAATTAAGAGTTGACAATAATAAACAGATCTTTTGAATTAAGTTTAAAAGTATTAAATGTTTAGCATACTAATTAGTTACATAACTTTTGTTTTTAATACATTTTAGCCACAGCCTACTACTAACTAATTAGACTCAAAAAAATTTAGAAAATCTCGAATTTTGAGCTAGTTTTTCAAATTAACTGCATACATGTATAAATTTTTGAAAAGCTCACATTATTCCTAATAAATATAAACATAATATACCGGGTGTCCTATTTAAAAAAATAAAGTAGGATCCGGGAACTTTTTGACCTGACCCCGTATATTTATTCTGAAAACGGTACTGAATTCTACGGAAAAAGTTCTATAAGGAACAGTTTTCGCCTTTTTGCTAAGTTATCAGATAACTGGGATAAGAGGGGTGCCTGAAAATGCAACATTTTCTGTATCTGTGTCTGTCTCTGTATCTCAAAAACCAAAAGCGCTATAAAAATTGTGCTGGCGCCATTTTTAATTTCACAAAAAAGTAATACCTGTCGCAAAAACCGCAACCTTTTATCTTTAAAAATAAAGTGCCGAAAATGGGATATTCCATACACCTTATGCATATTATAACTTTTTGGGACAATGCTCTTGATTATTGGCAATGAATATCTGTATACAGATCCAAAATCGACTCAGATAATCGTTTATAAAAAATGTATTTTTTAAAAACTCTGTATATCAGAAACAGAAAGCCAGATTAAAAGTAGCAAGAAATTGTTTTTTAGTATTTTTCTAAGAAGGTTCTGATGAACCAAAAAATTGCAAAAATGAGGGGCGTTATATAAAACACCCTTATGGAATGCAGAGGAACTCAGGTGTCGTTCCCACTAGGGTTTATATTTCAGGTTTTGTGTAAACAAATGCCGAAAAGCGCATATTAATATCTTGCTATGTATTTATAATTTTAAGCTTTAGACATTGAATAAAAAATATTACGGGACACTTCGAATGGCCAGCCTAAATAAAAGTAATGATTAAAACATAAAATAATGTTTAATAAAGCCAGAGCATATTTTCAAATGTATGGGCGACACCAAGATAAAGTACCAGTGACTAAAAAAAAATCTGTATAGTTACCAACGTCTAGCTATTCCCAGCTAACCCTGTGGGAGCAAAATTATACCGAATATTCCACTCATGTACAAATTTTCCCGTAAGACTGGTGGTGTTTTCGAAAAATTATAGCGGAAATACCACGTCGTCTAGGAAACATGGTGTTTCCACTTACCTGGTTAGGTGTGGTTACATACCTAACCAAAAAATGAAATTTTGACAATATGAAACCTGCTTTTGAGAGACGCTAGAGTCCCTAGAAACAAACTGATTTTTTTTAAGTATCTTTCAAACATTTTTGAAAAGTTGTCAATATGAATAATCGCTTTGGGCTAGTTCAAGAAGAGGAAATTGATGAAAATATAATTGGAAGCGAACCAAGAAACACCGTTAAATCCAAGAAGAGCATCTGGAGACAGTTTATGTCATTCTGCGATGAAAAAAACTATACGTTTGACCAAGATACTCCAGTATCCCAACTAGCAATGATTTTGAAAAGCTAGGCCTACAATATGCGAAAAGTGAACGGGTAGGAATATAAAGAAGGCACGGTAAAAATTATTTGGAATGTGACGGCGAAATTATTGAAGGAAAGGTATTTTAATGAATACAAAATTAAAATAAATTCCTTCGAGCAGATCGATTTCAAATCGGCCCGAGACGCAAAAAATGCCAAAAGGAGACATTTGCAAGGTATTGAAGGCAAACGCAGAGAATCGGCCGTTTTTTTAACATACAATGAATTAAAAAATCTAATCGAAGCTTGTGATGAATCAACTCCAGAGGGTTTACAAAAGAAGTGTTTTTTTTCTGTTGTCCTATGAATTAGCCTGGAGAGGAGGAGAAGGTGCAAGAGCCGAAACAACCTTTTTCAAAGAAGAAACTGATAACTTCGGAGGAAAAACAGGTAGAATTCAATACAACCCTGTTTTTTCTAAAACATGTCAAGGTGGTGGCCGAAAACTCGCCGATTCGAAGTGGTTTGTGAGAAACGAGAGAAGTCACAGCTTTTGCCCAGTAACAATTTATAAAGAATTACAAGATAAAAGGAAAAGTATCTCCAACACTCGACTATTTTTGACGCCACACCCCCACTGGAAAATTTCCGGAAAATGGTTCAAAAACAGCCCAGTAGGAGAAAACGAGATTTCAAGTTGGACAAAAAAACAAGCACAGAAATCAGGCCTCAATACCAGAAAAAAATTTACCAACCATTCCCTCAGAGCTACTGCCGTGTCCAAGCTGGCCAAAAGCGGAGTGTCGGAGCAAAACTTGATAAAAATTACAGGTCATTCGAATGCGAAATCCCTATCAAGTTATTTGCAAATGGATCTAGATCACCACAAAAAAATTATTGAAAAAATGAGGGAAGCTGGAAAAGAACCACCTCAACAGCACGTGCATCCAGCCCCTGTAGCAGCATCACCCAGCACAACTACAAGTAGTGGTCTGACGGCATCTTCTACGTCGTCGCAAAACAACAATGTGGTTAATAATTATCAGAACTGCACCTTTTATTATACAATCAATAATTAAAATTGAATATTTAGATTTATATTATTTAGAGAAATAATTTTATTAGTAGGTATATTATTATTTAATTTGTGTTCAATTTGTTACAAAATTCAAATTTCTGAACTTGAAATAGGTATGTATTTAATATTCAGTTAATAAAGTTTAGTTTTCCTGTATTTGATTCGTGGAATATTCCTCCTAAATTCCATTCGTGCTTAAAAATTAACCAGATAATTTTCCACTCACGCGTGTTTTCTCTACAAATTTCACTCGTCCTTCGGACTCGGGAAATTATAAGAAAACACGCATTCGTGAAAAATTATCGGAAAGTTTTAAGCACTCCTGGTATTATCCCCGATAAGCTACAAAAAAAAATTATTTCTAATACAAAAAAAGGTTATTTCTAATACAAATTGCACCAGATTTATCTTAGTGATGACTTTCCAGGAGGGGTTACCAGCCAGCCTCTGACGGCCCTCATGGTATGGATGTATTTTTTAGTTAAAAAAAAACTATAACTTTAGATCCAATTTAATATGCTTACGATTTTTTTGCAGAATTTAAAAATATTTGTTGTTTTTATAAATTTAAAACTTTAGAAATAGCATATCTTAAGTATTTAGTATTATTTATTGTCAATACTGTCCAAAATATATATAGGTTAAAAATATTGTCACACCCTGTAAACACATTGATTTAGTTTTGTTTTTTTATCCATTCATTATACTGAATAAATATTATTATTTGTATTTATTAGAGAAAAATTGTATATTTGACTAATTAGATAAAAAAATAACGAAATAACCTCAAGCAAATAGACGGTGAGTCATCTCAGATAAACTCTGAAAACTGTTGATATCGGAGATCCCAGACCGGTCACTTACGTCACCCTGACGTCAGGGTCAGGAAGCACCCCTTTTGTTTCCGGGAGATAATTTATTTATTGACTTATTTAAAGAAACATAATTTCAGTTTTAACAAAATATAGATTTAGAGGGGAAAGGCGAGCACAATTAGATATTTAAAAACAACAATTACAAACAAGGTGCTAACAGAAGAGGTTCAAAATTGGCAGACGTTTAGGCATAAAATAACTGTATCTCTGAATATAATATTTATGGATACATTGCTTACCTTTTACTTTGTAAAATTTCACTACAGCTTTAACATAGAACCTGGCACGAAAGAAAACAAATAAGGTTATGATGCTCTGTCGTAACCGGTGTTTCGTTGTAGTTAAGTTTTAATGATGTAAAATGGGGTTTATACGCTCAGGGGATGTGTTTTCCGGTCAGGGCGCATGATCGCGTTCATTGAAAAACACACGACTCTTATGTTGTCTGGCGTCGTTTATAGACGTCTGGATATAGGGTGTCGTAGGTTGGAATTACAGGGTTGTTTGATATATTCAAGTGCGTGGGGGTCCAGTTGCTGGCTTTTAAGTCCACTTTATTGCCGATTGAAGTGACGCGGGTCAAGGCATGTTTTTTTCTTTAAATACCAGTACTGTATAATATATAACAGGTATGGGCAGCCTTTGGTTAGCTGAGGGCATATTTTCAGGACTTAATCAGGTGGCGGGCCGTGGGTAACAAATAAACAGGTAGTAGGGAATAAAAAAGCGATAAAAATTCATACATTTTTTTATTTATTAATTATAATAGCATAATTAAACATGAATGCAAATTAATGAGATACTTGAGTTTAAAGCTGAGAAACAAGATAATCTGTAAAAATTCATCTTATACTCTTAGTTCTAGGTTTGTATAAGGAAACTCGTTGATTATTAAACACTTTATTAGTTTACATTACAATACAGCCAAGGGCAGGACATAATTGGAAACTACCACTTTCGTATATCTGTCGTTAGTTTCTGTCTTTGGACTAGAACTAGTGCATACACTTTTAGCCATGATGCTTAGTCAGCGTTCTCATTCCGCTTGTACATATTAAACAATATCAATATATTGCAATGACATATTATACGGGGTGATACTACAAATCAATTTTGGGGTCAATATCACTAGGGATACTTTTCTTCGGAAAGGTACGTTCTGTAAAATTTGCTTAGTTCCACATCATCAAATTTAGACTTTAAATATGACTCTTCTTCAAACTGGATCAACTCCATTTGTAGGTGAAGTGGAGCATCTTCCACACCACACTTACAAGGATTTGCAAAAATATTAAAAGTGCTATCCATATTCTTAAAATCGAAAAACCAATTAGTGAATTGCTCTGACAGTAGTTTCAGTTCTTCAGCATTGCGACGGAATTCAATGTTTTCGTGACTGGATAATTTCAGAAAATGAAAACAGTTTTTACTTCTCATCTGTGTTTCCCACAAGCGAATTTTGTTTTGGAAACACTTTAAGATGACTGTACACAGCTGATTTACCAATTGCTCTTATTTTTGAAGCTTCAAGTTCAGGTCGTTTATGTCACAAAGCCATGTTGGATCACAAATTTGCGGCAAAGTTTTCTCTTTCATTTCCGCAAAATCAGCTATTTCTTTTCTAAGGTCATAAAATCTTTTTAGATTTTTACCTTTTCTTAGCCACCTTACCACGCAATAGTATGTCACATCATCGTGTTCTGAAGAGAGTTCATCCAAAAATGCTTTAAACTGGCGATGTTTAAGACCGCGGGATTTAATGAAATTGATGCTACTTACTACCAAATCAATTCAGTCGAATGGACTTAGAACACAAGTTTTGTTGCTGAATAATGCAATGCAGAATTATTAAATCACATTCTTGCACATTAGGGTGTCACGAAAAAAAAATTGTTTCAAATTATTTTGTCATAGGTGCCAAAATTTTCCTTTGCGCAATTAAAAAACATTCTCCCAAGTCCGTTTACTTAGTTTGATATCTTCAGGTTCCTCATCAAATTCAAATTTCGCCCTATATCACATTTTTCCGTGTTGGTTTGAAAAACTAAATTGTTTCAAATTATTTTGTCATAGGTGCCAAAATGTGCCTTTACACAATTAAAAAACATTTTCCCAAGCTCGTTTACTTATTTTTATATCTTCAGGTTCCTCACCAAATTCGAACTTCGCCCTATATCACATTTTTCTATGTTGGCTGCAAAGAGCAAATCCTTTTAATTAATTATGATATTTGTTTGACATACAGGCTAAAAAAGATTTATTTAAGTGAGTGTATAATAGCAGAAATTTATAATTTCTGCCGGTGCAAAACGGCCTAAAAGAAGAATTGCTTTCGATTATGTCACAGGGTACCCTCCTGCGATCATGATTTCTGGGCCTCTACCCTCATCAGGCAGGCTTGTACCCAGGGAGATCTGAAATAACAGATTGCTCGATATGACAAAATCGAAAACGAAACGTCTATCATACTGAAACAGTACTACAAGTTAAATGTAAAATTTAGCACCACCTATCGGGGCTCCGGTGATTTCCGGCTGCAAACCCGTAGGTAATTTAAAAAGCATGCACTAGCACCATCATGCGGAGAGTAGATACTAAAAATCGATAAAAATGCGCTCTCACACATCTTTATCAAAAGTTCTTGGCCGGAAAAGATATATGTATAATAGCAGAAATATATAATTTCTGCCGGTGCAAAACGGCCTAAATATTGCTTAAGTGAGTGTAGAAAATCCTCTAACTAAACTCTTGATTTTTCACGACTCTGCACATGCGATCAAAATTGGTGCATAACAGAGTTGATATCATAAAGTGTAATTATTATATATGGAATAGGTCACCTCAGCTCTAGCCCAACTCCAGGCAAAGCGCGGGCTGGCAAGTGGACTAGCATCCGAACTATTATCAAGAACGCACATGACAGGAATAGCCCTGGCAGAAGAGGCCCTTAAAAGTAATGAAGAAGAAGAAAGCAACTGTCCTATTTTTATTCCTTTCATTTATAACCTTGATTCATAATAGTTTTGAGTGTCGTTTCGTTCTGAGTAGAGCATCGATAATTGCTTTAATTTACGATATATGTCTTATGGCTACTAGAAGTCAATGTTACTGTGACATTTTTGGAAATCCTAAAATATTAGATCAATCAGAATGACCTAAAACAAAAACAGGCGGGTAAAAATCCAAGTGTTTCTGATATCTTAAAAATTATTATACCGAAAATAGAAGCTATTTGGAAAAATGCTTCGATTCCAATCGTCTCGCGCAGTCGGATATTGAAACTTTTTCATCTACGATATAAGCTGGTTCAGAAACATTTAAAATCAAGAAAAAATGCCGCAACTATTCAGTCTAAATTAACATCTTTTAGGCAAGAAGCGTCTAAGTTATTTGATATTGCATCTTGCAAATGCGAGTTTCAAAATTGTAAATGTGAAAAGTCGTTGAAGGTGCCTCTTAGAGAGCGAGAATTTCTTACGGATCAGAGAACCACAAGAGTCATGGCAATTGGAACAATAGACGTAAAAGTTTCAAAAAAATCGAATAATTTAAAAGAAAAATCGCAGCACGTTTCACTGAGTCATTCAACATGTAAGTATTATTATTAGGCAGTATATTTCTCAAAAAATTGTTTGTAAAAAAAAATGTCAAACGTACCATCATGCAGTTACGGATGTTAAAGGGACACCTTTACTTGACTTACCATGACGATTGATAGAACGAAAATCAGAAGAGCTAGAACGTCAAAACGTATATCGTATGCGAATAAAGCCGCCGCACATAGAACACCAATACTTGGATTATATTTTGATGGAAGAAAAGACCAAACTATGGTTAATGAAAAGCGCGACTCAACGTATCAAAGAAAACGTATTACCGAAGAACATATTTCTTCTTCTAAGTCTTAGAAAACCCTAAATGCCGAATTTTAATCAATTCTGCAAAAATTTTAAAATTAGTCTGCTATGGTGGTGGCGCCATTTTTAATTCTCAAATATTGACTAAAAAAATTTCATAACTTTCATTCTTAAATACTTCTAGATACTGATATTTCAGCCCAATCTGTACAAATGACAAAATTCGTTCGCTATATTGGCGCCACCATTTTGATTTTTGTTGTGCATTCTTAAATAATCCCCACAAATGTTAAAATCATTCGTCCGACCTGTTGACATTGTTATTTTGACACCGCTATTCTGAATTTTTAAATGCTGACACTTTTAAATTTTCCTAGGCAGTGATTTTCAGTTTTGGCTACACAAGTAACAAAATTCGTCGGCCGTATTGGCGCCGCCATTTTGGATTTCTAAACGTTGACTAAAAAAATTCAGATTTTTTATATCCGAAAGTGTATTCATGTCAAATTTGAAAATAATCGGTAATGGAAGTGCTGAAAAATCCATTACAAGATTTGAACCAGACATACAAAAATACAATCAGACGAATAGGAAGCCAATAAAAGCGCGTTAAAAGCGTTGATTTTATTTTAAAACTCCGTATTCACTAAAGAAGTTTAACTTTCGACAAGGTCTAACTTGACAGTTGCAGGTTTAAGATGTATTAAACATTTTCAACAACTGAACAAATAATTTTTCTAAATGTCACTATTACAAAATGATAGTGACATAAGGCAAACATAACTAAAAACTAAAGTTTAATAATATATAAATAACTAATTTCTTTTTAAACTTACCTAACTTAATGGTTTGATTTTAGATAGTGAAGTAGAGAACGATTATTTCTTTGAAGTTTGTAAAAATACCTATTTGCCTCATTAAGGAATAGGTAAGAATCCTTCTTTTTGTCAGTGATAATGAAGCATGGCCCATTTCTTCATTTTCGTACAACAAATATTTTAACAGGTCGTCATTTTGTTTCGCCATATTGAATTCATACTCATCAATCAATCTCAATCCGGACATTATAAAAATTATATAAATACATTTATAAAAAAATATATTTCTCTCACCAGTGGCATAAAAAGGCAACGTGAAGCACTGGTGCCAAATCGTAAAAGCGGGCCTCATCCCCTCCTTATAATAAGTACATATAAATAAAAAAAAGTTTTCATAAATCGCCAAAAACATTGAAACAGCAAATCGGTTAGGTATCACAGAAAAATGACTCCGCTACGACAGAAAACAAACCTGGTTACTGGCATATTTAGGAGAGGGCAAAGGAGGAAAATGCCTCTCCTCCAGAGCTACTACCCGTTAAGCATTCTGGTAAATAATGCCTAATATAAAAGTTGTAGTAATTTTAAAGAGTTTTTGATTATTTCTTTTGCGTGTGTCTTTAAAGATCAAGTACTTTATTCTTCATCATTTTTTAACACGTTTAAATTAAATTTTGATGTTTTTTATAGCAAAAATACCTTTATATTTAACCATAATAAATTAATTTTAAACTAAATTAAGGGGCACTTACATCATTTCTGAAATTTTGTGAGATGTGAGTGTAGGCAAAGTTTAATTCGCACGCAACTTTTTGATTCGCGTTTTAGTTATATACTAAATAAAACAGGCCAAAATATTTACAATTGATGATTTCAAAATTGTATATTTGTATCTTAACACAGAAACATTTTTATAAATATCAACGAAAATAAAACTTCATGAAGAATTTAAATAAAATGTTCGTATATTAGTATTAATCAAGTAAAAATAAGAACAATATATTACGTGACTAAAAAAATTCACACAGTTATATTTGTTATCACAAAAATATGTCCCTACCACTTGTTAGTAAGTGTTATATTACATCAATATAAGTAAAAACATCTAAAAATTATATAAAAATATTTCTTAAACCTATTTTTTCAAAATCACGTTTATGTTTAAAGTCAGTACTAAATCATAAAAAGTTTATTTTGAAAATAGCTTCTCTCAATTTCCCTTTAAAATCACAGTTTTCTTTTTCAGTTATCATTATCACATAATTACTACTTAGGTTTCAACAAATATAAATTAAAATTTAATAAAATATGGCTTACTTCACATCATTGCTCACTTTCCTAAAAAACTATTTTTCAAAATCACACTTCTAAAGATACTTTCAAATGTCATAAATGTTCTGATTCACTATGTTTAAAAAATTTGTTCTCAAAATGGCTTCTCTCAACTTCCTTTTGAAATCACACTTTTGTTTCTCGACTGCGGCTTGTCTTCGGATTTTCTTGATTCTTTCTTTCTCCGGCAAGCTAACATCTTTCTTCTTCCTATAATCTCCCAACAATGATTTTCCTGGTACGTAAGAGCTCTTGTTTGGAATGTGCTGATGTTTGCCAATTTTCTTCACAAGTTTGTTCTCCATCGTTGTCGTAACTTTTACAGGACATTTAGGAGTAGAACAAGTCCATACGCTTCCACCATTAGATTTGAAATAATGATGATAGTATGTAAATCCATCTACTATTAGTTTATCCATCCTCTATTTATTTTTTTTAAGTACGTGAGACACAGAGCAAAGCTGTACTGCAAATGAACCGATAGTTCGACAGTATCTCTAATATACTCGTAATTGCATATAGGCCCCAAAGTTCAGGTAAAAGCCTAATAATACCCTTCAAGAGCAAATACGATAATTATTATTGGTATTAATACTTTTTTGAAGACGAAACAGGCTATTTATTTATGACAGATGATAGGCAATAAAATAAAATTAGGCAAATATATTTTTGAATTTTGAGTTTTGCCTTTAAGTCTTAGTTTTACGACATCACTTCATAAACATAATATTATTACACCTTTTTCCTTAACATCATAGTAGGTACCGGGTGACCCTTTATAAAATACCACCTCCCTAAACCCTTTGCCCTTTGTTTAGCATTCTGAATAATAATGCCTAATACAAAAGTTGTAAACATTAATTTGTAGGTTTTAAATATGCTGTTAGACAATACACAGGGTTTGCCATAAAAAAGTTACAAACCAAAGTACTTGAAATTTTGAACGTTTTTTTAACACAATATGAGTATTTTTCAATAATAATAATAATAAACGTCTTTTATTAATAAATTCAACAGTTATGTTACAAAACAATATCAAAAACTACGGTAGAACCAAGGCGAAGTCTAGCCTGAGGCTACTCTACTGAACCTTAACTCACCGTGTTACAAAAAATATTTCATTTAATGAAATGGTATGAATATTTTTAGAAATTCTAATTGTACGCCTGATTTTGAGTATTTTTTGTCATTTAGCATACGAAATTTTGAGTCGTTTTTGAGAAAAATTAACTTTTCTATTTTTTTTCGGAAAAACAGGTTTTTGGAAAAATGTGATTTTCTCACACTTGAAGACTAAAATTGTGAATTTTGGTTATGGATCCATGGGAGTGGTTAACATTTAATACTCTGACCTAACCCCCGTCTTTGGCAATACAAGTAATATAATATTACGGTTACGGTTTTAATTTTCGCAATAATAGCATTCTAAATGCGTCTTAATTTTACAAGATATCCATGGAAAAACAAAACTAGTAAAATTGTTGCCTGGACACGAATAAATACACAGTTTTTATTTGACATTTAGTTGCCTCTAACTCTTTTTAAAGGGAAAATGGCTTTAAACAGTGTCCAAGAGCGTTTAAATCTTCATGAATGTTACATAAGAAATAATAAGTGTCCAGCATTAGCCCTGCGGGAGTATCGGTTGTTGTATCCTGCAAGACGGGTACCCACGAAACATATTTTTTCACGAATTGTTCGTGATCTTGAACGTGGAGTGGTAATCAATAAACAAAAACGGTGCCCAAAAATTGTCCTAACAGAAGAAAAGCAATTAGAAATTCTCCTGTATTTTGAAGGAAACAACGAAAATTCTGCCGAACGATATTAAAGAAGGGCTTGTTTATCAACAAGATAGTGCTCCATATCACACTGTAGTGCCTGTTAGAAACTGTTTGAATCAAAGGTTTCCATTTTGGATTGGTCGGTACGGGACCATAGATTGGCCAGGGAGGAGCCCCGATTTAACACCCCTGGGTTTTTTTTATGGGGCAACCTAAAAAACGAGGTGTATAAAAATAGGTGTAATACTGTTCAAGATTTAAAAAGGAGAATTAGGCAAGAGGTAGAAAGACTTAATGCAACAGACGCGGTTAGAAATGCTATTGCTAGAATTGAAAATGTTTTGTAATAAGAAATTAGTTACCTTTTTTCTTGCATTACTTGTTGATTTAATGTTAAATTTAATTATAATGTTAAAAAAAAACCTGATATAGGATATTATTTAGGTTTAGTTAGATTTTTAACAAAAATACCTGAATTTTTATAGAAAATTGGTCATAACTTCTAAACTATTAATTTTTGGAATATAAACTATATATACGGAATGATGCAGAATCAAATCCTAAATACAATAAATGTACTAAATACAGAGTGTTCCATTTAAAAAAATTAAGTTTTTTTAGTTACAAAATCATTTTTTTTAAGGTCATTTGTAACCACCCTGTATAATGGATTTTCGCTCTTGATAGGTCAGAGCATTAAATATTAATCACTCCCATGGATCCATAACCAAAATTCACAATTTTAGTCTTCAAGTGTGAAAAAATTACATTTTTCCAAAAACCTGTTTTACCGTAAAAAATTAGAAAAGTTAATTTTTCTCAAAAACGACTCAAAATTTCGTATGCCATGATGACAAAAAATTCTCAAAATCAAGCGTAGAATTAGAATTTCTAAATATATTCATACCATTTCATTAAAAAGAAAAAAGTTGGTTACTGTCCTGGCACAATGGAACACCCTGTATATGTAAAAATATTATAAATAAAAAATACACTTAGGGTCAAATACTTTTTGTATTTAATTTTTTTTCTCAGTGTCTTATTTATTGAGATAAAGTATAGGAGCATCTTAAGTGGACCACCCTGTACAAAAACTTTCGTTACAATTATTAAATTTTCATTAAATTTTGATAAATATGTCAAAAATTCACCAAAATTTGACTTTTTGTTTGAGTGTAATGGAGCTTTTAATAAAAATTAGAATTTTAGTGTTTTTGGTACAGCCGAATATGAAACAAAAATTTCCGAATTCTTAAATACAGCTATGCTATATACGTTTATTATTAGTAATACATACCTTAACTTCTAGTCAAAAATACTTTGAGAAAATGACAAGGTCTTACATAGTACTCTGTATAACAGACGTATTGTAGAACTATCCGTTTACGTCCAGTAGGTCAAAAACTTCATACATAGAGCTAGACAAATCTGAAAACCACAGCTCAATATCTTAATTCTTTTTGAAAATATTGAAACTTGAATTTTATCAAACAATTTGCATGTACTGCAAATTCGCCTGTCCAGCGTTTTCGGTAACAAATTTTACTTTCACTATACTCTAAGAACAGGGCTTAAACAAATCATTACTTACCGCCTGCTTGGGGACTTTTTAATTCTTAGATCTTCGATAAACTTATAGTCATTTTTCGGAACGCTACATACAATGAAACGTTCAGATGTGTCGGTAGTCCAAGGGAGGCCACATCGTTCTTTGTCCAAGTAATGTATCCGTCTATTTCTGTACGGACTCGCGTACTGTTGTAAGCTGCAGGAGCTGGCTCCTGATTCGTCGTCACCCTCGTAGCCACTAAAACATATAATTTTATTTTTTAATGCTGAATGCTGATATTAATTGAAATTACAGAATTGAATTAAACATATTTACAAACTCATGTTGGGTCAGGCACGTAGTCAGAGATTCAGTTCGGAAAGGGGGTCTGAATCCGTCAACACCTTAGAGTAAGAATAAAAATATTTACTTACATATTTAGCCACTGCCAAGATTAACTCACAGTATAAGGTCAATCGTACGACGATGCCAAGCCTAGCCAGGGACACCAATGTTTATACCAATTTATATTACGGTGAATATGTTTAAACATGATGCAATAAAACTTACATACAAAGAATAGTAATTTGTTTCCAGTATTGGTTTCTAAGCAGTATAGAGAAATTACTTTTATTGCAAAATAGTAAAATATAAACTAAAATACCCAAAACCTCAGATCAGATTACACCAGTAACAAGAGTTTTACTTAGATATGGCAAACCCGATCGACAACTCCACGTATTAGATCATCCCACTGTAGTATTAGACCATCCCACTTTCATTGTCAAGGGATCCTTATAATAAAAAAGTATAATAGTCTACAGTAAAGATTGTTACAGGGTCACGTGACCGGCGTGACTTAAAAACCAATAACGGGTCGTGGAACTACAATAAATTTTAACATTAAAGAAATTAATTTGCTAAAAAATATTTTATTAGGTACCAAGCTTTTCTTGAGTCCTTGTCACTACCGGAATTTTGTTCCAGGGACCTAGTGGCTCTGAAACTGATTCTTAAGGATAAGGCAGGGCATCGCAAACCCATTGTAGTTTGCTCAGCCTATCTTCCCTATGACTCAAGAGAGGACCCACCTACCAGGGAACTCATTAACTTAATAGGATACTGTAGGGACAACGGGCTTCCTCTTGTTGTTGGATGCGAGCCAGCACACACAGCGTTGTGTGGGGCAGCACTGACACGAACTCGAGGGGCGCAAGTCTTTTAGAGTACGTTAGTACAACTGATTTAGAAATTCTAAATTGGGGAAACCAACTTTTGTCACGTCACGAAGGCAGGAGGTTATTGACCTAACTCTGGCATCATTTTTGCTGGTTCCGGTTGTTAGGGAATGGAGGGTGCCTGATGAGCCATCTTTATCGGATCCCAGACACATCCTCTTTAAGCTAAACTTTGAGTATGATATGGAGCTCAGTAGTTTTCGAAACCCGAGGACAACCAACTGGGCTCACTATGTGGAGTCACTTAAGGTGCAGTTAGATATGCCACTAATGCCATGCTGTAGAGTATGTCGAAAATGTAGCAAACTCTATACAGGAAGCCATAATAGACTCCTATGAGGAGAATTGTGCATTGCGGACCTATCGAGGTACCAAGAAAACACCTGGGTGGAACTTGGATCTTGAAAAGGCTCGTAAAGATACACGCAGGCTCTTTAACAGGGTCATGCGATCGAAATTACGCAGTTCAAAGAGAGGGTCTTGGAGGACCTACTGCGAAAGCTTAGAAGGTCTTCCGGAAGCCGCTAGACTTCAAAGGATTCTCTCAAAAGGTCGAGGACAGAGCGTGGAGGCTCTAAGGCTCCCGACCGGTGGATATACCACCACCGCAGAGGAGGCTCTAGGAATGCTCCTAGAGACTCATTTTCCAGGCTCTCCTCCGGAACCTAATGATGAGGTTACTGGGCAGGCTCTCCAAGTAGGGGCAGGCCCGGTTGACTGGAAAACGGCCGCTAAGGTCGATACAGTAGATATTATTAAGTGGGCAATATCTTCGTTTTGCCCATTTAAGAGTGCGGGACCAGATGGAATATTCCCGGCGCTTCTTCAGAAGGGTCAGGAACTACTGATACCACATCTTTTGCGCCTTTTTGGGGCCTGCCTGGCTTTGTGATATATTCCCGAACGCTGGCGCAGGGTTCGGGTAGCGTTTATTCCTAAACTGGGTCGTAATTGCTACGAAACTGCTAAGGACTTTAGGCCCATCAGTCTATCCTCTTTTCTTTTGAAAACCATTGAGAAGATCGTGGATGCTTATATAAGAAACGGCGCACTGGGTAGAAATCTTATGCATCCATTCCAGCACGCTTACAGGACGGCCATGTCGACGAAGACGGCGCTTCATAGTCTAGTCAGTAGACTGGAGGTGGGGGTCTACTCCAAGAAGATGGCTCTGGGTGTATTCTTGGATATCTAGGGGGCGTTTAACAACACCACCTTTGACTCCATTAGTGAGGCTGCTGAGAGTTTTGGCGTGGATAGTGCTGTAATTAGGTGGGTTCACATCATGCTTGAAAGCAGAATCATAATATTTTCTCTTGGGAGCGTGACAATATGCTCGTCCGTGGGCAAAGGATGTCCGCGGGGCGGAGTTCTTTTTCCGCTCTTGTGGTGTCTGGTTGTGGATGGGCTGCTTCATACTCTCAACGAAAGCGGAGTTTATGCTCAAAGTTACGCTAATGATCTTGCCATCATAGTATGACATCATATAGACATGACCATCAATTGATAAGTTTTACTACAAATCCAAAATGGCGGCCTAATAAAATGTTATAAATGTCAATGCAGAAAACTACTGCATCGATAATGTTTAAATTTTGCTCAAAAATCAAATATTATATAGGGATGAACTGGTAAAAATGTTGAGCAAATTCAAAATGGGGGAACAAAACGGTGGCCTAATTAAATGTTCAAAAATATCTGAAAAAAGTACTTATCGGATTGATTGATGACATCCCCATTTTGAATATTTATTATTAAAAATGTATAAATTGCACACTTAATATCGATTTTTAATCAAATCTGTATAAATGTTAAAATTCGCTCGCAATCTAGGCATTCCTACTCTCATTTTTTAAGAATTTACTAAAAATGTATGATATGTATTCTCAAATCTGTACAAATATTAAAATTCCGCTGTCATGTTGGCATTACAAGCTTGAATTTTTTAAATGTTATAAATGTTTTTAAATACTAAATGACTAAATTTTATAACTTTCATTCTTAAATACTACTAGATACTGATATTTCAGCCGGATCTGGACAAATGACAAAATTCGTTCGCTATATTAGCGCCACTATTTTGATTTTTGTTGTGCATTCTTAAATAATCCCCACAAATGTTAAAATCATCCGTCTGACCTGTTGAGATTGTCATTTTGGCACCGTTATTTTGAATTTCTAGATGCCGACACTTTTAAATTTTCCTAGGCACCAATGTTCAGTTTAATCTACACAAGTGACCAAATTCGTCGGCCGCATTGGCGCCACCATTTTGGATTTCTAAACGTTGACTAAAAAAATTCGGATTTTTTATATCCGAAAGTGTATGCATGTCAAATTTGAAAATAATCGGTAATGGAAGTGGTGAAAAATCCATTACAAGACTTGAACCAGACATACAATCAGATGAGTAGGAAGCCAATAAAAGCGCGTTAAAAGCATTGATTATAGTTTAAAACTCTAACAATAGTATTCACTAAAGAGGTTTACATTTAGACAAGGTCTAACTTGACAGTTACAAGTTTAAGATGACATTTTTAACAACTGAACAAATAATTTTTCTAAATGTCACAATTACAAAATGTCAGTGACATAAGACAAACATTACTAAAAACTAAAGTTTAATAATATATAAATAACTAATTTCCTTCTAAACTTACCTAACTTAATGGTTTGATTTTAGATAGTGAAGTAGAGAACTATTATTTCTTTGAAGTTTGCAAAAATACCTATTTGCCTCATTAAGGAATAGGTAAGAATCCTTCTTATTGAATTCATACCAATATTTTTTTGTATCGGACGTAATTTTTGTGGAAAATAACATAAAAAAATTAAAGTTAATCGAGTAAGTGGTTTTTTTAGCTATACCGGAACAGACCGACCGACCGACAGTAATGGAAAAACATGAAGATCTGCAAAAACCCAGAACGATGATTTTTTTATGATTAATGATATTTCCTTATGTGGGAAGTGAAAACTCGCGCCGCCACTGGCATTCGTCAACAAATGGCCACGGCTTGAACATGGGCCATCCCCACTTCTTGTTTTATCGTTAACATTGGTCGATAAAATATGAAAAATAGGGGAACCTATGTTGGCGCATATCCCTAACGTGATTTATGAATGAATTGTGATCTCTACTTTAATAATTCTTACTCTAAGGTCAACACCAATTCAGCGATAGTAATGTAGGTACTCCCTGCTAGCCTCCGCAGTGCGGGGTGGGGGCACTAATGGTACCACCCTACTGATAATGTGTAATGGAGCCCAAGAGAAAATGGACAACCTTTTTTTTAGCTGTCACATTTGCTTATTAATGGAAAGTTATGGATAACCTTTTCACTTAGTCATTAGTTAATTCCCGGTCTTGTGCAGGGTATTACATTTTAGGTACTTTTGCGGAGTATCTCCGTTATTTTTATAGATAGAAAGTTCCGGTTTTCGCAACAGCCTGCTACTTTTTCGTAAAACTAAAGATTCCGTTAACAAAATTATCATAGCCCTTTTAGTTTTTAAGATACATGGCTAAATTGAAAATGTTGCATTTTCAAGCACCCCTCGTATCTCAACTATCAGATCACTTATCGAAAATCTGAAAACTGTTTCCTATATAACTTTTCCTGTAGAACTCAATTCAGCCTTCGGAATTAGTATACAGAATCAGATCAAAAAGTTATCGGACTATACTTTATTTTTTTAAATGGAACACCCTGTATATTTATAGACTATAAAATTTGTCTTTTTTACCTTTTCAAAAATATATAATAGTATGTACTTTTTCTCAGAAACATGCAAATAAATTACAATTTTCTGAAATTAAATGCATAATTTAATAGTGAGCCATGAATAACAATAATAAACAATAGAAAGTTACATATTGCTCACGAAGGATTGGATACCTTGCATATAGGTATCTTCTTATATAAAAATACCTATAGAGTTTTTTAATAACAGTAAGTTTGTAGCAACAGTTTTATAGCATAAAGTAACAGTACAACAAATACAAAAAAAATAACATTATTAAAAAGAGTAAAAACAAATTTTTAGGTGATGTTTAAATTGACGACCATTTTCTCTAATGCAAAATTGGCGCATTTTTGTAGGCATATCGTGTTTTATATACTTTTGTTACATTTTGTACATAGCCCCATAAAAAAAATCTAAAATAGAGCAAATGAATTGCTACTTTACAAACCATTTCTTTAATTAGGTATTTATTTCATGTTTATTGTTTAGGTATTGAAAGTTGTTCCTTTCGTTTCCTTTTATTTCCAGTTTTATTATATATCCCAAAGGTATTAAGTACTTATTTTGTTTTATTTTGCATTATAAACGTTTCTCACTAGAAATTTTAAATGAAAAATAATTACATATTTCTAATGTTATGCAATTAGTACTAAAATTGAAGTTTAAAATGTTATATAAATGTAATTCCACTTAAAAGATTTTTTAAACATTTCCATAAAACATTTGAATGATGATAAATACCAGGACGAGCTGAAATAAAGTGCGGCTCGCCTCGTGCGTGCGAGCGCGTGCATGCACTCCTGGCCCGCCTGATGAGACCCTGCTTCCCTGTGTTTGCAGCTGCGAGTAATCAGAGCTTTCAAGTCTACCCTGGAGGACCTAGAAGAGCGCCGCTCGGTATATGGTTTACACAGCTTACACACTTTGCGCAGCCACATCGGCCCATGGACCCCGCGGCCGCTATCAGACATCACTTACATTGACGAAGATCCAGCGACCCCGGCATAACGCCCTAAGGACGACCAGCGGCCCGCCCCCTGCCCAAACACCTTGCGTCTACTTCTCCATCACACGCAGTTTGCGCACGCCTCTCCCGCGGACCTGCCTAAGCCAGTGCATGTAACGCGCATCTAGGGCTGTCGGTCTCTTGGCGCTCGCACCGGTCTAAAGGCCGCGGGTGCGTGCGTGTGCGCCCGCCTGAAGCTTTTACTTGGTGAGTGCACTTCGTTCCACGCAACTCGGTTCGACTTCGCTGGTAAGCACTTGTCACTTACTCGTACAGGGTTTTTTTTTATATATTTCCACCCCCCTTATCTTTTTTATTTGACATTTTAGAAAAATGTGTCCCAAATAAAAGTTTAATGGTTTCAAATGAATTTTTATGAAAACATTTTTTTTCATATACAGGGTGTTACAGAAAGTCTGGGCGTGGTCCAAGTTTCTTATTTCAAATAGGTACCCCATTTTTTTATTGAATTTTCGGATTCTCCTGAGAATTTTACACATTTTTTATAAGGGATATTCTATACTTAAATCTAAAGCCTAAAGAGATATTGTTATTTTTTGAAAACTATTATGTAAAACAGGTAAACATTTTTCTGGTCGTAAACTGGTCATTGACGGTGACTGTTTTACTGTTTGGTAGACTTTCTGTCAATTTCTGGATAAAATGTCACATTTCCGATGAGGAAAAATCCGACAACCTTCGCATAGCTTATGAGAATAACGAAAATACACAGGCAACCAGAACAGAAATCACCATCTTCCAACGAATCGCCATCTAAACAAACATTTTTTGAAATATCAGACGTGGATTTTTTTCCTTCTACGGGGTATTCCAAAAACATCGAATTTTGGAAATATGCATATGAATCTAATTAAGGCAACACATGTTTTTAAAAAATATATGTATAATATTAACGAAAACAGAAAAGAATATTTTAAAAACTACACACAGCGTCAAAAAACTTGGACCCCTTCATAAGTCGCAATGCAAATAAGCTTTCCTCAAGACCGCGTATCTTCAGTAATAAATGAACCAACGAAGTGATTGAAAAATGATTATGTCAACGAATAGCGGACTACCACTTTTAGTTAACTGAGCCATGATATTGTAATCAGCAAGCTAATAAGGAGAGTTTAATTTTTTTTAGCCAGACCTCCCATTTAATTTGCATTAGGTCCTGTGTTGAAAAACTTTTAAACACTCTGTAGAGCGTTCTAATTACAATAGAATATTTCATGTGGCTAAAAGTGGCAGCCCTGCTATTCGTTAACATACACTTTTTTTAATCACATGGTTGGATCATTTATTACTCAAGATACAAGGTCTTGAAACAGAGCATTTTTGCATTGCGTCTTATGAAGGGGTCCAAGTTTTTTGACGCTGTGTTTATTACAAAAAACTACATATTATCAAATAATTCAATAATGAAATGAAATATAAATATTATAATTGCTGAATATGTCCACCATTCATTTCAATACAATTTGTATAATCTGCTTCGATTTTATTAATCGCATTAATAATGAATTGTGCATGATTATTGTTTAAATCCTCAATGGCTTCAATTATTCTCCTTCTTAACACCTCTATATCTTCCGTGGGAGTTTCATATATTTTATTCTGCAAAAATCCCCACAGAAAAGAGTCAAGAGGTGTTAAGTCGGGACTATTGGGCGGCCACCGAATCGGTCCAGTCCGACCAATCCACGTTTCAAAATTTTGATTTAAAAAATTTAGGACCGCAAAAACATTGTGTGGTGGGGCTCCATCTTGTTGCCAAATAATTTGGTTGTATTGACGGAGGGGTAAGTCATCCAAAATAGGTTCCAGATCATTATTTAATAAATTTAGATATTTTTCTCCATTTAACGATCCATCAATGAAAATCGGTCCAATAATTTTGTTGTGAAGGAGCCCGCACCACACATTTAAAGTTTTCCGACCTTGGGTTTTAATTTCACGCATGGCCCGAGGGTTTTCCGTTGCCCAAAATCTAACATTTTTCCGGTTGTGAATCCCGGCAGTACTAAAGGCGCATTCATCTGACCATAAAACTTTTTGAAAAATATTGTTATCTTCATCTTTCATCAGCAACATTTCCTGGCAAAACATGGTTCGTTGGTTTTTCTGATCTTCAGTTAATTTCTGGACGGGGAAAATTTTGTATGGGAAATATCCATGCTTTTTTAATGTCGAATAAATTTTGAAAATAGATTTATTAAAAAAAATTGATGCGTCTTTTAAGGCTGCATTTGGATTTTCTGAAAATAAATAATATTTGCGTAAGTTACTTTATATCCTGTGGGTAATTTCTATTAACCTACCTTGAAAAAATAATAAAATATTTAATTCCTCCTCCTCATTAATAACCGCAGTACGTTTTTTTCTTTTAACAGTCATTCGATTTCGAAAGCCAAGTTCAATATTTTTGAAAGTTTTTCGAGATGGAATAGCTCCCATGGGGAAAAGCCGCTGATATTCTCTTCTTGCCGCGCAAGCATTATTATTATTCTTGTAGAAAATGCGAATTGACAGAACGACAGATCACCGTCAATGACCAGTTTACGACCAGAAAAATGTTTACCTGTTTTACATAATAGTTTTCAAAAAATAACAATATCTCTTTAGGCTTTAGATTTAAGTATAGAATATCCCTTATAAAAAATGTGTAAAATTCTCAGGAGAATCCGAAAATTCAATAAAAAAATGGGGTACCTATTTGAAATAAGAAACTTGGACCACGCCCAGACTTTCTGTAACACCCTGTATATGAGAAAAAATTTTTTCATAAAAATACATTTGAAACCATTAAACTTTTATTTGGGACACATTTTTCTAAAATGTCAAATAAAAAAGATAAGGGGGTGGCAATATATAAAAAAAAACCCTGTACATATCTATACACTCGCTTATCGCTTTTATCTATCTTATAAACGAACCTTTGACAATCACCTAGTCAACAGGGACTAAGTAGAGCTTTCCTCATCTTTTTTATAAATAGGAGGCCATCTAACAGGTCTGTTGCTACTTGTCCATCTTTGAAGGAAGCTATTGTCAAGAAATTCCCTTAAAAGCCTAGAGTTGTGACCATATTGCTGTATGTAAACAGCATTATATTGTGCTAATGGAATTCGAGCAGTTCTGGAATAACTTCCTCAAAGATTTCTAGGAATCTACGTGCTGTAGGACTTCCTTTAAAAATCCTATAAACCATATGTCTGCGCAAAATAAAATATGACACCCCAACTCCAAAGCGTTCTTGTTGTGCCCTTTCAAATAGTAAATGCTGATTTTCGCTATGCCAGTTGCTGGTGCTGTGGCGATTAAAAATTCCCGCACTTGAAAAAAAGCATTCGTCTGACAAGATAACAAGTCTGTCAAATAGATCATTGCAACTATTTGTTGCAAATACCACTGACAAAACAGTACCCGGTGCTCGACATCGCCAGGATGCAAATGTTCCACTATATTAAATTTGTAATACTTATATTTCTTCAAGATCCTCTGACCGTCAGTTTTTGGCACACCAATTTCTTTCTCAATTTTTCTACATGAGGACGAAGGTGTTGTTTTTAAAGTGCGATCTTTTGGTAATATCCCGTGTATTTTTTTTTTCGATAGTTCAAACGGTTTAATTTAGATAGAAATAAAATTTTCGTGTTTTAACTTTTTAAAATCTGTTAAACCCTTAGAAGTAGAATAAAAATAGAGTTCATTATTTACATATTTAGCCACTGCCAAGATTACCTCACAGTATAAGGTCGATCGTACGATGATGCCAAGCCTAGCCAGGAACTCCATTGTTTATACCAATTTATATTACGGTGAAGATGTTTAAACATGATGCAATAAAATTTGCATACAAAGTATTAGTTTCTAAGCAGTTTAAAAAAACTACTTTTATTGCAAAATAGTAAAATACAAGTTAAAATACCCAAAGCCTTAGATCAGATTACACCAGTAACAAGAGTTTTAGTTAGATATGGCAACCCCGAACGACAACTCCACGTATTAGACCATCCCACTATCGTATTAGACCATCCCACTTTCATTGACAAGGGATTCTTATAGTAAAAAAGTATAATAGGCTACAGTAAAGATTGTTACAGGGTCACGTGACCGGCGTGGCTTAAAAACCAATAGCGGGTCGGGGAACTACAATAAACTTTAACATTAAAAAAATTAATTTGTTGAAAAAAATACCAACCTTTTCTTAGCTTCACTACTGCGTGTGTCTTAATGTATTATTTTGTAATTGTTAATACTGTTCAAATCTTCTAATTATAAGTTGTCTTACTTCAAGAAGCAGCGTTGTAAATGTGCAGTGACATTAGAAGAACATTGATTTTTTATATATTTAATAAATAAGTTTTATTTACACACACACACATTTCGAAACTAGGAGCTTTAGTTGACCTAACTATGGTTAAAAAAAATGGCCGTTTAAATTTGGAATTGTCTTTTAATCATTAAGTAAACAGCTAGATTTTCTTTTCCAGGGGACTTGTTATGCCTAATGGAAAATACCTGTGTCATTTATTTTGGGTCACATGACGTATTGACCAACCCGATTCAGAACAATAGAACGTTTATTTCGTCGGGGGTCATGTGAGAATCCTTAGAAACATAATGATTACAAGAAAAACTCTGAGGTGATTATTTTGACGATTACAATAGGTTTTCCTATCAGAGAATTAAAATAATCAAAGGGCGCCTCTCGCTCAAAAAAACGTACTGCGATTTCGAAATTCACTAGATTTTGAATGAAATCTGGGAGAAATAATAAAGTTTCGGATGATTTCGGGCCTTTTTTTAATTTTCACTTGGGTTGGGCTAATTTTTTATATAAGTGTTGTGAGGTAAAGGAATTTAAATGGTGATTCTTTGGGTAATTAAAAGTAAAAACGTATTCGTAAACGTGTTCTAAACTGGTCAGAATTTAAGATTTAGGATATTGAAAATTAAAAAAACATCTTTTGTTTTTTAAATTTAGCTATTAACATGGAATAACAATATGGCAATTGGCTATTCTATTTTTATCTTATAGCGCTCGCTTTTTCTTATTTTCCTCGCAACGGGAAAGTATTCTAGTTGCAAAAAAGCAGTGTTCGCAATTCCGTCGGATAGTCTGTCTGTAAGCTCAAGAACTGCTTGTCCTATTTTCTTCAAGCTTTGATTAAAAATTAAAAGTCATATGATGATGACGTAGTATCATTTTGGTGAAAATCTAATATAGCAGAATAAAATGGCGGCCTATTGAAATGTTAAAAAATTATTACTAAAAAACTGCTTATCCCTTTTACCCAAATTTTGCAGAAAAATTAGATGTGACATGACCATCAACTGATAAGTTTTACTACAAATCCAAAATGGCGGCCTAATAACATGTTTAAAAATATCTGAAAAAAGTAGTTATCGGATTGTTTGATTGATTGATGACATCCCCATTTTAAATATTTATTACTAAAAATTTATGAATTGCTCACTTAATATCGATTTTTAATCAAATCTGTATAAATATTAAAATTCGCTCGCATTCTAGGCATTCCTACTCTCATTTTTAAATATTTACTAAAGATGTATGATATGTATTTTCAAATACTGCAAACATTTTAAAATTAGTCTGCTATGGTGGTGCCGCCATTTTTAATTCTCAAATATTGACTAAAATTTCATAACTTTTATTCTTAAATACTTCTAGATACTGATATTTCAGCCGAATCTGTACAAATGACAAAATTCGTTCGCTATATTGGCAACACCATTTTGATTTTTGTTGTGTATTCTTAAATAATCCCCACAAATGTTAAAATCATCCATCCGACCTGTTGACATTGTCATTTTGACACCGCTATTTTGAATTATTAAATGCTGACACTTTTAAATTTTCCTAGGCACCGATTCTCAGTTTTAGCTACACAATTAACAAAATTCGTCGGCCGTATTGGCCCCACAATTTTGGATTTCTAAACGTTTCTAAAAAAATTCAGATTTTTTTATATCCGAAAGTGTATGCATGTCAAATTTGGAAATAATGGT
Source organism: Kuschelorhynchus macadamiae (assembly GCA_030620095.1). NCBI lineage: Eukaryota > Metazoa > Arthropoda > Insecta > Coleoptera > Curculionidae > Kuschelorhynchus > Kuschelorhynchus macadamiae. Next base: position 927,935 of record JAUTXW010000774.1, on the reverse strand, counting down.
AGTGCTGAAAAATCCATTACTAGATTTGAACCAGACATACAAACATACAATCAGACGAATAGGAAGCCAATAAAAGCTCATTAAAAGCTGTAACGTATGGGTGTTTTAACGAACATTATTTTACTAGGCAAACCTCATAAAAGGGCCTAGGCACGACAGCTCCTTTTGCCGGCTCTGGCAAGAGTTGACAGGCGGGGTTATTTTGACTTATTTAACTATTCATTCTGTCCCTTTCGATAATTTAATGCATACAATATACTTTTCAGAAGACACGTCTTATAACACGGAGCTTAAGTAAGATTTTTAAAAGGGCGCCATCCGCAATAAAAAAAGAAATAAGTGTGCTGCCGAGTTATAAGACGGACTTTGCGGAAAATCCTTCTTGCGAAATTATTAACTGTACTTTATCAAAAAAATAAAAAACCTATTTAAACAACAAGTTACCAAATTTATTACAAAATAATTAAATTACACTAAGACAAATGTTCAAAATCAACGTAGCTGGTGAATTATTTAATAATTTAAAAATAATTAGCAATTATTAAAAGGAAAATTCTTGTGAAATAATTTGTAAAATTACGGTCACTTATATTAAATTATATGTACCCTAATTGGCCAATAATTTAAACACTGTTGAGATAATGAATTAACCAAATTTTCGGTTGTAATAAACTAATAAAAATTTACAGTCAATAAAAAAATGGAAATTTCTCACCAAACACTCTCAATAGCTGCGTCACGTGGTGGAGAACCCACGACCTTTGTGGACGGCTCAAAGCTGCATCAGTTCTTTTAACGCCTACCTACTCCTCTCCCTCAATGGTTCTCGAACAGGATTTATGACGAATTGTATCCGGGATGACCTTATTTTCTCGGAACCAAAATTGAATTTAAGATGCAATTGGGAACGGAATTCTATCCAATATTTAATTTAGGCGAGCCTAACTATATAGTTGTGGTGGACAACAAAAAATTTTCTAGCAACTAGTGGCTAGTTCTAAAGGCGGCTAGTTAGGCGTCTAGCTATAAAAACTTATCCAGAAATTCAAGTACTGAATTCAAAATGGATAAGACAAAATTATGACATGAAATTTAAGATTTCAATTTTATAGTCTTTTTAAAAAAAAAACTAGTTTGTAGAATAATAAAAGGCAAGGCAAAAGGACAAGTCGGTGTAGAGCTGAAAGGAAAAGAAAAAATAGGCGTCAGCATGGCATGGCGTGATCTCGAAATCCAGTAATATAATATAAAAATTTAATACAAAAATTCACACTTAAATTTTGAACAAATTAATCTAAATAATCAATAATGTAATTACAAATTTTAATGCATTACCTGACTGATGTAACTCTGGGAAAAACTAACAAATTACGTTTCAAGAGTTTGACCCGTCAAAATGGCTTCCGACTTGCACAAAGTTCTGAAGATAAAATGGCTTGCTAAACGTGAAACCAATACGTTTAGCAGAGAAACAAGAATTCAAAAAAAAAGGTTCCCTTTTTTTTTAACATAGGATAGCCAAATCTCAACACAGGTTTGCAGGGCTGACGGCGCAACTAAAACCCCAAAGTAAACGTATGTCTTAAATGATTTTAAATGAAAAGAAAAACTATTGCTTAAATATATACTAGAGCAATTTAATTAACTCAATTAATTATAAGCTATATAAATAATATAATTCAACAAACCAAAATTAACAGAAAAATAACTAGAGAAAATAAGTTTTAATCTTTATGTTATCTTCCCAATTGAACGATAATAATATTAAATATCAAATCCCCTTGTAATTACTATGATCAACGACATACATGCAATTATTCGCCAACGAAGTAAGCAATATTGAGTGTACGACAAGAACGCATTTTTAAATCTGCCTTAAGAGGAACAAGGAAAGCCAAAAACTAGTCTACACCACGCGGTGAACAACGTGTCGCCTATTGGCTGCCAAATTTATACAAATACGAGGGAGATTCGTAGGTATCCAAACAAAACTAAATAAATGATATCACTGAAATGTAAGAATTCATGCATCCTTAGCGTCAAATAAATACTAAAATATAGTGATATAACAACTTAAATATACACAATAATTATAATTAGCCTATTTACGTCCAACCGCAAGCTTAACTGAATCTAGAAAAAATTAATACGCGCAATATAGGTCTGTAAGCAAATAAACATTTAAATTATTAAATACTAAATATGTTTACTTAAAAAAATATAGATTTACTAACATGATAATTTGTCTGACCGTAACGCACGACAGTACACCGTTACACTACCTCTCTCCCAAAAAAAAATATATATATTAATATAAAAGATTATTATCCGTGAACTGAAAAAAGTTATGATCCAAAACTAATGAATTTTGATAAACACACATAATGTAATCGTGTTCCAAAAAAAAACTTTCATCAGTATTTCAACAGTAGCCTTATAATACAAATAAGACAATTCATTATCGAACTACTCTTAGAAGATACTGAGTTAAGTTGCAAAAAAAAAATAAATCCCAACGATAAAACCTTTCACAGTTTTACTTCAAAAAATTCCCAATTAAAGAGCGAGGTTTGTGTAAACTTCTATAAGAACTTAAATTCATGCTACATTAACGTTATATAGTAAAACAATGATAAACTAATAAAAGTTTAATTGATAATATCTCAGAATCATCATAATAAAAATAAAATAAATAATTGCTCGTAGCAATAAACAGAAACTTATTTTCTGTTTTCAAACAAAATCATAAAAAAAATTAATAATAGATTACCCTTAATTTGTGATTAAGCAATCTAAAATTATTATCAACGCTAAATGCAGTAGAAATATAACTAACCAGGTATAGCAAATAGCATCTAAATTTAACTATATATAAGCTAGTATCAACTGTACGGACAAAAGCATTAATTAAACAATACCATGGTCAAGGTATTATTTAAACATAAACACGGAATTTAGTTAGATATATTCAATTTTGATTAACTAGAAAACGATTTTGTGAAATAAAATTTAACATAAGCATAAAAAGTAGATTTTTTAAGCTGACCACCATTTGAAAAATAACTAAAATCTCACGGAAAAATTTAGTGCACATATACCGAACAATCACCGTAAGATCCGCAAAAACTTGCACAACAATTGTACTACTATTTGATAACCAATGTTGTAAGTGTTAACACTACTGAAGGAATATAAAAACAGTAGCGCAAAAAAAAATATATAAATACATTGTATTTCCAATCAACACCATCATCAAAAATGAAATATACAATCCCGATGCCCGATAGTACAACCAACGAAACAATAAGAAAGGTAATAGGAATCCTGTAGAAGAGCAGCAAGAATTTTGACAAGAGTCAACCTCTAGGTGTCGAATGGACCCAGTCAGTATTGCACTATTACCCGGAAGACAGGGATAGTCTCGTTTACTGACCTCTTTAAAATTGCTAAACTGGTGCCGCTAACAGACATCTAAAACAGTATACTCACTTAAATAGAAAGTGTCAACTGGTAGGTGGAAACAAAAAAATTATAAGACGTTATGCAAATTAATTAATTTTCAAAAGAAAAAGTAAAAAAAATAACTGTAACCCCAAAGTCCACCAAACAATAGGGAGTGAAATGTAGTTTCCACTAGACTAAAACTGCGAGAAAAAATTTAGATAATATATAATAGGCTGTAGCATAAAGTGTTACTGACAACAATCCCTCAGAAAATGCCAGGACGGGTTGGGAACAGTACCAGTAGCTAAGCACCCCATAATTGAAGTTAGTCTATGCTAAACTTCGGTTCAACTTTCGCCCCCCAATACTGATCTTTCCGACAATGTAAATTTAAAACTTTAATACTAAAAAGGTTCTGAAACAAGCTGACACCCAACACTTCATACCCAGAAAAAAAAAATATGTGGCATTAAAAATATATTAAAGTGTAATAAACCAATTAAGATGTCACAATCGGGAATAAATTAGTCCAAATTTGGGATTCTCGACAAAATAATTAATAGTTTGGTAAATATTAAAACCAAACATGTCATATTAGCTTATCTGCTTTAAGGCAGAATGAAACAGACCTATGTATAACCAATAGTCAAAAAAGTCACATTCAGATATTATTAAATTTGCAACTTCCCACCCCACGAAAAACTTATAAAAGGTTTTTCCCTTGTTATAAATTAGGAAGATTCCAAAACTAACCTTCACCTTTACAAGGATAAAATGAGGGGAAAGTAAAACTGCAAGTTATGTAAATGTCAAATCCAGGAAGATAATATAACTAAATCATAACTCAAGAAGAATCACAAAATTCACATGACGAGCTACTAATGCAGACACATAATATAGCAAATTTTAAAATTCACCAATTGGCATTAATTTTGTACTCTAAATTCTTGACATAATGGTGGAAGTCCATTGTCCAATCCAGCTAAAACTTTTCAACCAAAGGTCTAGGTTTAACGTATGCGTAACCCATTTAAAGAAAAAGACCTGACAAGTTGACGTATTAGCTAGGAAAAAAAATCCAAAATTACCAAATTATGGTGACCCCAAGAATGGTACCATGTACCAAAAAAAAACACATCAGAGAAGAGGCATAATCGATACTTAACCAGAGGATATTTGCAATAAATATTACGCAAGTATGCAATCAAAGCCAATAAAAAAACTCCTGCGATACTCGAAGTACGAGTCAGTACTCAACAGAGGTGTAGATAGAGTATCAAGGAAAACTGTGTGTGGCAGTAGGCCTAATCAAAGTAGGCAAACAGAGAGAAAATACTAACTAGGGGATTAATTAAAGTTAAACTATTTTACAATAATATATCGCTAAGGAAAATACTAAGTTAGGATTACAATAATATAATTTACAACCTTAAGCAAATTACTAATTAATTTTTTTTTTTTTACAACAAATACTAAGTAAGTAAATTTACAACTAGCACTGTCAAAAGGGTCTAGGTATTAAAAAATAATGCTCAATCTGAAATTTTGCATTGTGTGTTTTTGGCTATTCCTGACCAGTATTTACAATTGATGGAAATTAGCCAGCGAGTGGTTATATTTAGTCGCCTCTTACGACTAAGGCCATAACTTTAAGAGCCTACGGACCTAATTCTATTCCCCCGGAGCCCGTACAGGGATAAGATTTATATCTCATAAGAAATATCTGACTGAACTTAAACTGTACAACTGATGGAAGATAGCCAGAGAGTGGTTATGTTTAGTTGCCTCTTACGACTAAGGCCATAACTTTAAGAGCCTACGGGCCTAATTCTGTTCCCCCCGGAGAACGTGGGGTGGGAAGTTGCAAATTTAATAATATCTGAATGTGACTTTTTTGACTATTGGTTATACATAGGTTATACATAGGTTTCATTCTGCCTTAAAGCAGATAAGCTAATATGACATGTTTGGTTTTAATATTTACCAAACTATTAATTATTTTGTCGAGAATCCCAAATTTGGACTAATTTATTCCCGATTATTTTTATTACTTTTTCTTTTGAAAATTAATTAATTTGCATAACGTCTTATAATTTTTTTGTTTCCACCTACCAGTTGACACTTTCTATTTAAGTGAGTATACTGTTTTAGATGTCTGTTAGCGGCACCAGTTTAGCAATTTTAAAGAGGTCAGTAAACGAGACTATCCCTGTCTTCCGGGTAATAGTGCAATACTGACTGGGTCCATTCGACACCTAGAGGTTGACTCTTGTCAAAATTCTTGCTGCTCTTCTACAGGATTCCTATTACCTTTCTTATTGTTTCGTTGGTTGTACTATCGGGCATGGGATTGTATATTTCATTTTTGATGATGGTGTTGATTGGAAATACAATGTATTTATATATTTTTTTTTGCGCTACTGTTTTTATATTCCTTCAGTAGTGTTAACACTTACAACATTGGTTATCAAATAGTAGTACAATTGTTGTGCAAGTTTTTGCGGATCTTACGGTGATTGTTCGGTATATGTGCACTAAATTTTTCCGTGAGATTTTAGTTATTTTTCAAATGGTGGTCAGCTTAAAAAATCTACTTTTTATGCTTATGTTAAATTTTATTTCACAAAATCGTTTTCTAGTTAATCAAAATTGAATATATCTAACTAAATTCCGTGTTTATGTTTAAATAATACCTTGACCATGGTATTGTTTAATTAATGCTTTTGTCCGTACAGTTGATACTAGCTTATATATAGTTAAATTTAGATGCTATTTGCTATACCTGGTTAGTTATATTTCTACTGCATTTAGCGTTGATAATAATTTTAGATTGCTTAATCACAAATTAAGGGTAATCTATTATTAATTTTTTTTATGATTTTGTTTGAAAACAGAAAATAAGTTTCTGTTTATTGCTACGAGCAATTATTTATTTTATTTTTATTATGATGATTCTGAGATATTATCAATTAAACTTTTATTAGTTTATCATTGTTTTACTATATAACGTTAATGTAGCATGAATTTAAGTTCTTATAGAAGTTTACACAAACCTCGCTCTTTAATTGGGAATTTTTTGAAGTAAAACTGTGAAAGGTTTTATCGTTGGGATTTATTTTTTTTTTGCAACTTAACTCAGTATCTTCTAAGAGTAGTTCGATAATGAATTGTCTTATTTGTATTATAAGGCTACTGTTGAAATACTGATGAAAGTTTTTTTTTGGAACACGATTACATTATGTGTGTTTATCAAAATTCATTAGTTTTGGATCATAACTTTTTTCAGTTCACGGATAATAATCTTTTATATTAATATATATATTTTTTTTTGGGAGAGAGGTAGTGTAACGGTGTACTGTCGTGCGTTACGGTCAGACAAATTATCATGTTAGTATATCTATATTTTTTTAAGTAAACATATTTAGTATTTAATAATTTAAATGTTTATTTGCTTACAGACCTATATTGCGCGTATTAATTTTTTCTAGATTCAGTTAAGCTTGCGGTTGGACGTAAATAGGCTAATTATAATTATTGTGTATATTTAAGTTGTTATATCACTATATTTTAGTATTTATTTGACGCTAAGGATGCATGAATTCTTACATTTCAGTGATATCATTTATTTAGTTTTGTTTGGATACCTACGAATCTCCCTCGTATTTGTATAAATTTGGCAGCCAATAGGCGACACGTTGTTCACCGCGTGGTGTAGACTAGTTTTTGGCTTTCCTTGTTCCTCTTAAGGCAGATTTAAAAATGCGTTCTTGTCGTACACTCAATATTGCTTACTTCGTTGGCGAATAATTGCATGTATGTCGTTGATCATAGTAATTACAAGGGGATTTGATATTTAATATTATTATCGTTCAATTGGGAAGATAACATAAAGATTAAAACTTATTTTCTCTAGTTATTTTTCTGTTAATTTTGGTTTGTTGAATTATATTATTTATATAGCTTATAATTAATTGAGTTAATTAAATTGCTCTAGTATATATTTAAGCAATAGTTTTTCTTTTCATTTAAAATCATTTAAGACATACGTTTACTTTGGGGTTTTAGTTGCGCCGTCAGCCCAGCAAACCTGTGTTGAGATTTGGCTATCCTATGTTAAAAAAAAGGGAACCTTTTTTTTTGAATTCTTGTTTCTCTGCTAAACGTATTGGTTTCACGTTTAGCAAGCCATTTTATCTTCAGAACTTTGTGCAAGTCGGAAGCCATTTTGACGGGTCAAACTCTTGAAACGTAATTTGTTAGTTTTTCCCAGAGTTACATCAGTCAGGTAATGCATTAAAATTTGTAATTACATTATTGATTATTTAGATTAATTTGTTCAAAATTTAAGTGTGAATTTTTGTATTAAATTTTTATATTATATTACTGGATTTCGAGATCACGCCATGCCATGCTGACGCCTATTTTTTCTTTTCCTTTCAGCTCTACACCGACTTGTCCTTTTGCCTTGCCTTTTATTATTCTACAAACTAGTTTTTTTTTTTAAAATACTATAAAATTGAAATCTTAAATTTCATGTCATAATTTTGTCTTATCCATTTTGAATTCAGTACTTGAATTTCTGGATAAGTTTTTATAGCTAGACGCCTAACTAGCCGCCTTTAGAACTAGCCACTAGTTGCTAGAAAATTTTTTGTTGTCCACCACAACTATATATTTAGGCTCGCCTAAATTAAATATTGGATAGAATTCCGTTCCCAATTGCATCTTAAATTCAATTTTGGTTCCGAGAAAATAAGGTCATCCCGGATACAATTCGTCATAAATCCTGTTCGAGAACCATTGAGGGAGAGGAGTAGGTAGGCGTTAAAAGAACTGATGCAGCCTTGAGCCGTCCACAAAGGTCGTGGGTTCTCCACCACGTGACGCAGCTATTGAGAGTTTTTGGTGAGAAATTTCCATTTTTTTATTGACTGTAAATTTTTATTAGTTTATTACAACCGAAAATTTGGTTAATTCATTATCTCAACAGTGTTTAAATTATTGGGGTACATATAATTTAATATTAGTGACCGTAATTTTACAAATTATTTCACAAGAATTTTCCTTTTAATAATTGCTAATTATTTTTAAATTATTAAATAATTCACCAGCTACGTTGATTTTGAACATTTGTCTTAGTGTAATTTAATTATTTTGTAATAAATTTGGTAACTTGTTGTTTAAATAGGTTTTTTATTTTTTTGATAAAGTACAGTTAATAATTTCGGAAGAAGGATTTTCCGCAAAGTCGGTCTTATAACTCGGCAGCACATTTATTTCTTTTTTTATTGCGGATGGCGCCCTTTTAAAAATCTTACTTAAGCTCCGTGTTATAAGACGTGTCTTCTGAAAAGTATATTGTATGCATTAAATTATCGAAAGGGACATAATGAATAATTAAATAAGTCAAAATAACCCCGCCTGTCAACTCTTGCCAGAGCCGGCAAAAGGAGCTGTCGTGCCTAGGCCCTTTTATGAGGTTTGCCTAGTAAAATTATGTTCGCTAAAACACCCATACGTTACATAATTATTTTAACGTTGGGCGCCAAAATAATTATGTAACGTATGGGTGTTTTAACGAACATAATTTTACTAGGCAAACCTCATAAAAGGGCCTAGGCACGACAGCTCCTTTTGCCGGCTCTGGCAAGAGTTGACAGGCGGGGTTATTTTGACTTATTTAACTATTCATTCTGTCCCTTTCGATAATTTAATGCATACAATATACTTTTCAGAAGACACGTCTTATAACACGGAGCTTAAGTAAGATTTTTAAAAGGGCGCCATCCGCAATAAAAAAAGAAATAAATGTGCTGCCGAGTTGTAAGACGGACTTTGCGGAAAATCCTTCTTGCGAAATTATTAACTGTACTTTATCAAAAAAATAAAAAACCTATTTAAACAACAAGTTACCAAATTTATTACAAAATAATTAAATTACACTAAGACAAATGTTCAAAATCAACGTAGCTGGTGAATTATTTAATAATTTAAAAATAATTAGCAATTATTAAAAGGAAAATTCTTGTGAAATAATTTGTAAAATTACGGTCACTAATATTAAATTATATGTACCCTAATTGGCCAATAATTTAAACACTGTTGAGATAATGAATTAACCAAATTTTCGGTTGTAATAAACTAATAAAAATTTACAGTCAATAAAAAAATGGAAATTTCTCACCAAAAACTCTCAATAGCTGCGTCACGTGGTGGAGAACCCACGACCTTTGTGGACGGCTCAAGGCTGCATCAGTTCTTTTAACGCCTACCTACTCCTCTCCCTCAATGGTTCTCGAACAGGATTTATGACGAATTGTATCCGGGATGACCTTATTTTCTCGGAACCAAAATTGAATTTAAGATGCAATTGGGAACGGAATTCTATCCAATATTTAATTTAGGCGAGCCTAACTATATAGTTGTGGTGGACAACAAAAAATTTTCTAGCAACTAGTGGCTAGTTCTAAAGGCGGCTAGTTAGGCGTCTAGCTATAAAAACTTATCCAGAAATTCAAGTACTGAATTCAAAATGGATAAGACAAAATTATGACATGAAATTTAAGATTTCAATTTTATAGTCTTTTTAAAAAAAAAACTAGTTTGTAGAATAATAAAAGGCAAGGCAAAAGGACAAGTCGGTGTAGAGCTGAAAGGAAAAGAAAAAATAGGCGTCAGCATGGCATGGCGTGATCTCGAAATCCAGTAATATAATATAAAAATTTAATACAAAAATTCACACTTAAATTTTGAACAAATTAATCTAAATAATCAATAATGTAATTACAAATGTTAATGCATTACCTGACTGATGTAACTCTGGGAAAAACTAACAAATTACGTTTCAAGAGTTTGACCCGTCAAAATGGCTTCCGACTTGCACAAAGTTCTGAAGATAAAATGGCTTGCTAAACGTGAAACCAATACGTTTAGCAGAGAAACAAGAATTCAAAAAAAGGTTCCCTTTTTTTTAACATAGGATAGCCAAATCTCAACACAGGTTTGCTGGGCTGACGGCGCAACTAAAACCCCAAAGTAAACGTATGTCTTAAATGATTTTAAATGAATAGAAAAACTATTGCTTAAATATATACTAGAGCAATTTAATTAACTCAATTAATTATAAGCTATATAAATAATATAATTCAACAAACCAAAATTAACAGAAAAATAACTAGAGAAAATAAGTTTTAATCTTTATGTTATCTTCCCAATTGAACGATAATAATATTAAATATCAAATCCCCTTGTAATTACTATGATCAACGACATACATGCAATTATTCGCCAACGAAGTAAGCAATATTGAGTGTACGACAAGAACGCATTTTTAAATCTGCCTTAAGAGGAACAAGGAAAGCCAAAAACTAGTCTACACCACGCGGTGAACAACGTGTCGCCTATTGGCTGCCAAATTTATACAAATACGAGGGAGATTCGTAGGTATCCAAACAAAACTAAATAAATGATATCACTGAAATGTAAGAATTCATGCATCCTTAGCGTCAAATAAATACTAAAATATAGTGATATAACAACTTAAATATACACAATAATTATAATTAGCCTATTTACGTCCAACCGCAAGCTTAACTGAATCTAGAAAAAATTAATACGCGCAATATAGGTCTGTAAGCAAATAAACATTTAAATTATTAAATACTAAATATGTTTACTTAAAAAAATATAGATTTACTAACATGATAATTTGTCTGACCGTAACGCACGACAGTACACCGTTACAAAGCATTGATATTAGTTTAAAACTCTAACACCCGTATTCACTAAAGAGGTTTAACTTTAGACAAAGTCTAACTTGACAGTTACATGTTTAAGATGACATTTTCAACAACTGAACAAATAATTTTTCTAAATGTCACAATTACAAAATGAAAGTGACATAAGGCAAACATAACTAAAAACTAAAGTTTAATAATATATAAATAACTAATTTCCTTTTAAACTTACCTAACCTAGTAGAGAATGATTATTTCTTTGAAATTTGTAAAAATACCTATTTGCCTCATTAAGGAATAGGTAAGAACCCTTCTTTTTGTCAACGATAACGAAGCATGGTCCATTTCTTCATTTTCGTACATCAAATATTTTAACAGGTCGTCATTTTGTTTCGCCATATTGAATTCATACCAATATTTTACCAGTTTTTTTTTTATCAGATGTAATTATTGTGGAAAATTAAATAAAATTAAAGTTAATCGAGTAAGTGGATTTTTTAGCTATACCGAAACAGACCGACCAACCGACAGTAATGGAAAAACACGAGGATCTGTAGAAACCCGGAACGATAATTTTTTCACGATTAATGATATTTCCTTGGGCGGGAAGTGAAAACTCACGCCTCACTGGCATTCGTCAACAAATCGCCACGGTTAGGGCATGGGCCATCCCCACTTCTTGTTTTATCGTAAACATTGGTCGATAGAATGTGAAAAATAGGGGAACCATGTTGGCGCATACCCCTAACGTGATTTATGAATAAGTTGTGATCTCTACTTTAATCCTTACTCTAAGGGTGTATCTAAATCTTTTACGCCGAATTTACATAGAAACTGATAATTGCTAATGACTTATCTACAACTTACCCAAAACACAACAAAATCGAAATACAAATAAAAAAGTTATTAAGGATTCAAGTTGAATACGGTTTTCGGTGGATCGAATTTTATGAACTGACATACCTCGTGAATAATTAAGAGATCCTATATTGAAAAACTTTTGCCCTCCTAGCAATTAGTGGTGGCTTATCGAACATTTTAATTGCCGCAGAAATAAAGTGGGCAGAATAGTCAATATGGTATTGTCTTTGTACAATTAAAATTTAGGTTTGATATATCGGACAACTTAGTCTCATACCCGCTAAAATGGTTCATATTATTGATATAATTTACAAGATAATTCGCGATGAGTGGCTTATTAGAAAACCTCGGGAATTACAAAAAATGTATTTTTAAAAAATTTGGAAGGGGATATAAATGATATTGATCTTTCTAATTAAAATATTTTGATGTTTGTGTCATAGTTAGCTACCATAGTAAGTTAAACACGTTAACAAATAAAATTAATATTAAAACTAACAAAATTTTCGGTCTCAGAACCACCATACTTTGTCCCTTTTTGAGTAGAGGATCTTCAAAAAGGATGTTATTCGGTCAGTTATAAAAATAAACCTAAATCAGTTTTATCAAATTGAACATCCTATATATTATGTTTTTAGATGCTATGGCGCAGTAGAATTCCCCTTTTGACGGTCTAATTTGTTCCTTTATCTATCTTAAGCTATTTGTAAGATTTAGGCATCTAAATAAAAATACGCATTCAAATCCTCAATACGTTATTAAGCTAATTTGAATGATATGACAGGCAATTATGCAAAAGCAGATGTTTTAAATACCTTTATCCGGATTAAAATAGTATTCATATTAACCCATTGGGTAAAGCATTTATCTTGGTAACCTTAAATAATCTGTATTACAAGATATCAACTATTGATAAAGATTTATGGCATAACCATAGCTATATTTATTAAAACTTCAATTTGTAGCTACAGCCACAAATTGGGCTCGTGGGAAACAGTGATGACCAAAAAAATATTCTTTACTTTTAAATAGCAGACGCTTATACCATGCTTAAATATAATAAGATATAAAAATTACCTACTTTACTGAAAGAAAAATTTTATAAACGTGGAGTGGCACACACACACACTCCATATACAGGGTGGTCCAAGAACTGTGCAACATATTGAAAACTTTTTTATTTTTTATTTCTAAGGAAAGGTTATTCCTGATAAAAGTTAGTGCAACTGTATTAGCATTAGTTAGTTTTAGTAAAAGTCAAACAGTATACAGGGTAGGCAAAAAAAATTGAACACTGATAAAGAGTAAACTGCCGTTAATTTTAAGAATATGGCAAAATGTTATTAAGAAAAATTGTTTAGAATCGAAACCTATATTCAGATTTGAATTTAGAAATTTTGAATATCCCGTCTATTAATGTACTTTAGCCTATAATCGATAACAATTTCAGCAAATAAATTAAATTAATGCAACTTATTGCGACTTAATATTAATATTATAAGAAACAAATATACTTGTTTGTTGCAATGGAATTTAATTAATCGTCAGAATTTTGAATGTAACTTTTATAGAAATTTAAATATCTAATCAATTTAGCACGCATAAAAAATTTGAATCTCAAATAGAGACTCTAGTCTCTATTCGAATAGAGACTCTAGTCCCTATTCGGACGCGAGAAAGAAAGCTTCGAAAATGCCAAATGTGATTTTGGCGAAACGTCAGCAAAACTGTTCTTTTCAGAACTACAGTAGTGAACGGATGTACACCCGGAATGAAAACACATTATATATATATATATATATATATATATATATATATATATATATATGTATATATATATATATATATATATATATATATATATATATATATATATATATATATATATATATATATATATATATATATATATATATATATATATATATATATATATATATATATATATATATATATATATATATATATATATATATGGCTTCTCGGATTATAATGCTCTATATTGACAATCTTTCTACACCCATCGAAATTAATTTCCGTGGCCGGTTTCCTGGTGGTGTAGGAAAAGGGCCGAGGTTGTTTTGTTTGTTTCTAATGCTGACTTTATGCTCTTCTACTCTTGCTGATATTCGCCTGTTAGTTTGCCCCACTTACAACTTTTCACAGTCCTGGCACGAAATGCTGTATACTCCGTGGTTTTCCAATTTGATTTTGTGTTTTGGGATTCCAAGTAGTATACCTGTGGTAGTTGTTATTTACCTGTGGCTTGTGTATTATTTGTATATTGTGTTTTCTAAGGATTCTTACGATTCTGTCTGTTTTGTATATATGTTAAGACTAGTTATTGCCTCCAGGGTTCATAATTTTTGGTGTTCGTTGTTCGGAAACCTTGTGCATTACTAGCTTTCTGTATGGTGCGATTTGTGTAGCCATTTTTCTATAAACCGAAACGGGCGAAATTTATAAATGGTAATGTAATGGAAAATACCTTAAAGTTGTTAGTATTCTTCCATTAGCCTAATTATCCTTAAATAATGATCATGATTCAATATTCATAATATTTTAATAATAATAATTAATAATTCACCCTGTCTAAATGCGGTATAACAAAAAATATTTGAAATAAAGCTAAAACGAAATTAATTTCAGCCACGTGACATTTTTAATTTTATAGGCAAACTTTCCAATGTAACAAATTACACCGTTTTAATATTTCCTGTCTGAAAAACATATAATAAATTGCTTTTGTTCATCAATAATTCATAATTCGTTTACCTACATCAAGATTTTTTTACAGCACTGTTTGTTTTAGTGATATAAATTATAGGTCTGTCCAAATGTGTTTTTTTTTAAAACGTTCGAAGTTGTTATCTTTTATACTAGATTCAAAATGATGTTCAAAAATAGCTTTTTGAACAAATTTACAGAGTTATTTCCCTCGCGCATTTTACATGGAAAATTTCCATCCACTCTTCATTTTTAACTAATAAAAAAATAAAAGCCTAACTAGAAGTTTTTCCGCGAAAAAATGCACTTGTGTAATTTTCACTTCTGTCAATGTCATACAAAGCAGTAGTTACATTCCCCAATACAATCATCTTAACTTTATATTTGTTACGCATGCCGTATAGAATTTCTCATATTACACATTTATAGTATGATTCATTAATATTACTAAAAACGTAAATGTAGCTTTGGAATGGCCATTTTCAACGATGCATGTTACTCCAAGCGTTATCGTGACAATACCCACGCGCTACTAAAATACAAACAATAGCAAAACAGGGGAAGTTAATTTAATTAATTTTATTGTGAATATACATTAGTTAAAATAAAATTTAGTTTCCATTTATACAGGGTATGTAAAAAGTCTGGAAACTGAAAGGGGATATTATGCACCCAATGATGGTATCGGTGTTGTTGCCACATGTCTAGTTTTTCAGGAAATCTAATTAATTTTAATTTTTTACATGTAATATCCTGTATATTTTTACATTTTACGGGAAATTCTTAATACTAATTAAGAATCAATCCTAAATATAAATACCTTCTCGATCAAGAAATTGAGAACGTAGATGAACTGGCCAGAAACTATACAATAAAAGACAATATTATTATAGCGGCAGGGTGTAATCATTTTCAAAGAAATTTGAAATTACCTATATTTAAAAATATTTGGATCCGTAAGAAGAAATGTCTGATAATAATATTACTTTTGTAGGTATTCCTTTAAACCGATTAAATAATATAACTAAATTAATTAATTAAATAATATTTTAATGATAATCTGTTGTTCGGTGAAAAATTAAATTCCTGTCTTCCTGGTAGAAGAACTTTTATCAACCCCAACTTTAGAAATAAACGTGTGATTAGTGAAATAAAATTAAGTTTAAAGCTCTGTGATTTTATTTTTAAGCAAAATAATCTCATTTTAATTGATTTAGTGGATAGTATACATAATGATAGCATGTTGGTGGCCATTCAAATGGGAATAAAACTTTATTTGAGGAACTGAGACAAAAGGTAACGAGTTTTGTTTCAGTGCCTTATAAAACTGTTTTTAACAAAGGTGTTAATACTTTTTCTCTTGATATTGATATTGTATCTATAGATAGTTGTAAAGCATCAGAAAATGATAATGACTCTGATAAAAACTCTTTTTTATACCCACTTCTGTCCCAACGGGGGTATGGGGACATTTTATGTTTAAATGAGCGTTGGTTGACTATCTGGAACTATAGAATTCTCGGTCAGTTTTCTAGGAGTGCTCACGCCCACGGTGGTTCAGTCACATACTTAAAAAATTATTTAGTTTCTATTGCAGTTAATTTTTTATTAATAAATAACCTTTCTGCCGAAACAATTCTAGAATGCTCATGTATTAAACTGGACAATAGAATTGGCATTATTAATTTATATAGACCTCCCGTTCAACGGGGATTTTATCCAATTTATTAATATTTTGAATGGAATATTAATCCAGGCAACATCTAATTTTAGCTTTATAATATTGTGTGGATATTTAAATGTTGATCGGGGTGGTTTGAGCATGACTTACAAGATGTTGTCTGACCTTTTTGAATCTTTTTAGCTATCCTCGTTAGTAAGTCCTCCTACAAGGGTGTGCACTGGTCCTAAATTCACCTCTTCTTCCATTTTAGATTATGTGGTAACTGTGTAACAAACTTTTCCGTTCGTTACAATGTTTGGTTCAAAATTCAATTTAAACTAAATAATATTAACAATTTTCTAATTAATAGCATCAAATCACAATTTTACTGGATTAACAATTGCTTGGACTATTAAGTACCGCACGCATGGCACCGAAGTTATTATATTGATCCCGAATCGATAGATCGCAAATTCTCGCTTTGTAAAACACGTTCCAAGGAAATTTCTAGATTCAGATTTTGTCCGCCACATTTAAAATAAAATTTATACATATGCCTTTCAATTTCATGAATATTATTATAAAATGGTCCCTAATTGATTCTTTATTAGGTGTATCACATAGATAGTTGTATTGAGAAAATTTCCTGAGTTTTAGATTGATCAAATATTAACTATTAATTGGGTTTTTCATTTTTAAAAATCTTAACTGCCAAAAATAGATTCTGAATTGGCGCCATGTTTTGGTGAGACATACGGATGTACTGTTTTTATGTAGTCCGATTCCATAAAACCGAGTGGGTCAGTCGTTTCGAGCCTCTTTTGCAAAATTTCTATTGTTGAAAGCAAACATGAGATAAGTTAGTTGGAATTTAGTTAATATTTTAACTTAGTCAGCCTAGATGCTGGATTAAATCCAATAAAATCTCAATTCAGTAATGGATTACTGCTTTTTTAAGCCATAACATCTGGTAAGTTAATTTTGAGTGTTTTCTGGCAAGAAAAATTACATTTTTGTGCATTGTGAATATGTTGACGCATTTCGCCATTTTGATTCAGGTTTTTTTTTTAACATTTTTCCTCTTCTCTACAATTTTTTCCCTACCACTTTCAATTGTTTTAATTATTAATTGGAAAATGGATATTAGAAGTAAATAATCAATAAAATGAAGAATTTATTGCATAATTCAAATTAAAAGTGATTCCTGGGCGAGAAAAATTTAATGGTAACTGTTTTGTGGTAAATCTTCTCAATTCCTGGAGGAAGAAGTCCTTTTTTAGTACCGTGTGGTAATTTTTCTGGACAAGTGCTGTGTGGCCAGTTCCAGGGTGTCATTGTTCCTGTTTTGGACTTGGGTAGTCTGCAAGGAATGACGCCATAGCAAGGATATACTCCCGGACATATGTTGAAAAGATAAGTGATTTATAATTTTCTTATTTTCGCTTCTTTGGATTGATGTAGTGGCCATGCATTAATTCATTAGGAATTACTTAATGCTTATTTGAAAACTACATACCGAAACCTCTCTTCAGTCTTCAGTTCCTTCTTTTTATTAATTAATAATTATCTTCAAAAAATATATAAATGGTATAAATTATAAATTATTGTAAAATATATATATATATATATATATATATATATATATATATAAATTTTCGTCTCGATTTACGTAAAATTTAAACATATCGTCTTGATTTAAATATATCAAATTTAATGTAGGTATAAATTAATACTTACACTGTGTATAAATATTGTCTATGTGGCATTGGTATATTTACTTGTAAAAATTATGATCTGTACTAAAATATTAATTTCTTAAAGATTTTTGGACATTTACATTTATCCTAATTAGGTATAACATTTTTCTTTCTTATAAATTATGTGAGTGTATATTAAATCTAGGTATCATACTAGTGAGTAATACCATATTTCACTAATTTAAATTTAAGATTGTGGCATTTTATTTCATGGTAAATTTATTGGGATTATGGAACTGAAATTTTGATTTTCTTTTCTATTGTAATTTTTCTCTAATATCAAATTGGACTTTTTGAATTAAAATTTCTCTTATTCTATCTTAATTTGAATTTATAAAAACTTGACTATTTATGATTAAATTTTTTCTACTTAAGAAATTTGCTTAAAAGTGTCTAGAATTATCTAGAGTCATGTTGTCATTTTAGAAATTTTGCATAAGGTCAAATATCAGCCGATCATAAAATTGAGTTTCATTGTTTGTTTGTTCAAAAAGAACTTCATAATATCAACTAATTAAATTAAATCAAACTGATTTAAGATCAGCTGCTTTACTGATTGATAATGAACAACCGAACACATAATTGAGTTTCATTATTTGTTTGTTCACAAAGAACTTCACATAAATAAAATTCAATCACACTGATAAACGATCAGCTGCTTAAAAAATATTAAAAAAATCTAATTACCAACTAAATTTATTTAACTCATTTAATTTCTTTAGATCTATATGATTTTCTTATCCTTGCTGACTTAAATCGTAATTTATTATCTTTGTTAAATTGAATCTTTTGAATATTTTAACTTAATTTTATGAGAAAATGTACTTTCTAACCTTAATTTAATAATTAATTGATTTTTATGCATATATTGAGAAAAAATAAATAACCAAATCTTTTCCAAAATATAAAATATAATCATTTCAATTGTAAGAGAAATTTAATTTCACTTCCACTTCTAAATTGTTATTAATCTATATATGTGAAAATTTATAAACTGACGTATGTTAGGTACTTATATTGTAAAAATTGAAAACAATATTCAAAAAAAAAACACAGTCCAAGGAAAAATAAATTGGTAGTTACGTGATTTTGTTTTTCATTTATTTAATTTAGGTCACATTAGCATATATTCTATCTTTATTTTTTATTAAATATCTAAATCTAATTATTTTAAGTTGCTCTCTTCCTTTATTTTATATCTGTATATCTTTCTTCTTCGAGCTCCTATAGGAAAACTTTAATGAATTCCTTTACAGCTTGTGCTGGAACTTTGAGGTGTGTGTACCCTTGCAACAGAAAAAAAATTATAGATGAAAAACAAAAAATTACCTTTTTGATAGGGATTATATAATGAATCAGAGGAACTTAGAAGGCTTAACTGGTTGAAAATCGTACAAATGAGAAAGCGATTTGGGAAGAGTATCAGAGTTTTTGAAAAAACATTTAAACAAAAAAATTCAGCTAGAAAAACAACTTTATTATGATAATTTGATCGCCAATTCCAGGAATAAAACAAAAATGTCATGGAATATTGTTGATAATATTCAAGGCAATAATAGTACCAAATAATAATAAACTAACAAAAAATCCTAGTGAAATTGCCTCGATCTTCGGAAGTTATCTGTCCTTGGCGATAGAGGAAAAACTTAACAATCATTTTGATGGAAACTTTTCTCATAATTGTACTTTGACTAAAAAACATGTCAATATGTCAACAAATTCAATGTTTTTTGAACCTATTACTAATAACGAAATAATTGATACAGTGAATAAATTCCTAAATAAGAATTCTGCGGGATTTGACGATATCCCCATGTCATTTATAAAGTAAGTTATCGGCGAAACAGTAGCGGCTCTTCTATAGGTCACTTGGTCAATGACCCCCCAAAAATATTTAAGAAAATAAATTATTCGTTTGACCATCCCTCCTAATATACAACTATAAAACGCGAACATTGGGAGAAGTTAAATACGCTATACTAGTATGGGCGAATCGTCTCGTTGCATTCCTTAGGCATAATAAATACGCTATACTAAGTTAGGCTGGCCAGTACGAATTGCCCTGATTACCTTAAAGCTTGACGAAAGTACTCGAAGATTTCACAGCTACCGTGCGGCAGCCGAACGTGATAGCAAATGGAATATGAAATCGCGATTTGGGTCATCGGCCGGTCTCTTCTCATAATTCGATCGATCGGCCGCGTCGGCATGCGGAAGTTCAATTGTTCAGAGGTCGCGCGATCGATATTCTAACTCGATATTGTTTCGGACGTTTTTAATCGATGAAAACTAATTTATATACTGTTTTTTTGTAATATATATTTTTTTATTTTTATGATCCATGTGGGAGTTGCAAATATATAGGAAATAAAATTTTGGTAGTGACTAGTAGAAACAGCCAAAAGTGCTTACGAACTTAATTTTGCAAAAATAACCAATTTCAAGGTGGTCTATGTTTGAGTTGTGAATGTAGATGAAATAAAATGTCGGTAGTGCAAAAAATTAAACAACTAAAGAGTGCTAACGAACTTAATTTTGAGAAAATAACCGAATTCAAGGTAAGTGGTCGCAATTTGCCAGAACTTAGTATACGACAAACTAGTAAAGACAAAAATAAAGAGGTTCATCGAAACTTTCGCAAAAGTACGTACGATTTAGCTAACTGGATATGTGGTTGTGAAGTTTCTAAATCATTTTAATGTTTTGTTTGTTTGTTGTTTTATTATGGTGCAAAACCGGTGTTAAAGACTTAAAAAATAAAACAAGCAGATCACATGAAATTTTCGGTGAATTGTGCTACGGTTGGAAGTGTTGATATTCGCACTCAGCTACACACAGCTTATAGAAAATCCCTTAGAGATTTTAATGAAAATATATCCAAAAATCGTTATATTTTAAACAAAATTATAGATTGTGTAAAATTTTGTGGTGCATTCGAGCTGCATGAAACGGCTTTGTCTGAAAATCCAGGGGTTTTTTGAGGGCTTATAAATTTTGTTGAGGAGTTGGGCCAAAATAAACTATACGCTTTAGCAATGTTAAGTATCGAGAAATCGTTTATAAAAGAAATGTGCGTGCAATTTTAACGAGTATTTTTCCAATTCTAAAGAACGAAGAGTAGATTGGAACTTCAAGAGAATTTAAAGCTTAATTTAAAGATAAGATATTTATTTTTATTTTAAGTATGCCTATTTTTAAATTTGTTATTGACCTCCCAATATAATTCACCACGAGCCGCCACTGCGGCGAATTAGCTAATATTCTTACTATTCTGTTTAATGTTTCAATTACGTCCGGAGTGTTTCCTGAATGCCTTAAAACCGCCATTGTCGTACCAATATTTAAGAAAGGAGACCTCTGTCTAGTAGAAAACTATAGACCTATTTGTCTATTGAGCTGCTACTCTTTATAACAGATCAGATCAGATTCAGATCAGATTCTGATCAGACAAGAGTGATTCAGAAACTGTCATTTGGCTTTCTTTTGAGGGCTGTTAAAGATTTTGTAGCTTTAAAATTAAACAGTTTTGGGATAAGGGATAACTTGAACGACTGGATCATTTCTTTTTTAACTAACAGGACATTTTCGGTGAGGGTTGATGGTTTAAAGTCTGATCTTGCGGATCAAAATATACCTCAGCGTCTTGGGTCCGCTGATTTTTCTTTTTTTCGGTATTGATTTGCCCGAACATTTCTACCAGGGTAGAGTATTCTTGTATGCCCATGATACTACAGTTGTTTTCTCGGATCCGGATATGACTGCATTGAGGAGTAAAGCCAATATTATTCTGAAGGAATTTTCTTCCTGGTGTAGGAAAAACAAACTTATGGTTAATGAAGCGAAAACTAATTGTATGGAAATAAAAATCGTACGCAAACCATCATGCGGTCTCATTTTTGATCTAGATGGTCACAAGCTAGTTTTAACTGACTCAATCCATTTCTTGGGTGTCTCCATTGATAGTGATTTAACCTGGAATGGGCAAATTTCTAACGTGTGTTCAAAAATAAATAAAAGCTCCTATGTTTTAAACTCTTTAAAGAAATATGTAACTCTTGAAACCCTTTTAAGTGTTTACTATGCCTATATTATTCTTCAGTTGCTTACAATATTGTTGTATGAGGTCAGTCATCCGACATCAATAGAGTATTTGTGTCACAGAAACGGGTTGTTCGGATTATTTTTGATCTGTCACACCTAAAGTCGTGTAGGGAAACTTTCCTCAAAATAATACCGTCCACTTAATTTATTTACTAAAACAAACAAAACAAAAACAAAATGTGTGTTATTTTCTGCATATAAATTATTTAAAAACTCAAATCTTTTTTATTTCTCAAGAAAACTAATAAGTATCTACCATACACCTGTATACTTCTATTTTTTTTTGTTTTTTCACAATATCTATAAACAAATACAGAAGCTCATGTATTAATTATTTATGACTGATTATAACGATCTAATAAAATGGCAATGATAGATTCAGGCAAGCAAGCCCATTAAAAACACAGCCAATCGTGTATAGTAGTGGGAATATCATTAACATACCAACTTAAACAAAATAATCAATATCGGCATTCGTGTGAAACTGCCTTGACATTATAAAGTATTCCGAAGTTATCATCGCTCACAAAATATTACACATTTTGAAGTAAAATACTATTGAAGCTATTCGAGACCATCCAAAGATCGATTTTTCGTACACTAAGGGAACGAAATAGATTGTATCATTGTACAGAATTATACATACAATAAAAATGTATGAAGAGTTGATTTTTAAACGTCTTATGTACTATATATTTTCTATGATTGGGCGTACACTCAATTTTCTTGTAACTCTTCATACAACAAACTTTCAGTAGGATAAAAATATAATAAAAAATTGACACTTTGAAATTGAAAGAGAGGAAATAAATGAATAGTAACCAGGCAACCCAAAACGGTAGTCTACTCGAGGCTTTTGAGACGTTTGCTAACCCTTTCCGAGTATAATAATATAGTGCTGCTCTTTAATGCCCCCCCCCCTTTTTAAAATTAAACATTTTTAGAACATTACACACATTATCAGAGAAACGGCGAAGTGTTAAAGTTTAGCACATAAAAATTCGAAAAAAAAAGTCAAATAAAAAGCCAGCAAGGCTTACCTCTCTACTGGAGATGCATTAAAAATGTTTTACGTTTACTTCCAGACAGTAAGAAAATCTGTTTAAAAACTCCTCACGAACATTTTGAAATGTGCCGGCATCAATATTGCGACAGGCAGCAGCTGTAACTTCAAAATAAAGCCTGGCTGGGTTAGGTATATTTTTTTCTTAAAAATACTTAAAAATGTGACCTAGCAATTCGTGGAATCACTGCTAAAATGTGGGGGGCACTCCTGTAAAACTGACGTTTTGCCTGTGTTCAGGGCCATTTTAAATGTTCTCAAATTTTCATTAAAAAAGGTGCCCTTCAGTGCCCTAGAATATACCTACCCACACATTTAGCTTTTAGATATTGTCATATATACATCTCTAGTACCTGACACTTTGCCTGTGTTCAGGGCCATTTAAATTAATTATCAATGTTAAAGACTAGTTTTAGATATTGTCATATATACTCTGACTATGGCTTTTTTCTACTAAAGTTTGCATGGACTAATAAGTTAATTAACTATTTACATAACAAAAGTAGTCCCTAGTAGAGTCAGACTTTGACTTGGTCTCAATTCTATCTTTCCCCTGGCAAACAAATTGGCCCACCTCGGGCGAATTAGACCTACTACTAGCTGTTATTGGTTCTTAAAACCATCTAGAGCCCCTTCTGGCAACCCTTTATATTTGACATGTGGCGGAAGCTAGGGACTTGCCCGTACCAAGGAAGAAAATAATTTATTGTGCAGTGCCCATAAAAGATACGTCAAGAAAAGTAAAAAACTAATTTTGGTTATTCCTGATATTATGGCGAATGCAAAATAAAAGCCCTTAGAAGATAGTAATACGAATGGGTTCTAACCAGGCAAAGGAAAATATTCTAACAGTGGTGATACGATAGCTAATGCAAGTGCAGGAGTATCAACAAGTGAAATATTGGGACTTATTGGTTTTAGAATATCCATTTTATTTTTAGCAATCTATTTTTACAACATAACAAAAAAGACAATGAGAAGACGAATCCAGAGAGGAATTGCAAGAAGCCGAGAGGAAGTCTAAAGGTATATAAACAACGTGTGCTAAAGTGAGTATACATCATTAAAATTAAGTAAGAAAAATTAGGAATTATGCGGCCATTTCTGTATTGTCTATGAGTCTATACAAATTACGGTCGTAAAGCAACTGCGAGACTCCAAAAAAAGCTTTTCAGCCCACCCACAGGAATTCAGAGGCTGGTGAAGCACCATTCAAGCCATCGAAAACATTAGCAAATCCCCGACAAGATCACCTTACCAAGGGGACGTTAGTAATCAATCAAGCGTTCCAGGTTCTCCTGCCAGCAGGATCAGGGCAGCAGAAAACAAAGCTGAAACGAACAAAAGCCAAAAAGACAACCAGACCCACTGAAGGCAGCAAAGTCCCAAGAGGAATCAGATGGTCAGCAGCAGGCAGTTCCAACAAAGTCCCCAGAGGACTCTCAACTTCCAGTAAGGCCATACGAAGAGGGAGATCCACAGTCAGAAAGGCAACGGGACCCAGAACAACCCCAACGATCCACTCCGGAAGAGTTCCACTACCAATTACCACTAGGAGAAGAAAGATTTACGCCTCAGTCCCTTCAGGAGATGACAAGAGTAATATGGCCAACGCAACAATCATAGATGCAATGGAGACCGCCAAAAAAGCTACTGTGCCGCAGTTCAACAGTTTACCCACATTTCGTCCATGCCGGGACAGTGCAACAGAGTTCATGAGAGGCTATGAAAGGGATTGTAAATGGATGGGACGACGCGTTGATAATTGCCTACTTCGAAACATTCCTGGATGGGGCAGCCAAACTGTGGTTCCAGGAATACAAGAATAACAACCGGACAAAGACTGGAAGGACCTATGCAAGGACTGCAATGCAAAATTGGAGGGTACCAATTATTCAGCTGCACTAAAAGGGAAAGTAGCAGAAAGAAAACGAAACAGTAAAGAACTACCTATATGACCACCTTGAGACCTTGGGATATTTATATATTAAATGGTTTGCGATAGGAAAACTATTACCAGTATTACTGGCTAACCAACCCCGTACTTAACAGTCGAAACAGCTAGGAAGAAGTGAAAGAAATCGCCAGAAGAATAGATAAAGCTCTTCGAGAGAAGGAAGCATTGACTGCACACCTCCCAACGAGTAATTTCAGGCAACGTTTCCAAACCAGCCCGAGGATGAAACAGCCAAGAAATCAATACTGGCAGAACCAGAGAGATAGAGTCCAGAATCATCCTCGGGTTTACCAGGAAAGGAATAAATCATTACCGAGATACCAAAATATAGGCTTCCGGCAGTACAGATCCCCCACAACGCATTACAAGGCGGTATGAAAACCAACAACAGCCCTAGGCAAACCAGAACAGGAATGGTAGCAGGTTAAGGAATTGCCAAAATAGTTATATTAGTGCTAAAGTTGTTTCTACATTGCAGCATTGTTTTTATCAGAAATTCAAACCAAATAATCGGTCTTAAAAAACCGATTTCGAGATTAAGAGTTGTGCTGATTTGAAATAAAATAAAATAAAGAACTAGTGCTGTATGTGGAATAAATAGTTCTTTATTGGAACTTTAGTGCTTCACATTTATGGCGTGGTTGCCGATGCCGGTATATAAACTTTAATTACTTAAAAATGGCACAGGAGAAGATAACATTGCAAATCAAAACGCACATGCGCTACTGGCATCGGCTTCCTTTATTCCCATCAGATGATGGGAATAAAGGAAGCTGCCACTTGATTTATTTGAGAGAAATAAGTACTATTTCAACACGTTTAATGTTAAAATTTTGACAGACCCCCATTTCTTTGTTAATGCATCTAAACTCTGAAATTTTTACACAATAATCTAGAGTTCTAACGCAAAATCAAGAAAATATAAATAAGGTCTACAGAAAGTGGGAACCAATGCAGACTCTGGAGTAGGAGATAATGAAAAACACGGAAAGGGAAAAAGTCATCTTTTGTCCAGGAGGTGGGATTAGCAGGACATAATAATATTATATATTTTAACGAAGACAAAACTTTTTGTAAATAGGAATTGTTTAACGCTGCTAGGGGCTTTAAGAAGACAAATAAATATAATTCAGGGGCGTACGGTCAAATTTTAAAAATGGGAAGCAATTTTTAAAAACTTATGTATTTGTAATGTAATTCGATTCTTGGATCATTTTTTGCGAATTCGTCAATGACGTCATCATAAAAACGTCGATGCTCCGACATATTTTGGAGAAGTTTATTTTCAATGGACAACAGCGATGTATGCGAAAGTCTCTCCTACCTAGTTGAATTTCTCACGAAATTTTTTATACGTTTAAGTGTTGAAAAATTGCGTTCTACTGATGAACTTGTGGCAGGTATTGTCAATACTAATTCACACAATTTCGTCACTTCGGTGTAGGAATCTTCCAGCTCCTTGTCTTTTAAAAATTGCTTTAGTTCCTTAGCGTTATTTTTTGCGCTAATGTCATCAGTTTCGTAAATCACTTTTAGTTCAGATCGCAGTAACACTCGGTCGAAGAACTGGCCATAATGAAGAACAAGAGATTTAAACGCATCTTCTGGAAAAGTTTTTCCTTTAAATGCACCAAAATTGCAGAGCTCGAGGAATTTAAAATCATTTAAACCGTTAAATCTACAGTTTATTTGTTGCTGAATTTGATCGATTATTTCATAAAAGAGGCGTCTGTATGGTGTTTGAACAGACAAGGTGGGAGCTTGTCTGTTCGAAGACGCTTGGCTTGTGGCTCTACATTTAACGTCATCGTTTTCTTCATTGTCCGAAAATAATTAAAGTTAAAATCTCGTTTTAAACAGTCCAAAAACCACCTCGAACTAATTGCTTCTCATTCATTATTTTCTTTTTTGGATTTTCAACATGTAACACAAGTCTTTTATTACTTATAAGCAATATCATTGGTTTTTACATCTTTAACGTGATTGATGAACTGGGATAAAACTAAATTTAATTTATGAGCCAAACAATGGACAAACACAGCACTTGGGAACTTTAGCTTGTAGACTCCCTAATTGTCCTGCCATCACTGCAGCTCCATCATAGCTTTGAGCAACTAATTTTTTCTCTCCATTAATTTCTTTAGTAACGTTATAAACTACGGTATATAATGCATTTGTTGTACGATTTTCGGACACATTCTTAAATCCTAAAAATCGCTCTTGAATACTTCCGTCTATTTTAACGTAGCGTATTACTATAGATAATTGGATAAAATTAGTGCTATCAGTTGCTTCGTCCAGAGCAATGAACCGCGCCTCGTCAATGTCTTGCTTAATTATTTTTAGAATAATGGTTGCAACAGCGGAAATTAAATCATTCTGGATTCGATTCGGCGTTCCGCGAAAAACGCTAGACTGCTCTAAATGATTTTTTAAGCAATCATCATATTTAGCCATTAAACTAAGTAAATCTTGAAAATTTCCTCTATTTGAAGACTATGAAGATAAATTCCAATTCGTGCTGTCCGAGAAAACAAACAACATCGATAAGTCTTCTTAATATTTGCCTATTTTTATCAACTAGTTCATTGTGTTGGCGGTGACTAATTTCCAACTGTTTATTAAGGGCGTGTTCAATTCTGGTTTTACCGAAGACTTTTTCTTTTATGGCGGCCTGTAAATGCGCTTTGGACATAATGTGTCTTTTTACAGCTTTATGGAAATTGTTTAAATCGAAAAAACCAGTTTTATTCCCAAGACCTTTTTCATTTTCAAAAAGTAAACATGGCAACAAAATAATTCACTTATATTTTCACACCCTGTTCGTATTGTTTTTCCGGATAAAAATGTCTAATACAGTTTTTCATTTTTGTGGTTAAATTTTTCATATGCGGTTTTGCCCTTCTTTTAGAAATTATTTGAAGCTTATTAGAGAATTTTAATGTTGAAAATCCCTTTATTATTAAGACACACACCACACATACACACACACTCTTACTAAATTCTCCAACATTTTCAACGTTATTACCGACAGCCGAAGTTGACGGTATATGCATATCCACGTCCGTATTATTATTGTCTTCCATATCGCACCATGCACGACGCGACGTATGTATCACACAACACACGGATAGCCGTTCAAACAAAGAATTGCCAACAGCCGGTGGAAAGTTCAATAACCTCTGGCTCGATTCACAAGAAATCAAGCATACAGAACTTGGCTGCAGAGAAGCTAGCGGCCCGCTGGGTCGGAGTCAAGGCCGCATTTATTATAGGCTTGATAATTAAGATAATATTTTAGCATTTTTAATATAAACTAAATTAATGGTTTCCTATTTCAAAAATTACATTTTAGAAGATGTTTTGTAATTTTTTTTTTGGGAAGCACTGTTTCCCTTGCTTCTATGGACTGCACGCCCCTGAAATATATGTTTTTAAAAAAATGGTAAAATTTTCAATAGGAAAGTCCTGAATACCGACATCTACTGTAGTAAAACTGATAAGTGACTTAGATAGGCTTAGGTAAATTAAAATTAAAATCCAGTTAATGTTTTTTGATGTCTCTTTATGGAAAGCTTGTCAATACTGTATTTTAATACTCGAGCCTCAGTCATAATTTAAGTGACATAAGCCCTATATTATACTAATGAATGAAACGTGGCTTTATTCTAATGAAGGGGCTTTAATGACTGTCCCTGGTTATAGAGCCATACATTTATATCGAGAGGGACCGGGGGGGAGAGGAGGGGGGTACAGCCACTTATGGCAATAGTGTCTCGAAATAATGAAAATGAATTTTTAATAGTCCCTTTCGATATTCTTAATATAAAACCCTTCTCTTGTCCTAATGCGTTTTCTTACAAATAATATCGTAGTTAAATATAAAATGATACTTCTAATTAGAGATAGCAATACAAGTTAACTGTACGTAGTATAAAAATATTGTGCTGTTAATGAATGTTTTTTGCTAACTTAGAGAATGAGAATAGCTATACCAGATTATGTTAGCGAACAAATACAGAAACACTTACAGATCATCATCAGATCATTACTAATATAAGTGATGAGAGTTTTCATTATGTGTTTTAGCATATTTCATTGTCTGTTCATAAATATATAACTTTGTGGGTTACATACAAGCATAAATATTAAAAATGGGTAAATTTTCGTTAACCTTTAACTACTCGCGCTGGTGTAAAAATACACCAAATTTGTTCCGAACGCTGCCGAGTCCTTACGATCTCTTTTTCAAGGTCGCCGAGCTCGCTAACCTGATATGTCCTCTGGATATACGCGCAGTGTCGATTTAATAGCGTAATAGAGTAGTCAGATGTTTTGCAAGAATTTGAGTGGTGTACAAAATACTCCAACGCGAGTAACTATGTAAGTATTTTGAAAAGTTGTATTTTTTTGGTTTTCTGCAATAAAAAAATACTTTCTTATTTAAAAATATGTATATATGTATTCAATTGTTATATACTTACTTATAATAATTATTTTCAGGCATCGAGTAGCAGTTAAAAATCCCAAAAAATTAACTGAAGATGAGTTGGAAGCTATGGCTCAGGTTATTTTTGATAGCGATTCTAAAGAAGAGGTCGGTGGTGAACCAGATTTATCAGAAGACGAGCTTATAGAAGAATCTGATCACCATACTAATTCGGAGCAGGAAATGAGTGACTTAGATATTCCAGAAGACGAACTCATGGATGAAAATATGGAAAATTCAGATTTCGGAGAAGTAGTTGACTTAGACAATCAGTATGTCGGAAAGGATAAAAAAAGTGTATGGTCGAAAAATGAAATTGTGAGTAAATTTAGTAAAACCAGTAAGAAAAATTTATTAAAAATATTCCCGGGACCAAGGCAGTGCGCACGTGATATAACTGATGAGATGAGCGCTTTTATGAAAATATTTGATGAAGTCATGGTTGAGCAGATTGTTCAATGTACAAATTTAGAAATTTCACGAGTACGACCAAACTATGATCGACAGCGAGACGCAAAGGACGGTACGAAAACCGAGATGCTTGCTTTTTTTGAATTATTATTTCTTTCTGGTTCTAAGAAGCAAAATCACACTCACTTTTTGGAATTGTGGACAAAGGATGGGACAGGATCTGAATTATTTCGAGCTAGTTTGAGCTACCAAAGATTTCTATTTTTGCTTAGCGTTATCAGGTTTGATGACAAAACAACCAGAGATAAAAGAAAAAAAACGGACAAGTTGGCTGCAGTACGATGCATATTGGACAGCTTTGTAGTTAATTGCAAAAAAAATTACAGTGTTGGTGAATTTGTGACAATTGATGAGATGCTAATATCATTCAGAGGACGGTGCAATTTTGTACAATATATTCCCAACAAACCTGCTAAATATGGCTTGAAAACCAGACGGACAATACAACGTACCGAATACTCCAACTGCAATAGTTCACCGTTTACTTGAAGAACTGAAAGGAAGTAATAGAAATTTAACGTGTGATAATTGGTATTCAAGCTACCCTTTGGCACATGAATTATTACAAAATAAGATCACAATGATTGGAACCTTGAAAACAAATAAACGAGAGTTGCCACAAAAATTTTTGCCCAACAAAACTAGAGCGGCTGGTTCATCTATTTTTGGATTCCAAAGAGAAATAACAATAGTTTCATACGTTCCAAAAAAAACAAATCCGTCGTTTTGATTTCAACAATGCACGATGATTCTGCAATCGATCCAAATACCAATAAACCGCAAATTATATTCTATCAGTAGAAGATCAAAACGTTGGCCTTTGACTTTTTTCTTTCAGTTGCTAAACATAGCTGGAATTAATAGTCAAGTTTTATACAATGCCAATCATCCTTATTCTCCCTACAAATACAGAAGACTTTTCTTGAAAACGCTTGCTTTGAAGCTGATGAGACCACATCTTTCAGAAAGAGCTAAAATTTCAACTTTACCAACCGATATTAAATATTTTTTGTCTAAGTATCGAAAAAATGAAGAGGAGATGGACCAAGAGCCTCCCACAAAAATTCGAGGGAGGTGCTTTATCTGTGGCAGAAAAAAAAACAGAGTTACAACAATCACATGTGGCCCTTGCAGCAGATCAGTATGTAAAGAACATAGTGATAATGTTATTACATGCCATAAATGTAAAGTACATGATTCTTCTAGTGAATAGGCAAACCCCGTGGAAAATGTTTGAATCCCATTTTTGTTGTTGTTTTATTCTACATAATATTAGCATTAAGTTTTTAATAATTTTTTTTTAAAACCTTGATAATTTTTTACCTTCTTTTTTTTTAAATAAAACTGTGTTGGCAACCAAAATGGTATTATTATTTGTTGTTCTTTAAAATATATACAAAGTGATAAATAATTTTGCTGCAATGAAAAATGCAATGGTGTATAAAATACACCACGCGAGTAGTAACGGGAAAATTTGGTACGCGAGTAGCTAAAGGTTAAACAGAACTTCCCTCTTTATAAATCTTTCCTTTTATTAGGAATAGTGAAGTGTGACCCAATTTAGTTCAGTGCATAATCATTTAGTAACACGTATATGTATACCATCTTTTTGTTCCATCATTTTGGATTCCTTACCAGTTTCTGCCTACGCCACACTAGATTTGGGCGAAATTTAAAAGAAACCCAATAACTAGTTTCTATATTGACACATGCCTCCATTTTGTTACATCATGTTGAATTTGAACCAGTTTATCCCTATATCACATTTAATTTTTTTGCAAAATTGAATAAGATTTTTGTATGTTGATTTAAAAAAATATATATTTGGCCGCTCTTTTATTCCGTCATCGGTATTCTAAATATTTTATTAGACTGCCTTTTGTTTGCTATTTTATATCCATACCAATATTGCCAATTCCTTCCTATGTAACACATGATTTTTGTTCAAAATTTGAGGAAATTGGATATCAAGTTTTTTAGTAATAATTTTTTTAACATGACATGATCTTTCCCAAGTAACACAAATTAGCTGATTTTTGTGTATCAGTTAGCTATAAATTACACATAAAAACCAAAGATTTGTCAAATTTTGGAAAATGATTTTTGATTTGTTTTCTAGCCATGAAAGCTCTCTTCAAATTAGATTTTTTGGCTCCCCAGTAGCAGTATGTAGATAGGCTATAGCATAATTACTTGGCCAAAAAATATCTTTTATCGGGTAATTAAACCTCCAACTTTTTTTTGAAATATTGAATGGCCAAAAAGTAGAAACATCTGTCAAATTTGTTGCCACAACATAACCAGATATATTATAGTAAGTATTGAAGTTAAATTATGGTAAACATAGCTGTTTAAAATGCCAGAATATCGCATTTTTAATCAATAGAAATCGCGGTCGGAATATAATCAATAAATAGGCATTTTTCCCAAATTCCAACCAAACATATTTTAGCAAGTATTTGAGTTTAATTATAGCAATAATAGCTATATAAGAATGCCAGATTATGACATTTTAAGACAACAAAAATTGAGAGGAAGAATTATGGCTTTTATTATCATATTTTTGTTTCAAAATTAAACTAAAATTGGATAGTTTTATTTCACTTCTTTTTGCTATAATATTGCCAAAATATGCCACATTTTCAAATTTACGTTTATAACCTATAAAACTATACCTAACCAAACTGAAGACATATTTAGAAAAACGAAATATAAATTATTTACCATACAAAATGTCTAATAAAAAGATTAAATATTGCACCACATATCATAGAAAAACGCCGTCTTGAGGTAATCGTCGTTTAATTTTGTTACACTGGCTCCTGGGTCTTAAATTAGCCATTTTTTAGCGAGTACTAAAGGGAAACCAAGTAGGCATTTTTATTAGCCAATTTTTTTTAAATGTTGCTACATTATGTCTACATTTGAAAATTATTGCCATTTGATAAATATTTGCTTACGAAATGGCCAATTTCAAGGAATATTTGCCATGATTGAAATTAAAATTAAACTAATTTCCTAGCAGCCATTACTTGACCACTTTAAACAAACGTATTCTTTCTACCTATAAATACGTATTTTGATGCATGTTTTTTTAATCAATTTTCTTAGTAAAATACATTTCCAAACTAAAAAATAAAACAAAATATTTGTAGAAATCGAAATTTTTTACATGCCTATCTTAGATTCTTTTAACAGTAAAAGATCAATCGCAAGTGTTTTTGGTATCTACTAACCGTCAAACCATGATTTGTTATCTTTGCATTTCCTCTTGGCTCATACATTCTTACACTGATTGGCTCTGTCAATACTATTTCTACATAATTTGAAACAACTGATGATTTATTATATAAATGAAGAAAAGGCAAAAAATGACAAATTATTTAGGTAAACTTCGGAAAAAATGTTACTCAAATTTCGGCTAAAAAACAAGTGAGAATTCAGCTAAAAAAGCTCGATTTTAAAGTCTAAAAGTAGCTAATAAACCCAACCATAAAATCAAAAGAGAGGGTCGTTTAATTGCCAATTGACCATTTTTACCCCATTATGGCCAAATTGTTATTCCCCACTTTAGCCATGTTCCCGTTTTTATACTGTAATAGAACTGTTATTTTGGCTAGCCATTTTAGCTAATTAGCCAGGGATATTTGCCAATATCACAGCATTTTAGCCAATATATGATTATATGTGCTACTTGGGTTGTCTCCCAATTGTTTTAAAATTAACTTCCGGTGGTTCGTGGGTTTGAAAAGACACAATTATATTCTGTACAACGTTTTGTAGATTAATTTTTACTTTTCAGGCGCCAAAAAAAAACAAAATGTACATTTGAGATAGAAAATAAAAATATAAATTACAAACACATGCTACCTACGTAACAATGTTCAGGCAGGAGCAAAATGTGCTTTGTTTCTTTTAGTGCGTGATAAAGAAAAAATAAATCTATGAAATGTTGCACAGAATATAAATGTGTCTTTTCAAACCCCTCCCAAACCCACGAACCACCGGATGTTATTTTTTTAACGTTTTACTAGGCCACGATCTTGTTCTGACATACTGGATCTTAACCAAAATATTGCTAGGTCATCCCCATATGACCCCTAATCCTTGACTAAAACTTGAAGTTATCCTGATCAGTAGTTTTTAAGCTCTGCTGCGAACTGACAGATAGACGGACGAACCGACGGAATTGATAAAAAATATTTTTTGAATATTTATCTAGTGACGCTAAAACCCGAGGCCATGTAAATCCTGAGAGGGTGATTTTTCACGATTACAAATATTTCATTTGGCCGCCATTTTGTTTCACCATCTGAAGTTAGTACCACAGTTTTACTAGTTCATCTCTAGACTACACTTAGGTATGGCACATAATTTGAAATCAGTTCATTAAGTTGTTTTTGAGGCTAAATTTTATTAAACCGCCATTTTGTGCCGCCATCGGATTAGTACCAAAATTTTGACAGTTGACAGCTACATAATACTTGATTTTTGTGCAAAATTTGAGATAAATTGTATAAGTAGTTTTTTAGTAATATTTTTTTTAACATTTCACTAAGCCGCCATTTTGTTTTGCCACGTTATATTTTTACCAAAATGTGACTAGGTCATTCACATACGGCCCTTAATGTTTGACCAAAATTTGAAGTCAATCGGATAAGTAGTTTTTTAGCTATGCTGCGACAGACCAACGGAATTGAGAAACATGTTTTTCGGCATCTAAGGACCCTGAAACGTGAAAATCTGAAACAATCTCGGAGAGTGATTTTTTTTTACGATTGCCTTTTACGAGGGAAGTAAAAATTAAATATTCTTTTTAGGTTTTTTTTTGTTAATCGATTTATTTAAACGTTCTGAGAATTTTAGAGGAATTTTCACATAATTATTATTTGTACATTTAAAAGCTATCTGTGAAGGAATGGTGTAGTTTCTAAAAATATTGGATTCAGGTAACAAAAATAGGGGCGACCTGCACGTCTATAAAAAGTGCTGTTTTCAAAAAACTTGTAATACTACTTATTAAAATTATGTTTCATGCAAGTGTCATGATATTTTTTTTATAGGAGTCTTGAACAGTAAAATTCCTGAATATGGCATGTGCAGTCGAGGGCGAAACGTTGAAAAGTAATACTAACATGGTTTAAACCCAAGCGAACTCAAACTATCCACTACAATTTTTTATTTATATTTTTATAGCGCTGGGAAAAGGATCTGCCTCATAAAAAGCAATTAGATAACTATTGTTGTAAGAACTAAAGTGGGATCCACAAAAAAACCCCTTTTCTTGTCCTAATGCGTTTTCTTACAAATAATATCCTGTTTAAATATAAAATAATACTTCTAATTAGTGTGATATTTTTCCACAAACAAAAGGCCCCTTTTCTTGTCCTAATCCTTTTTAATATATTCTGTCAATTAGTTTTGGATATATAAACGTTTAAACATTAAAGAAATGGTAAGGTAATTTGCGCTAAAACATAGTGAGCCATGGTTAAGACAATTGCAATGAACGACGCCTTTTTGACGTTTACCGGTCAGAAGTAATTATTTACGAGCATTTTTAATATCTAATACGTTGGACGATGGGTTATTCGGAAAAAGAGAAACTCGACATGATAGAATTATTTTATTTACATGGTAAAAATGCATCGATAGCTCGTAACGAATATCATAGACGGTTTCCAGATAGACCAACAGCGACTTGTAGGACAATATTAAACATCGCTAAACAATTAAATGAAAGAAAAACCCTTAAGCGAAAAGTTAGAATAGTGGAAAGAAACGCTGAAGATTTAAATATTACATTTTGACGGTAATTTTGAAACTTTTGTATTAAAATAAATTATTTATCTTATTTATTCTTGTTTTAGAAAATCCTGAGTGCTCAATTCCCGATGCAGCCACTTTTTTTAACAAATCATGGCGTAAAATCCACTCAGTTCTAGAACATTATAAATATAAGCCATATAAGTTTTTACCTACTCAAGAATAAACCGATCAAAATAAAATAGACAGATTACACTTCTGCCAAGAAATAGAAAGACGTGTTATGATGAACCAACTAAATCTGTCAAACATAATTTTCACTGACGAGGCAACATTTACCACTGGACGCATGTTTAACCGGAAAAATAGGCATTTTTGGTAAAAATAAAACCCGCGAGCTCTTCAGGCGGTCAAAATTCAGGGAAGAAGGTCTCTACACGTTTGGTGTGGCCTTCTTAAAAATCATGTTAGTGGACCTATATTTTTAAATGGGAATTTCACCGGACAAAGGTATCAGGGGTTATTAGAAAATGAAATCGAGGGGCATTTAGAACAAATATCGATTAATTCATATCTTAATTTGATACGGCAACAAGATAGTGCCCCTCTTCATAATGTCCAGCCGGTCACCAATTTTTTAAATGACAGGTATCCATTTTGGATTGGAAGACATTGGCCATTAAGATGGCCAGCAAACAGTCCCGATCTCTCTCCACTGGACATATTTTTGTGGAATTATCTAAAAAACAAGATATACTACAATAGGCCAAGAACCATCCAAGCTTTAGAGCAAAATATAGTCCAAACAATCGACGGTTTAAACACCCAATCACCTCATTTTATCTACGCATCCACACACAGAAAATTTAGAAGAAATATTCAGAAATGCATTATAAACCATATATAGAAAACCAAAACTTAGTTCTTTTAGCTAATATTATTATTTATCTACTTTATATTATTGATTTTTTATGGTATTGTTTCTTTCCACTATTATAACTTTTCACTTAAATGTTTTTCTTTCATTCAATTGTTTAACGATGTTTAATATTATGCTACGAGTCGGTGTTGGTCTATCTGGAAACCGTCTATGATATTCATTACGAGCTCTCGATGCATTTTTACCATGCAAATAAAATAATTCTATCATGTCGAGTTTCTCTTCTTCCGAATAACCAACCCATCGTCCAACGTATTAGATGTTAAAAATGCTCGTAAATAGATACTTCTGACCGGTAAAAAGGCGTCGTTCATTGCAATTGTCTTGACCATGACTCACTATGTTTTAGCGCAAAGTACCTTACCATTTCTTTAATGTTTAAACGCTTATTTATCCAAAACTAATTGACAGAATATATTTAAAGTATATATATTTGAAATTAGAAAAAAAAGATCTTCAAGAATATGATTTAATATACACGGTGTTTCATTTAAAAAAACTGACAACTTGTCAAAATTTGACATTTCCAATAATATTTTCGCACTTGTGATAAATCTTCATAAAATACCCAACAACTTTTGTATTTACGACATCTATCTATCTATCTATTCAAATAAACTCTCTAGGTGGGTGGAAAAATATACGGGAAAACCCTGTACGTAGTATAAAAATATTGTACTGTTAATGAATGTCTTTTGCTAACTTAGAGAATGAGAATAGCTATACCAGATTATGTTAGCGAACAAATGCAAAAACACTTACAGATCATGTCATTACTAGTATAAGTGATGAGAGTTTTCATTGTGTGTTTTAGCATATCTCATTGTCTGTTCATAAATATATAACTTTGTAGCTTACATACAAACATAAATATATTTTTATAGCGCTGGGGTAAGGATCTACCTCATAAAAAGTAATTGGATAACTATTGTTGTAAAAACTAAATTGCAAAATAATCAAGACACATTTTGGGAAAATGTTCCCCACTTTTATATAAAAATATAGAGCATTTTTCCTAGTCAATTAAATTCTCCGGATTGCTGTCGAGAATAAGGTGTTTCCCAAGATATTTATGTCGTCCCTATTTTTAGACAATGGAACAGTGCCATATCTTTAATTTAATTCGGCCACCCCTTTGACACACCTTTGCTGTTAGCCTTACACCTCCAGAGGAGGAATCGGAGAAAATAAACTATAAACAAAAAACGAACTAGTTCTCGATTTTATAGTGGCCTACATTTTCTTTATTTTAAAATTGTGCCAAATATTTAGGACTTAGGAAATCTGTTTAAGCTCTTTAAAGAAGGAAATAATGAGATTTAATTAAATATGCTTATGGGATGTCAAAAAACCCGTATTTTATTCACAATATATTGCAGGTTTCGAAACAAATTTTCATTTTTACTTCCCTCGTAAAAGGGAAGTATTGGAATCGTAAAAAAATCACCCTCCGAGATCCTAGATGCCGAAAAACATGTTTTCTCAATTCCGTCGGTTTGTCTGTCTGCCAGTCTGTCTGTTAGCGGCATAGCTAAAAAACTAGTTACTCGATTGACTCATATGGGGATGACCTGGTAACATTTTTGTAAAAATCCAATGACAAAACAAAATGACAGTTTAATGAAATGTGCACAAGAATAAAGTATTACGTGGAAATCAACTGGTAAAATTTTGGAACAAATCCAAGATGGCGGAACAAAATGGCGGCTTAGTAAAATGTTTAAAAATTCAGCCTGAAAAACTACTTAAGAGCCTAATTTGAAAATGCGTGCCATAAAGAAATGTGGTATTCCTATGAACTAGTAAAGCTGTGGAACTAATTCAAGATGGCGGAACAAAATGGCGGCTAAATAAAATATTTGTAATCGTGAAAAAATCGCTCTCTCAGGTGTTACATATTTTAACATTTTCGCGTCTCTAGATTCAAAAAAATATGTTTTAACAATTTCGTCGGTTTGTCTGTCTGTCTATCAGTTCACGGTATAGCTTAAAAACTACTTACACGATTGTATTTAAATTTTGGCTACAAATTAAAGGTCACATGGGGTTGACTTGGTAACATTTTGGTAAAAATCAAATATGGCTAAACAAAATGGCGACCTAGTGAAATGTTAAAAACATTTTTACTATAAAGCTACTTATCTAATTTATCTCAAATTTTGCACAACAATCAAGTATTATGTAGGAATTAACTGGTAAAATGTTGGTTTGAATTTAAGATGGCGGAACAAAATGGCGGTTTAGAAAAATATTTAAAAATTTGGCCTGAAAAACGACTTAATGGACTTATTTCAAATCGTATGCCAAAAATAATTAATTTATCGAGTTAGCCGTTACTTGATAGAAATTAATTATCACTAGTATAATAAATGAACAAACTATATTTGTTTAGTAACTTCCACTAATCTATTTCCGTTTGACAGCTGTTTCGACACATTGTGTCTTTTTCAAAAACCAACTTAAGACTGATATTAAAAGTAGATTTTTTAACAGTAAAAAGAGTCTATAGTCAAAAGCAGTGTTATCGTGCGGGTCATACGGTTTATCAACGACAAACTTTTTAAGTTTGTTTTTCTTTTATTACGTGTAATTATATAAAATCCTGAATTAGATATTTATTTTCATGTGAAAAAAGAGGATAAGCATATAAATACCAGCAGATGCAAAAATCCTTGAGCGATGTCACTTTAAAGTCAGATTGACAAGTCAGTTACAAAATGAGTAATAGAAAACAATTTTCGCATCCACAAGCGAAAAAAATGGTATTAAATCTAACAAAATATTGCGAAAAAATAAAAATTCACCGGCCAATATCCAGGAGACAGTAGCAAAAGCTCTGGGAATCTGTATAAGGACTGTGCAGAAAATTGTGCATGAAAAAAAGCATAATTTACTACCGAAGAAGATTAAAAAATGTACACGAAAAAAGCTAAAGACAGAAGACTTAAGTGACAATGTAAAAATGGATGTTCGTAATGTAATTTACGATTTATACACATCAAAAACTAATATAACCCTTCAAGTTTTAAAAGAACCTTTAAAAAATCGAGGCATATTGGAAATTGGAATAAAATCGTTGTCAAAATTAATAAAAATGTTGGGGTTTCGATATAAAAATGACTGTAATCGAAGATTTTTATGCGAGTTGCCCCACATAGCAAGTCAGCCTATCCATTTTTTTAAAGAAATAGACGGAAAATATTAATTCAAAATTTAAAAAAGTGGTATTTTTAGACGAGACTTGGATATTTTTTAATGGAAGTGGTTCGAAATCTTGGCAGGACGAGTCTGTAAAAAGTGTCAAGAGAAATCTCTTTATCTTTAATCATTCTGGACAATGCATCTTATCATTCAATAATCTTAAATAATCAATCTACTTCATCCTGGAAGAATGACTAGCTAGTAAAACAAAAACAAAACCCTTTACCCAATATGCTGAAACTAGAACTTTTAATGGGAAAATCTATTAAAAAACCAACAATATATGCCGTAGATGAAATATTACGGGAAAATGGACATGAGGTTTTACGACTGCCGCCATACCATTGCCAGTTTAACGCAATAGAATTAATATGGCCTGGGGCAAAATCATATTACGAAAAACACGTGAACGATGGTCTTACATCAGATGAAGTGCAAATTGTTTGGCAAGATTCATTAAATTATATTACGCCGGAGTACTGGAAGAAATCTGTGGAACATACGGAGAAATTAATATGGGGTTGGTGGAATCGAGAGCGAGTTCTAGCTGTCGAAACAGCACCAATGATCATTGCGCCATTTGAGGACGACTCAGAAGATGAGGACTTTTTAAGTGATGATGATATTTTTTCTAGTCTATAATATTAAAAAGTTTCTGAAGGATTATATTAGTCTTTGACGTGTATAAATCATAAATTGCATTAAAAATATCGATTTTTATGTTGTAACGTCCAAATAGAGACTGACTGAGTCTCTATTCGGACGCGAGAAACTGTTGTTTTCAGAAAGACAGTAGTGAACGGATGTACACCCAGAATGAAAACACATTGTATTTTTACATCCGTGAAGGACTAAAAATCAACATATATATATATATATATATATATATATATATATATATATATATATATATATATATATATATATATATATATATATATATATATATATATATATATATATATATATATATATATATATATATATATATATATATATATATATATATATATATATATATACATTATTATTTGAATTATAAAAATACAACAAATAATTCAATTCATCTCATTAAATATAAATAAATAACAACATTTTTTCGATACAACCTTATTTTATTAATTTTGTAATAATTATTTGTCAATTTAAGTTTTAAATTAGTTTTAGAAAAAATTTTAAATGTCTTGTATAATTACACTAAATGTTTTTTAAATTAATTGTAGATAGGAAAGGAAAGCTAAACGGAATCAATTTTTGAGAAAGCCTACACGAAACGTCAAATTAATCTAAGTCCAATTAATATATACGGGTTTAAGAAACAAATGGTATATATATATATATATATATATATATATATATATATATATATATATATATATATATATATATATATATATATATATATATATATATATATATATATATATATATACAATTATTTGAATTATAAAACTTATAATTCAACCTCCATTTAAGTCTAAACAATTAGCTAAACGTCCAAGGAAAACCATTTAGAATCTAAGTCACTGCCATAATGTTCGGTGATGGTGGTCCAGGCCTGTAAAACTGACCGAATCAAACCCTGAGATATGGTTCTCCAAACCATTATTTTAGTGAGAAATTTGGATAGGATTTTTAGATACTCTGCACCAAGCTGGAAACAACTCTCGTCAGATATAAAAACACTACTACTAAAATTATCTTCTCCAAAACGTTGGCAAAAATCTACTCTTCGTTGCTTTTGAAGAGGCGTAATTCCAGGGATTTTTTTTTGATTTCCTTGATATGAAGCCTTGTCTTTTCAGGGACATGCGGACGGTTTCTGCACATACTTTTTTCGTTTATTTCCGAATCTGTTAGCGAATTTTCGAAACCCTAGGCGGGGATTTTGTCTTCCTAAGGCCACTAAAGCGTTTACATTTTTTCCGCTAATCTTGCGCGGTCTTCCCGAAACTGTTCCTTGCTTCATTTCTCTGCCACTTTTTATCCTTTTTATTGTCTCATATACTGCACTTCTTCCGAGTTCGGTCAATTGCACTAATTTTTTAACGTTTCGAACACCTTTTCTGTACAAATAATCCAACAGTTTTCTTTTTTCTACTTGCGAATAATTTCACTAAAATTAAGCCTATTTAAAATCAACTATGTTTGACAGATGGTGTTGTCATGCGATTTTATCCATAGCCTACTGTCGGCTCAACCTACTTGATGCATGACTTTTGTCTTGTAATGTTACAAAAAATAATTATATTAACATTAGGAAAAGTGCAAAACCATTTTCAGCAATTTTTGCAAATATTATAATAAACAAATATGTATTTATTTAGGTATATTATAGAGAGTTGATTTTAGATTTTAAATTGTAATTGTTAAATACCTATTTGATACTTTTGAGGTTTTGTGTTCAGTTTTTTTTGTTGGTTTGTTGGGTATTGAATAATTAGTATTGAACCTAAACTTGGTTAAATTAAATTTTAAAAGTATAAGTAGACGTCACTGCTGCAATACATTCGTTTTAATTAATTAATTATAGATTGGAACTGCGGCACACTGCGAAATCTAGGAAAAATATTTAAACATCTTTATTTCAGGCTTTCTACTAAAGATACATACAAACTGTTATATATATTCGAAAAGCTCCATCGAACTGCTAAAAATATATCGAGTGACCGGTTTAAAAAAGTATAATTCTGGTTAATATCTCGAAAATGGTAGTTCACAGCAAGAATCTGACTACGCCACTGGATTCTATGTAAAAAATTGTATAAAAACCGGTTTTTACCATTTCGTAAAGTTGAAGGATAACCAAGATTGAAAAGAGGTCCCAAAATACAATATTTTCAAATTCTCTCTGTCTTAAGTCTCTTAAGTTACACGAAAAAGTAGCACCGTATTGCGGAAACAGCAATCCTGTATATTTGCAAATAACCGAGATACCCCGCAAAAGTGTCGAAAATTGGGCACCCTGTATACTTAAGGTCGAAATCACGGCCATTCAGACACCGGAGGTCACTGACATAAGTGAATTTGCATTTTGTCCCGTAAAACAACAAACAAAAACTGAATCGTTGGGTTGCGTGACCAGTACGTGAAAGTGCTGATTTTTCTTGGAAATAATTATAGTGTCATAGTAAGAAATAG
Organism: Kuschelorhynchus macadamiae; assembly: GCA_030620095.1. Lineage (NCBI taxonomy): Eukaryota > Metazoa > Arthropoda > Insecta > Coleoptera > Curculionidae > Kuschelorhynchus > Kuschelorhynchus macadamiae. The sequence continues at coordinate 884,618 of JAUTXW010000774.1, read as the reverse complement.
CCAAACCCAAGTTCCCTAATCGATATCTAAAAACGTGGATTGCGTGTACGTTTCAGACCACTGCCAAATAAAGAGTTTTTTGCTTAATGATCGGACGATGGTCGACTATGTGTAAATTATTAAGTAAGGAACATTTAGTCCGGGAGCTAACATAACTGGATTTGGAGTAAGCTAAAAAGGTAAAGTGCGGGACACGAAAGAAAATCGGGCGGACTCAATCGGTTTAGGAAGGTCGGCCAAGAAATCTCTTTAAACCAGTAGTGTCCCGTCGTCCTTTAAATAATATGGCACTCCTTTTTGGCTATACGCACTTCAGATACTTAAAAAATGTAACTATGCTTAATGAACCTATATCTATATTTGTCTGTTTTCTTTCGTGTACCGCACTTCTATATCTCTTTTGTGTTCCAAAAAACGGCGAACTTTCGAATTTTAAAATGATTTAATTTTAATTTTTCTTGATCGATTTACTTATAAATATATTTTTTCTTGAGTTCTGTCATTAACGGTTCCCGGCCTACTGCCTACGTCCACTATTACTGGACCAACCAGTATAGTGATACACGATTTACAAGTTCAGATTTTACACGGGCAGCCAGCATCAGATCCAGTGAACGAGATTTATCAAAATTTTAATTTATGCAGTTTGACTTTGGGCTACTCGGGTATACCCGAATAGCCCAAAGTCGAACTGTATAAGTTAAAATTTTGATAAATCTTGTTCGCTGGAATCAGTGCTGGCTCCCCTACTATAACTACATTGATGTGTTAATTCTGGAAAAATATGAGTTCTGTAGTTTTTCAAATATTAATTGCAATATTAGGTATTTTTTGACACCCGGTATTGAACAGAAAATTAATTATTTTGAAGCAGTTTATTGAGAACTACTACAATTGTACAAAATATATGAAAAAAAAACTAAGCCATTTTTGAGGTGGCCGGTTCTAATGGTTCGATTCCTTCTAAATCGTTGTCTTCCTCTGAAAATGATGAGGTTTCGTCGTCACTACTTGAAGATCCCAGTGTGATAACTAAATCATCAATAACCGTTTCAATTTTGCTGTCTACTTCCCAGTATTTATCTTCAATAAAACGAACATGTTTAACATACGATTTCAATGTATGGAGGCAGCCTTAAAGGTGTATGACCGAGGTTACGTAAAAGACCGTCAACAGGCTTGTTGGCTGATATTACTTCGTATAATTAATATTTTCTCTATGTTGGATCACATACAAGATTGTTCGATTTAAGCCACGATATCATATGAGCTTTTGAAGAGTATTTAGTTTTTATTTTACCACGACTGATTTGGGAGGAATGTTAGGTAGAAGCTTCTCGAGCAACCACTTTTCAAAATTATCTCTATTCATCTGTCCATGATAGTCTCCAGTTGTTAATCCCGAGCGAAAAACTAAAGCAGCACCTGGAACAAATCCGGCTTCTGGACCAGCATGAACTATAATAAAGCGACTACTAGAGCTGATTCCCTGAACAACATCTGTAACACTTTCACTTTGCCAGCATTTGTTCACTGTCATATCATTATCTACCCAGGTTTTGTCTAGATACACGATATTGCGCCCGTCTTGCCTATATTGCCTTACAGTTGATAGATATTTCACCCGCCAGTGAAAAATATTTGGTCTCTTAATGAGCAATTTTCGTTTATTTTGGCACTTGCGCCAAACAAAACCATTTGATCGTAAAAGCCGATTTAAGGTTTTATACCCGTACGGAAAATCTATTTTGTTCTTTACAGCAAGAAGTAGGGGTTTGCAGGTCGGAACCTTCTTCAAGTTTATATAAAAATCCTGTATTGTTCGTCAAATTACTTGCAGATCACCATCGTCAATTTTATCTTTGTATGATAATGGGGGTCTTTTTTTACCAGGAGATTTTAAAGGTGAAGTAGAACATGAGCGATCATTATGTTCTCTTTGAATTTTTCTTACACTACTTTCCGAAACACCACTGTAAAATGCAGCGCGTTCTGCTCGATTTTGAATTGGAATAGTCAAACTATTATTTTCAGCTTCTCTAGTACAGGCCTCTATAACGCTCGCAATAACTTCACGTGCACCGCTTCGAATTGTCTTTCCTCTCTTTTGCTCGCCATCGTTACTTCGAAATAATAATTTAAATTCAACGCAACTAATTTATATAGAAATGAAAACAAATGCTCGAAATGTATAGGCGCCACTGGAAATAGCTAGAACCTTCTAGCGGTAAATGCATGGAGACTCTAGACACATCCCAATTACAAGTGGACCAGTGCGAAATATACTAAATCCTCGACTAATTTTCCGTACCGCTTAGTTGGCGCACTTTATAGGTCAAGCGGCAAACTATTACAACAAATAAAATAACATAAAATTTATTTGCTTACACAAATTTTAATTTTCCGCTTGCTTAAGGCTATGAACCTTTATTTTAAGGACCGTCCGGTTTTCTTTCGTGTCCCGCACTTTAACTACGTATTAGAAAAAACTTCCTGTACGTCTGACCGTAAAAAATTGTTCTATGTATAGACAATTTAAATTACATTTCGGTTAAAAACAGGTTCAAAAGGGTTCACGCACTGCAGAAATACAAAGACATAAGTACGATTTAACAATTCATATTTTTCAGTTATATAGACGAAGGTTCAATGCGTGGTGGTACAGAGCTATTTTGTAAAAAAATTATGTGATGGCATTTGTGTCAAAAACAGGTCGAAAATGAACAAATCTACTTCTGTTTTATCATTCTAGATTTGATTTCTTCATAAACTTTCGAATGTATTCTAATCGGGGAAAAAATCATCTGTGTGTCCGTCTGTCTATAAGTATGTCGCTCTACCTGCAGCTCTGGTCACAGCATAGCTAAAAATATAGTTACATGATTGGCTTCAAATTTTAATCAAGAATTAAGGGGTACATGGGAATGACCTAGTAATATTTTAGTAAAAATCAAATATGCCGAAACAAAATGGCGTCCTAGTGAAATGTTAAAAAAATTATTACTAAAAAATTACTTATCTGATTTCCCTCAAATTTTGCATAACAAGGAATAAACTGGTAAAATTTTCCAAGATGGCGGGCAAAATGGGTGCGCAGTTGCTGAACCATACATTTGAAAAATTCTAGAAAAACTCTCAGAACTAGATATAATTTGTATTCCTTCATTGGGAACCTGAGTTAATTTCCTATCACATTGGTTCTAAACTTTTTTGTCATATCACCTTTACTAAGGGTGGGGGAACTGTTGCCTTACGAAAGATTTAAATCGCCATATCTTTTGATCCCCTTATCCGAATTGAACGAGCTTAGGTCGGTTTAAAAGGAAATTTCAAGCTGTTTTAGGATTGGAGTGACACTCCTTGTTTTTTTACAAATTAGTTAGATGGCGCTATTTGTAACAATTATCGTTTTTGTCAGTTTTCTTAATTTTCTTAAATGACAGGTTATACTTCTTTTCCGCTAGCTCTGAAAAGTAATAAAAGACCGAAGTTCTATTAGCTTTAAAGCTATTGCCAAATAAGAAAATTAATAGGTATTTTTCGGACGAAGTGATTAATAACAAGGACGTCTCTAGATCCTTGCTGTTAGGGGCGAGGGGGCACAAAAACCAACTAACAAAAAAAATCATACCTTTTGTATTATAATAATTTCATTATAAATGCCGGTTCTGCTTGCTGATAATTATCTCTCATAAATTGCCAACTTGCCAACTCAAACACAATTTAGCCAACTGCTTAATATATTGGGGGCACAATCCCCCTGACCTCTTTTGAAAATATCGATTCTGCTGCTGCCCACAAATAACATGATATCTGCGATGTGACAGGTCAATGTGGGCTCTGTGAGAAATCTTAATAGTCTAGCAAACGAGCCAAAAGATCAGCCAAATACAAGATATGGTGGTTGACATTGAAAATAATTGACAATTAATAATTAAAATATCGTATTTTCGAGGTCTTATTTTTCGACGAAAAAAAAAAACTGGGGTAAAAACTAATTCGTTAAACAAAAACAAACAAAAAAAAAATAAAAATGAAAAAAAAACTAGCTCTGCGATAATTATAACGAGAAAAACTCACCCGGAAAATTTGTTTCTTCCTCGAAAAATAAGACCTTGAAAAGTCGATATTCTCCTAAAAATGGTACTAAACAACAAGTAGGTTTGGTCGAACGGGAATGTAATATTATTTGTTACTTTTGGGTTTTAGAACCGAAGTTTGGGGAGTATTTAAAAACAAACGAGATAAAAGCAACAACAGTAGAACAATAAAAGTAACGGGAAAACGAGAGTAATTACCAACAAGCAGAACCAGCATCTATATCGAAGTTACTGTAATACAAAAAGCATGACTTTTTTTTGTGAGTTGGTTTTTTCGTTTGTGCCCTGCCCCCTAATAGCAAGGGTCAAGGTACGCCCCTGCAGAGATTTTAATTTCACTCCAATAACCTGTTTTATTAATCATTTCGTTCGAAATATACCAATTAATTTACTTTTTTTATCAATAGCTTAAAACAAAATAAAAAATATACACAATAAAACAAACAATACTTTCAAACAACACATAGTTAAAATCAAAGACAAATAGGATAGTCTTGAGAAATTTGGAGTTTATTTCCTTTATTGTGGAGAATGTCCTGATGTTTACGTAGGATAATCCGGTACGAAAATTTCGACAAGGATTCAGGAACACCTCGGTTTGGTTACAAAACGTCAAAAAACAGATATTTCTAGTACAAAATCTGCCTTTGCGAATCATTTGTTCTCCTCAAAACATCGTTTTTCCATATCTGAAAATGTAAATATAATTCACGAATGCGATAAAGGTAAGAAGTTGGATCTTTTGGAAAAGACGGAAATAACAAAAGCTAAAAAGAGTCCCATTCTTACCTGCGTTAATGAAATGTTTAATTTTGAGCCTCATTTGATTTTTAACAATATTTCTAAAGAATAACTTATGTTGTATATTCTTCATGTTTTTCTGTCATTTTCACTAATTTTTCTTCTTTTTATTAATGTAGCATCATTGTACTTTACGACAGTTAGTCAAGTTCGCCCTGAACAATCTTTTCTCTTCAAAAAATTTACATCGACGTCTCTGATTGGTCATTCAAGTGTAGCCTTGTTTCTAAAAAAAACTTCGCTTATCCCTTCCCTTTTAAATAAGCCTAAGCTCATCCAATTCGGATAAGGCATTCAGAAGATATAGCGATTTAAATATTTCGTAAGTCAACAGCTCCCCACTCTCATTAAGGGTGATATGACAATTAAGTTCAGAACCAAAGTGATAGGAAATCAACTCAGCTTCTCAATGAGGTGATAAAAGTTATACTTAGTTCTGAGAGTTTTCGAAGAAGTTTTGAAATTTGTTGTTTACCCTAGCAACTGCGACCCCTTGCGGTCAATTTGGAAACTTAAAGTATGTTAACACTTCTGTTATAATTTTTGTCAAGACGCTAACATTAATGACTTCCGAGATACGGATAATACTCGCCTTTAAGTGAACAGCCTGTATAATTATTCTTTTACTTTTTAAGTTTATTCATCATGTAGCGCTTAAAGAAACTAACGTGTAGTGAAATATGTTAAGTATTGTCAACAAATGTAGTGGAAGCGTTTATACAAAGTAGTTGCGTTTTTACATTTTACATAATTTTATTATGCATTTCCACCGAGTATGGGCTGAAATAATCGTATTATTGTTATATTGATATTAAATTTCTTTGCCCTCTTTCCATATTTGTACGTTAACCTTTAGTTGATCTAAAGGCTAACCCAGCTTATGTACTTCCAGAATTAGTCCAATTATGTAATGCATATGGGTGTGTATTGTAAGTGATAAAAAGTGACCAATATTTTATTATATTATTATTTGTTTTTTATTGCCAGTTTTTTACGTTTCTGGTTCATTTAGCCTCAAACAGAAACTTTATGTATGTTAGCGTGTCAAATTTTGATGTATTAAAATATTAACTGAAATTTGAATACAGATAATTATTTTGTGTTAAAGTAAAACACGAATTTATTAGTCGTTAATTTACTTTTAAAAATGGCACAATAAGCAGAATTGCATATTGCATTTTTTGTATTTCTGTACGTTAACAATACATATTTACATTGAACATAATATATAACTAAGCTTGTTATAGGAAAAATAATGCCTGTACAGGGTGGTCCACTTAAGATGCTCCTATATTCTATCTCAATAAATAAGACACTGAGAAAAAAAGTTAAGTACAAAAAGTATTTGACCCTAAGTATATTTTTTATTTATAATATTTTTATGTATACAGGGTGGTCCATTGTGCCAGGACAGTAACTAACTCTTTTCTTTTTAATGAAATGGTATGAATATTTTTAGAAATTCTAATTCTACGCTTGATTTTGAGTATTTTTTGTCATCATAACATACGAAATTTTGAGTAGTTTTTAAGAAAAATTAACTTTTATAATTTTTTTCGGAAAAATATGTTCTTGGAAAATGTGATTTTTCCACACCTGAAGACTAAAATTGTGAATTTTGGTTATGGATCCATGGGAGTGGTTAATATTTAATGCTCTGACTTATCAAGAGCGAAAATCTATTATACAGGGTGGTCACAAATGACCATAAAGAAATGTTTTTGTAACTAAAAAAACTTAATTTTTTTAAATGGAACACCCTGTATTTAGCACTTTAATTGTGTTTAGGATTTAATTCTGCATCATTCCATATATATAGTTTATATTCCAAATATTAGTAGTTTAGAAGTTATGACCAATTTTCTATAATAATTCAGGTATTTTTGTTAAAAATCTGACTAAACCTAAATAATATCCTATTCTAAGTTTTTTTAACATTATAATTAAATTTAACATTAAATCAACAAGTAATGCAAGAAAGAAAGTAACTAATTACTTATTACAAAACATTTACGGTTTTAATTTTCGCAATAATAGCATTTCTAAACGCGTCTTAAATTTACAAGATATCCATGGAAAAACAAAACTAGTAAAATTGTTGCCTGGACACCAATAAATACACAGTTTTTATTTGACAGTTAGTTGGCTCTAACACTTTTTAAAGGAAAAATGGCTTTATACAATGTCTAAGCGCGTTTAAATCTTCATGAATGTTACATAAGAAATAATAAGAGTTCAGCATTAGCCCTGCGGGAGTATCGGTTGTTGTATCTTGCAAGACGGGTACCCACGAAACATATTTTTTCACGAATTGTTCGTGATCTTGAACGTGGAGTGGTAATCAATAAACAAAAACGGCGGCCAAAAATTGTCCTAACAGAAGAAAAGCAATTAGAAATTCTCCTGTATTTTGAAGAAAACAACGAAAATTCGCAAAGAGATGCATCCCGAGATCTACCGGGAATTAGTAAGACTAGTGTTCATAGATCTTTAACTGATAATAACTACCATCCGTTCACATTTTTACCAGTTTAGGAATTATCCCAACAGGACTTTCAAACAAGGCTTTTCTATTGTTCTCTCATGATGGACCACCATTTTGAAACTGACATTTTTAAAAATATTTTATTTACCGATGAGGCAATTTTCAATACGATCGGCATGTTCAACAGAAAACATACTCATTACTGGTGTAACTCAAATGAACATCGTGTAAAAGAAATGAAAAAACAGGGTCGGAGAAGTGTTTATGTCTGGTGTGGTATTATCCGCGATCCTTAATAGGTCCTATATTTTATGACTTTGTTCTGAATGGTCAGAGGTATTAAAATTTGTTGGAAAACGAAATATTTCCGTTAATTGACATTCTGCCGATACGATATTAAAAAAGGGCTTGTTTATCAACAAGATAGTGCTCCGTATCACACTGTAGTGCCTGTCAGAAATTGTGAAATTGTTTGAATCAACGGTTTCCATTTTGGATTGGTCGGTACGGGACCATAGATTGGCCACACCCCTGGATTTTTTTATGGGGCAACCTAAAAAACGAGGTGCATAAAAATAGGTGTAATACTGTTCAAGATTTAAAAAGGAGAATTAGGCAAGAGGTAGACAGACTTAATGCAACAGACGCGGTTAGAAATGCTATTGCGAGAATTGAAACTATGTATACTACTTGTATTGCCAAAGACGGGGGTTATGTTGAAAATGTTTTGTAATAACTAATTAGTTACTTTCTTTCTTGCATTACTTGTTGATTTAACTTTTAAATTTAATTATAATGTTAAAAACAACTTAGAATAGGATATTATTTAGGTTTAGTTAGATTTTTAACAAAAATACCCGAATTATTATAGAAAATTGGTCATAACTTCTAAACTACTAATATTTGGAATATAAATTATATATATACGGAATGCTGCAGAATTAAATCCTGAACATAATAAAAGTGCTAAATACAGGGTGTTCCATTTAAAAAAATTAAGTTTTTTTAGTTACAAAAACATTTTTTTGATGGTCATTTGTGATCACCTTGTATAATGGATTTTCGCTCTTGATAGATCAGAGTATTAAATATTAACCATTCCCATGGATTCATAACCAAAATTCACAATTTTAGTCTTCAGGTCTGAAAAAATCAGATTTTTCTAAAAACCAGTTTTTCCGAAAAAAATTAGAAAAGTTAATTTTTTTCAAAAACTACTCAAAATTTCGTATGCTATGATGAGAAAAAATACTCAAAATCAAGCGTAGAATTAGAATTTCTAAAAATATTCATACCAGTTCATTAAAAAGAAAAAAAAATTGGTTACTGTCCTGGCACAATGGAACACCCTGTATACATAAAAATATTATAAATAAAAAATATGCTTAGGGTCAAATAGTATAGTTTCCGGTCTTTTTTGTTCAAGGTATCAAAGGGTTCCCAATAAATCAGACCAAAACAGTGTCATATACTTTTCTTTTATTACGATTTTTTTAAATTTTATTTATAAATTTTAAATTGTAAATACAAAGGACAGAAATATGGAATGATACTACAAGTAGATGTTTTGTTTTTTTTTGGTGATAGGTTGAAAAAGAATAAAATATTACATACATACATTTAAATTCAAAAACAAACAATGTAATTATAGCTAATACACGTTATATGTATATTGTTACTATTAGTAGGTAACCAAGAGAAAGGAAACAGAGAGAAATCTTTTGTTTTTTTATATGTCTTATAGAAAAACATGTATTATTATTATTATTATTTTTAAGTTTAATAAAGGCATCAAAACATGTAATACATAAATAATTATTATCACACCTTTTTTTTTTGGGAGGTGTGCACCAGTTCAAAGCAAGTCAAGAACAACAAAAGGTAGGCTTTGAATTGGTGCACACCTCCCAAAAAAAAAGTATGATAATAATTGTTTATGTATTACATGTTTTGATGCCTTTATTAAACTTAAAAAAAATAATAATAATGCATGTTTTTCTATAAGACATATAAAAAAACCAAAGATTTGTCTCTGTTTTCTTTCTCTTGGTTACCTACTAATAATAACAATAAACATATAACGTGTATTAGCTATAATTACGTTGTTTGTTTTTGAATTTAAATGTATGTATGTAATATTTTATTCTTTTTCAACCTATCGCCAAAAAAAAAAACAAAACATCTACTTGTAGTGTCATTCCATATTTCTGTCCTTTGTATTTACAATTTAAAATATATAAATAAAATTTATGTATTTTAGCCTGATGATGGTGGTAAACGACCACCGAAACGTTGCTGAATTAGGGTCAAATACTTTTTGTATTTGGCTTTTTTTTCTCAGCGTCTTATTTGTTGAGATAAAGTATACGAGCATCTTAAGTGGACCACCCTGTACATTTTTACAGTCCAACAAATTTATTAATTGATCCTGGTACCAAGGTTGAAATTTTAAAACTCCTAATCGCCATCAATATGTATTTTACACAAAAAGATCAGTTTAGCATATATACCTATGGCTTTTTGTGATAGCTTTTATATTCCTAAAAAGGAAACATTAGTTAGCATCAGTACCCAGAATATGTAAATACCAGTTTTCAAAGTTTAAGTGTATATATATATATATATATATATATATATATATATATATATATACAGTGAAACAGTTTTCTTGGGTATTTTGGTCCAAATAATCACATTCATCATATTCCTAGACGTTGTTTCCCTATATACAAATATTCTAACTGATCTTGCTTCCCAAATAATTAGAAAAAAAAGGGATACAATAAAACATCATACCGACATACCATTGGATGCATTTTTGACTGCCGTGGAATTAATTCTAAAATCAACCTATTTTATGTATAAAAGAAATATATATAGACAAGGAAGGTTGTGCAATGGGGTCCTCAATTTCTAGCGTTATAGCACAAATGGTAATGGAAGAGAATGTTATTAAAAAATTGGAAATTAATTTTTTAACGGGACTTTGGGACACAGATATTATGAGTTTTTAGAAAACGAAATTTTTAGGTATGTGGATGATTGCCTAACGACAATACCTAGAGATAAATGTCATTATATTCTAAACTCATTTAAAAACTTTCCACGAAAAGCTACAATTTAACATAGAAACTGAAATTAATTGCAAAATAAATTTTTGGAGATGACGTTGCATAAGACAAATAATAAAATTGAAACTGAATGGCACATAAAGAAAAACACGGTCCAACCAATTTACTACAACATCCTAAAATAACTATATAATCTAACCTTCTTTGACTTTATATGATCACTTTTTCAAAATAAAATCGATAAACTTTTCATTTTCCATAATCTTGTCTGCATCAGGAATAAATAAACTTATATTAACTGCGGTAAATTGAAAAACCATAAAATTACAATGCAAAACAATAAAGTTTTAGGTTTTTTTATCAAATCGGGAAAAAACAACAGAACATCTACTGATAATATTAAAGCTCTGACATAAATAACTAATCCAAGTCATTCGAATTTTTAACTTTTGCAGGTACTAATGTATGTGATGTTTCAAAACTAAATGTCCTATACTGTGCTAGAAAGTTTGTTTATGAATGTTTTGTTTGTTAATATTTTATTATGGTGCCGGAAATTACCTTCTTAAGTGAGTTAAAAACTAAATTAAATTTGTAATTTTCTTTGAATCATATGTATTATATATTTTTAAAAAAATCTTAACGTCCTTTATAAAATAAAAATGATTGTTTTAGATACACTGATGAAGGCAAAAACCTGCCGAAACGTTGGAAAATAAATAAAATACTGCATTCAAACTAAATCTTCGTTTTTTATATAAAAAATTAGTTAATATTTTATTATGGTGCCGGAAATTACCTTCTTAGGTGAGTTAAAAACTAAATTAAATTTGTAATTTTCTTTGAATCATATGTATTATATATTTTTAAAAAAATCTTAACGTCCTTTATAAAATAAAAATGATTGTTTTAGATACACTGATGAAGGCAAAAACCTGCCGAAACGTTGGAAAATAAATAAAATACTGCATTCAAACTAAATCTTCGTTTTTTATATAAAAAATTAGGACCAAAATACCCAAGAAAACTGTTTCACTGAATATACATTAGGGGTCCAGAAACCTATTTATATATATATATATATATATATATATATATATATATATATATATATATATATATGTATGGTGATACTTAGTTTTTCACGGATGGAAATCCTGTATATTTGTCCAGAAATTGATTTGTCCTTTTAAAAGCTTCTCAAAAATATATAATGGTATGGGTCTATTTTAATAAACAGCAACAAAAATCCTAATTTTTATAATTATCATCCCAAATTTTGCAGTAGGCCATGCAAAACAATGCTGCCTTTTATTTAAAGTCGTTAACAATATCTACATCCTAACAATAAATTAAAATAAATATGTAATTAAATCTATTTATCAAAATATGTATTGATAATTTCGCACCAAAAAAGTACCACCTACTTATATTTATGTAACACAAGAACAAAACAGTAATAAATTATTATGTAACAAGCCTTTCAGCAAAAATCAACTGTCGTATAAGAACTACAGTAACCAAGGAAATCAAAAGAACTGTTCAAACCGATTTCCATTTTGTTCTATGCATGCTTCGCACAATTTACGTATTCGTTTTAGGGAATTAAGCAAAATAACGGGATGATTTTGTAAGTAGCGAAAATTTTCTCTTATTGCGTTTCCTGAATATTGGACATTATCACAGTGGTCTTGGTAAATTCTATTTTCCAGATATCCCCATAGAAAGAAATCTAAAATCGACAAATCTGAGGACCTATTTCCGATCCATTGATTGGTAAAATTATTGTCCAGAAATAATCTCGTCATTCCAGAATTGTGTGCAGGAGCACCGTCCTGTTGAAAATAAATTTCGTTAATTTGCGCTAGAGGAACATCGTCAAGTAATTCAGGTATAGCTGCCTCTAAAATTTCTATATAGCGATTGGCTGTTAGATTTCCCTCAAATATATAAAATTTTATATATGTTCCTAATATGAAGCAGGACACATTTAGACCAAACCTGCCCTGCTATCTTCTGGGAAATATTTGGTGTTGATTTTCCTGGGACCAGAATCTACTATTGTGCCTATTGAGTATACCAGAATTACTGAAATGTGCTTCGTCTGACCATATAACCTTCCTTTCAAAATCTGTAACCATATCGCATCTTTCTCGAAACCAATTGCAGAAGACTACCCGACGCTCTGCATCCCCTGGCTGTAAGTGCTGCACGAGCCTAAATTTGTATGGGTGGTATTTGTGCTTTTTTAGAATTTCTTGAACTCTAGTTTTTGGAATCCCTATGCTCTTTTCACTGGCCCTACAAGAGTTTGTAGGGTAAGCTTCTGCATTAGCCAAAACCGTAATTTCCTCAGCCTCCCGATTTTCTTTATTATATGTTTTCGTACGAGGTTTGATAAATGATCCGTGATTAAGTAAATTCTTTTTTATCCGATAAAAAGTGGATATATTAGGTTGCCTCCTTTCTGGATATCTAAATAAAAATTAAGCAATAGTATTTCAACATACCTAAAAATTAACTATTTACTTGTTAAAATACATCTCAAAAGACGCTTCAACATTTTCATTACTTAATATAAAACAAGCTAACATATCATACTTTTCATAATGTTCGAAAGTTTGGTTTTCTTCCGTAATAATACAAATATATTTTTACACAATAAATAAATACAAAAAACTAGCCCTATATTTTATATACGCGTACAAAATTGGGAAATGTCATTTGCTTCCAAGAAAACAAAAGAAAACGGCATTGTTTTGCATGGCCTACTGCAAAATTTGCAGTAGGCAACTATAAAAATTAGGATTTTTGTTGTTGTTTATTAAAATAGACCCATACTATTATATATTTTTGAGAAGCTTTTAAAAGGACAAATCAATTTCTGTGGTCCCATTTAAAAAACACAACTTTGGGTCATATCTGAAAAATAACAACTCAAATGAAAAATATGACTACGCCACTGGATGCAGTGTAAAAACTGCATAAGCAGCAATTTTTCCCTTTGCGTTAAGTTAAAGGATAACCTAGATACGAGGGGGGTCCCAAAATGCAAAATTTTTTATTTCGCCCTGTATCTCATAAACGAAGAAGGCTATGAAAATTTTGTTTACGGCTTCATGAGTTTCACAAAAAATTAGCTCAGGTTCGTGAAAACCGCAAGGTTCTATCTTTAAAAATAAGCGAGATACCTTGCTTTTGCAACCAAATCCGGACACCCTGTACATCTATTCACTAATGTCGTTCTGAAAAAAACAGTTTTGGTGACTTTTGGCCAAAATCACATTCGGCATTTTCGAACTTTTCTTTTTTTCGCGTTCGAATAGAGGCTGAAGTGTTAGTGACTGCGAAGCTTCCTTTTATACCCCCACCAGGGGCTGAAGGTTATATTTGAGCACCGTTAACCATTATCTATGTTTTCCGGATTCCATGTTGTTGCTAGTTTTAATGATTCGTTCCTTTTATTTAAACCACCTTGTTTTTCTATTTCTATGGCATCTCGCATTATTCTAGTTTTATAGTGCTCAATATTGGCAGTCTCCCTACATCCATCGAAATTTATTTTGTGGCCTGTTTCCTGATGATGTTTTTGTCTTTCAGAACGTATGATAAACTGAGGGGTAAGAAAACTAATCTTTTATGTGATTTGAGCTTTCAGATTAAGTTTCGTGACAGTGATTTACTTCCTACTTTTACACGGTTGTCTTATTATATAAAAACTAGGAAAACTAATACTATACTTCAAAATGCTAGTAAGGCCTTATTAGGAGAACAAATCAATCAAATCAAAAAACAGCCGAGACAGAGAAAGCCTTTTAAAGTTACATCTTAACTTAAGTAACAGTATTTATTGTGGAATCGCTTAGAAACGTTGGTTATCTGGCGATCAGAATCAAATAAGAATATCAAAAGTGATAAACTTTCGAGAAAGGATGACAATCTCCTAAAAAAGTCTCATCAGTAGATGTCGACAAAGCAGTGCACATTATATCGTGCTACAACCTCCCAGAAAGTAAAAAATTCGTACTAAGCATGGGATTTAATTTTGCGATATCTCCTAAGGAAATCCCTAAAGAAGAAACAATAGCTGGAGTGGAAGCTGTCATTGACTCCTCTGAAGAAACGAAAGCAGAGGAGATTCGACGAAATGTGGCAAGAATTTTATGGTAAACCAAACCACCGGAACTAAACCTAAATGCCACTGAACAGAGGGCCCTAACAAACCTTCGAAAATATAAACCAGCAGATAAAGGAAACGCAACCGTAGTTATGAATACTCAAGACTACATAAAAAAATGTAGGATATCCTACAAGGCAATTGTCATAAACGCGTTCCAAGAGAATCGACTACATACCTAGAAACAACAACTAAAAACAAAATAAAAAGTTCACCAATAAACCCCGGAATACAATAAAAAAATATACCACGGAAAAAGTCAAGCAGATATCATAAACTATATGGTTAATTCGCCGATACAAAAACTGGAAAAACATCTTGCTGAAACTATGCAACCAGGGGTCGAAAAAGCTGATTCATTTGTCAAAAATTCTCGAAAAAGACGATATCATAGCAAGCTTAGATATCGAGTCGTTGTATCCTAGCAGCGACGAAGCACTAAACAGGATTGCTATGAACGAGGATTTCCAGGCACATATAATACAACTCTCGGAGTATTGCCTTAAAAATATTTATTTTCCATCGTGCAAATGTTTAAACAAACAGATGGTGCGCCAATGGGGTCCTCGCTATCACTAGTAATAACAAATTTATTTATGATATACTTCCAGAAAGAAGCTCTTCAGAAAGCAAGTTTGAAACCCAACTAATGGATGACATTTTTATTATATGGCAACATGGTCATACAAAGCTCGAAAATTTTCTGACTAACTTAAATTCATCACATCGCAGAATACAATTTACTATAAAGCTAGAGAAAAAGAATAAAATTCCATTTTTAGATGTTCTGATCACAAAACTGCATAACGGACATTTCGAATACACTGTGTATAGAAAACCAACACATACCGACAGATATTTAAATGCAAGATCACATCATCACCCAGTACAAATCAAACTGTAGCCAATACTCTATATCTAGATCCGAACGATTAACTGAAGCACGGACAAGACAAAGCGAACTTGCTTTAATATCTGGTGCTCTAAAGAAAAATGGCCACACAAATCGCACCATAGAAAAACCTATTAATGCACAGAGTTCCCGAACAAATAACACCAAAAATGACGAAACGGGAAGATAACAAGTAGTCTTACCATATGTAAAGAGCACAACAGAGAGAATCGGAAAAATTTCTAGAAAACACAACGTACAAACATTACACAAGCCACAAACGACCAAAGGTAAACTACTAGGAAACCCAAAAGCCAAAAACAAACTGGAGAACCACTGAGCATACAGCATTCCGCTGAACGTGGGGCAAACTAACAGAATAAACTCAGCATCAGAAACAAGCAAACAACCTCGGCTCTATTCCTACATCATCAGAAAAACAGGGTGGTTTAAATGAAAGGGACGGATCATTAAAACTACTAATAGTATGGAAGACAATAATCAACAAATCTAAAAATCACATATATGTGATCTATTTTTGTATATAAATAAATAAATAAATAAAGAAAATTTTTCCCCAGGGCATCGAAAACAACCCTCAAAATATTAAAAATTAAAGTCAACTTGATAGAGAATAGTAAATTAAATGTTAGGAAAAGGGTTCCTAAAAATTAAATTTTTTCGGAAGAAATACAAACTTTCTAGGATTAAGCAAAAAATACATTCTTTTTATTAATATCGTATTTTGCAATATCAATAGTTCAGGGGTTTTGACAAAAAAAACAAGGAATTAAATAAAGGCTGTTTTTTGCATAAAAGAGTTTTGTTTAAAACGCTCGCAAAAAATATTTTTTTTAATTTGAGGATAAACATAAGTAACATATTAAAGCCTTATACCCTAGTAACAAAACTGCTATTTTACTTTTCTTTAAATATTTGTTTCTTTGCTTTGGAAACAATTACAACTTATTAGCATTTTTAAGGTAGGTAAAGTTTGAAATATTATAGTTTTTAGGCAAAAGCAAATGTTTAAATAACACCCTTATGGGAATAAAAATATTCTGTATATAGCTCGAAAAGTAGTATGAACATTACCCGGACACCCTGTAAAAAAGACAATTGAACCTCATACATTTTCTATAAGTTTTTCTATAATCTGCATATCTAAGTATACGTGCCCCATTTTTTTAAAAAAAGTTACTTAAACATTAAAATTGTGGTAATTTTTTTGGCCCACCGTGTGTTTGTTTAACCTTTTAAGGTTTACTGAATTTACCATAAAGAAACCAACTAGTTTATGTAGATGGTTTACACATTATTGTTAGCTAAACTTAAATACCTTTTTCTTAATGAAAGCAAATATTTTTGTTACTGATTTATTGCTTAGTGGGGTATTTGCCCCCCTACCCTGAGGCAAAATAGTTAAAAGTACAGATTTTTGTATAAGGCATTGCCACGATTCTCGAAGTTTGAACTTCCAGTATCGCCAAAATGCGAATTGTTGCCCTCCCCCAGAAAAGCATTTTGTATACCCCCTGAAGTTGCTGCTGGTCTTAATATAAAATTAGACATGTGACTAAAGCTTTTTTAGCAGAAGTAGCAAACAAATCGAATATTTTAATTCAAATTGGTCATTAATTTGATATTTGTATCTAATAGATATTTGTATTAATTAGCTTTTAAAATATTTTAAGTTATTAACGGTAATAAACAATCGTTATTTAAAGAACATTGTTGATTTGAGTAGGAGGGCTGTTTAACAATGGGGTTTCTAACACAGGTCTATTTTTTAAAAAAAAGTTGATGATGGTTTTTCAAGACGAGACGTCGGATTTCAAATTAGACTATGTCATTTTATAAAGTGCCAATGTTAAAGTGTCATTTATTTTGCATTATCTCTATAAATAACGTTAGAAAGAAATGAAATAAAAAATTCCGAAATTACTCGTATCTTTTTAAATTTGTAAGAGGCAATTAAATCAACTCACAAATTCTCAACTTTGATCTAATTTAACGTTCGTTCGTATCTCTGACGGTTTCTGAGATTCCCATGCATTTAATTGAATTTGGGACACCCTGTATATGTGTATAGTCCATAAAAGTTTAATAAAAATTTTAGAGTTGTTTCTTCTAAAACTATAAAGCTTGTGACATATTATTCTAGCGGCTATAAGCTGTGCTTAAATGCTATTCCACATTCGCTTTAAACTCACCGTTCAATCTTTGCTTTTAGTTTTAGTACTATTTACAGTTATTTACATCGGGTATACTGTTAAAATAACTTAGTGCTCTACACAAAAACAACGATTCATCCTAGTGTGCTTCGAAAACAAAAATAAAGCATGTATTTTAATTACTGTGTCATCGTGGACGAAGAAGCTCTTTATCACCTTCCGTCGCCGCAATCGGAGAATTTCGTCGTGCCCTCAGCAGTATGTAGCGTGATAACCGCGCCGCTCGACACCTGGAGGACTTCTTCTTAGCCGACGCTTTTCGACGCCATGCTTCTGGTTGCGCTTGCGTTTTCCCTCTATCACTGAAACCAAAAAAAAAATGGAGCAAACAGGTGGTAAATTCTAGTACGAATTGCGTGATTGTTTTGACGATATAGTTTATAGTCTGGGCGATAAGAGCCGCGTCTTATATGTGAAAAAATGGAGGTGGAGTAATATGTCAAGTGCATTGAAGATTTTCGATACATTTTTGTTAAATTTAAGTTTAAAAAAATATGTTTTGGCAAAAATATTTCTTTCCCGTATATGTATTTACGTCAAGTTGAGGTTCATATTGTCATATCTAACAACTGTTTCCTGTCCCATACACCCTGTAGTTGTAGGATTCATACCACCTCGGGGTCTATTTACCTTTTTTTGGTTTTGTTAGGAAGCTTACCTTAAATTTACTATATTTAAGCAAAACAAGTGTGGATAAAGGGTTTTTTTATTAAAAAAAATCACAAAGTTTTCTTCAGAAATTTCACTACTTTTCCAAACGGAAATTTGTTTATGGGTAGATGAGAAACCCAGTTCAAAAAAGAACTCAAGTATTTCCCAAGGGTGTGGTATAGATACGCAGACGATATATTTGCTATTTTTGATACTAAAACATAAAATTTGGACACTTTCTTAGAAGCATTAAACAATAAATATCCGTCTATTAATTTTACGTACGAAAAGGAGAACAATGGGCAATTACCTTTTCTCGACACGTTAGTTATCAGAAATAACGATAAATTACAATTTGATATTTATAGGAAATTTACTAATATTGATAGGTATATAACATCCGACTCATTTCATTGCCGTCAACACAAAATGGCAGCATTTTATTTCTTGACTTACAGATTAGTTAATTTTCCATTAAGTAATTTTATAATGAATCGGATTAAAAATATTAAAAGTAATGAATATAATGGTAATTTTGTACATAAATTAGTAAATAGATATAAGCATAAGAAAATGTTAAAAGATGCCACTACTCTTCAAGCACCTGAGGCTCCCAATAAGTTCATAGAAATCCCATATGATCCCAGATATACGAGAGGTCAAGAAAAAGTATTTAAAAACGTAGGTTTTAGAGTAGCCTACAAAACGGAGAACAGTTTGAAAAGTCTCCTTGGAAACCCTAAAGACAAAGTCGACTTGAAGGAGAGGAGGGGCATCTATGAAATTAGCTGTAATGACTGCGATTTAAAATATGTTGTGCAAACTAAACGCTCCATAAACATTCGTTTTAAAGAACACATGGCACATTTAAGATACAGAAGAACAGAAAAGTCAAGCGTTGCCCAACATGCGTTAGAAAACAATCACCAAATAGGAATAAATAATCTTAAGTTGATTAAAAATGTATCTAATAATAGATTATTTGATGCATTTGAGAGTATAGAAATAGTTAAATGTGGCAAGAAAGCGCTAAATAAAGACAGAGGGCCTATTCCCTATAGTGCCCTCTATTGTTTACTTGACAACGGTGCAGTCGGGCGCAAGCAAGTGTGACCACATTTACCTATAAATAGTCTCGATTAGGATAAGTTACTTTAGTTTATATCATCTGCTGATGATGCTAACTTGGTTAGCGAAACGCGCGTCCAGAACGTAACAAGTTGTGGTGTAGTGTGGCTAGAACTCTTGTATTTTGATCTGTCAATTATGAAGTTTTTGACAAAATACAGATTCTAAATTATATGCCCTGTTGCCAAACTTACTTGGTTTTCTTCAAATATATAACAAATAGTATTCCTACATTTAAACAAAATAGTTTAACGATAGTTTCATTAACAGACCTGGTGCTAACCTAATCTAGTATGAATCACAAAACCCTAAATCGCTATCGCCAATCACGCTGCTTTAGAGTGCGCGCATATTTCAGATATGATGAGCATGTGATTTTATGGCTTTAATGATGATTCTATCGACGAACCTGGGCTAACCTAACGCTAACGGAACACATCTACCTAACAGTTTTGTTAAAAAAAACAGTGTTTTAACGCAGACCCCGAATTTTGTTGGTGCGCTACCGCACGCTTTCTTTACAGTGGCCCTAACCAATCCTAACCTAATCTAAACCGCATTTTTTTAAAATTATAATTATTATTTATACATTTCAATAGACTTTGTAATTTTGCGTTTATAGAGTCCCGAAACCGATGCAAGAACTTTGGTTTCTTTTACATTTATGACATGCCCAGTAATGTTGGTGTTCAGATAGAGCAGATTGTACAATTTGTTTCTTTCTGATACATCGTTTATGTTGCTTAACCCTAGTCGATCCAATGTTACCTAAGTTTTTGAATTTGTGATTTTGTAACTTACCACTAGAGGGCGTTTTTTATAACAGAAATTGCAAGTTGCAATTTCTGCAAATTGCATCCTGTACATATGCAACAGAATAACATTTTCTTTATATCGTAACTTCGATTTATGATTCCATAAAATTCTTTTCCTCTGGTCTATGTAAGAATAAATAAAAAAATTGAAATTATATTTCTTAAGGGGTCAAAAGCTTTGTTGATTTTTCGAATCAAGGTCAACTATGAAACGATTAGTGAATTATTAATCCTACAAATAATACGTACTTATTTCTTGGAAAGTCGAGTTTCCTAAAGGTTTCGCTACAAAGTATTTTACTTGAATAAATTATGTATTTTTAAAAGCTATTATTTAATTTCACTTCTATGTTAGTTTGTTAGGGGTCTTGTGTTGTTAAGAAACCCACGCATTTGTCGTGTTTTTTAATTTCAAATGATAGCCTATGGTGTATAGACTAGATTAAAATTAAAAACTCCTAACATTTCCCACATTTTTCCTGAAAAAAAATCGAAAAAGTTCGCAAATTTACAAGTTATATGCAATGCTGCCAGACTCACCTGATTTTCTGGGAATATATACCATGGGCAATTAAATATTTAATTCTGTAAACTTTGCCATGGGCTTTAATTTTTAAATGTGTTCAGATTATTTGTTGGGTTTAGATTGACAAACAAAAATCTTTTTTGGCTTTTTCGCAACTGAATAAAAATATTTAACTTTAAATCAATTGAAGCAGATATTTAATATAATTATATACTTCAACATGTAAACTAGTCTGTCTACGGAATGCTTCGATACATAATATAAACAATATTATTTAAGCATAAGAAATTATATCATTTACCTTAAGCTTTTATAGACACATAGTAGTACAAATACTTTCATCCTATCGGGACTCATCAGTACGCCGATTGTAAGAGAGAAAAACATTAAATAATAGAAAAGAATTGATTTCAAAATTTTAAAATGTGTCAGTTTGTTTGACATGAAACCTAGATATGGAAAAAAATTTTTTGAACTTTGAAAAACGACTCGAATTTAAAACCAGTAGTCGACCTTTTTTGAAAGTTAAAATTCAGCAAACAAGTAAAGACAAAAACAAAGAAGTAAATCGCTATTTTCCTAGAAATATGTACGATTTATGTACCTGGACATGCAGTTGCAAAGTGACAAGTTATTGTTTCGTGTGTCTGATTTTTTCTGATGACTCTTTGTGGTTTATTTGTATTGACCCAGCTGAAAAGTTGACCACGCGCCGCCGCTGGTACAATGGTTATCACAACGTGGGTTATTTACGTTTGTAATATAGTGAGACTACCTAATAGGCCGTATTCTGCTATAATTGTATGTTAATATTATACATATTATGCAAACCCCAATGTTGTTACTTCCCTCATAAAAGGGAAGTTTCATAATCATGAAAAAATTACCCTCCGAGATTTTTTTCAAGTCTTTCGTTTCAGTGTCCCTAGATGCCGAACAACATGTTTTCTCAATTCCGTCGATCTGTTTGCCTGTGTGTCTGTCGGTCTCTCTGTTCGCAGCATAAGTAAAAACTACTTATCCAATTGACTTCAAATTTTGTTAAAAAATTAAGGGTCATATGGGGATGACCTTGTAATACTTTGGTAAAAATCGAATATGGCGAAACAAAATGGCGGCTTAGTGAAATCTTCTTCAAAAATCAAGTATTATGTGGAATACAACTTGTAAAATTTTGCTACGAGATGCCAAAAATTACGTTTTATTAATTCCGTCGGTCCGTCTGTCTCTCAGTTCGCGACCCCGCTTAACAACTAGTTATCAGATTTACTTCAAATTTTATTCAAAAATTAATGGTCATATGGGAATGACGGCAATATTTTACTAAAGATCAAGTATGTCGGAAGATAGCGACCTAATGAAACATTAAAAATTATTACTGGAAAAACAACATAGGAGTGAACTGGTAACCAGTGCCGGCTCGTGGGTGAAAAAGTAAGTGAAGTGCAAATGAAGCAAGAAAATATTGCAATCATTTTTTTCCAGAATTTTTTTTATGTGTGGAAGGGGTAGAATATTTACGACTTACCTAAATTTTGTATACTAAATCAATTCTTCTATCCTTCATAGCAGCAAATTTATTTATAACATCCTCATAAAATGGATTGTTGGAGATGGAGTTGCCCTAATCTCCTCCAGACATTCCTTTTTGAATTGAAATATTGCCTAGAGAAGTAAGTCTTTTTTGAAATATTGTATTTCCTAAATAAGTTTTTACACGTTTGAGGCAAGAAAAACTTCTTTCCATTGAAGCACTTGTCGACGGTATCGTGAAAATAACGGAAAACACTTTATATGCTTTGGTTAAAATATCTTTATTTTCATTAATTTTTTTCACTTGCTTTTACAGCGATATATTCCTATTACTGTTATTGGTGAAAATAAGACCAAGCTCATTTTTAAGTCGTTGACTTTTTGAAAATATTTCCCCATATAACTGTAACAAATTTGCCAACGGTCGGAAAATTTAAACTATATTCGGAAAATTTAGCAGAATCTGCCAAACATAAAAATGTAAGTTTTTTGAGTCTTGAAAGCTTAGTGTCATTTCCATTAAAATATGGTACCAATATTTCATAAAAAAGGGTTCTACACTTAGCCCTAATTTTTTCAGGTGAAAGCTTAGCAAGCTCACGTTTGTAATGATTTATTTTTGTAATAGAATTTGCTTTATCAAACACAGTATTAAAAAAAATGTTTATTTTTATTATATTGATTATAAATATCAAATGATTTGAAGAACACAACTTGAACAATCACATTTACGAACTTCGAATTTGAAGACCAACTAGTTTCTGTAATTGTTGGTATACGCCTCATAGATACAGATGTAAGAGCATACGTTCGTTTGGCTGAGTGATGAAAAAATGAGGGAATACCACTAAGGCTAGCTTTCTTTTTTTTGTTGAAGGCCATTTAGATGGCCAGACATCACACTTGCGCCATCGTAAGATTGCCCTATTAATTTATGTTTATAGTTAAATTGGTCCAAAATTTGATCCAATAGAGAATATAAATTCTCCGACGTTCTATCAGAGCTGACATTATAAAATCCTAAGAATCTCTCGACTACTGAACCTTCTGAATTAACGTATCTTAAAATTATGGAGCACTGGGAGGTTTGCGTAATATCAGTGGTGTCATCCACTTGTACAGAAAAAAACTGTGTGTTCATTATTCCATTTTTTACATGATCATTTAAATAATCAAAAATGCATTCAATTAAATTCGAGTCACCAGTAAAAACATTTTTAATATTTTTGTGACGATCTTTTAGTTCTTGGGAACTTCTCGATATTAATAAACCTAAAAGCTTTTTAAAATTCCCGCTATTTATTAACTCGCTGCTCCAATCATGGCCGCGAAACACTAACTCTTGTTTTGCAGGGTACCAAACTGCGTCAATTACCATAAATAGTCTATTTAATCGGACGTTTTCGTTAAAATGTATTTTATATAGTTTAGCATTCTTTTAAAGTGTCAGCTATAGTGCTTTGATTTTTTACAATTTTTTTTTAGCATTAATTCGCATTTTAAATGTTCCGCCGAGTTTTCATGTTGATGTAAAGACCTTCATATATTTAACATACCTGTAAATCCTTCCTTATTCCACACTGAATATTTATTGGAAACTAGTAAACAAGGCCAGCAAAACGATTTTTGTGATATTTGACTACTACATAACTATTTGTACGTCGAAAACCAGGATGACGATTAAAACTCTGATCTTGTTTCTTCTATCGATTAAATGGAGTTTCCAACAAAATGCAAACCATATCCGTGATCGGATTCATCAATAATGTAAATTAATAAACCCGACAGCAGTTAAATTTGTAATAACACCATAAATAAATATAACACAAAACAGTCAAGTTAACTGCAAAGGAACTCCCCGGCTGCAGCGAAATCTGCGAAAATAAAAGTAAACAACGACCCCAAACTGAATGACACGTGGGTGTAGTGTACTGCGTTAGCAATTCACCGAGAGCGTTGTATGGCGCTGGTTAACATTAATCTTCCATGCGGTCGATGTCATTACGTACGCGTTGTCTTGTCAACGTAGTAGGAAAATCGTAAACTAAACATGGCACCTCCAGCAGAGGCGAAGCGGTTTGCGCCACTGTTATAGTTGTTATAATAAAGTTCGATTGAAAGTTTCAAAAAGACACGCCGCCAATGGTCAAGTAACACATTTATTCGAGATGTACAGTTTATTTTTTGCCAATTAGGTGAATAAATGAATGTAAAGACTTAAATTTCAAGAGATATGTAATAAATATAGTTAGATGTTTGCTTGTTTATTTTTCCTGGTGAAGTAGCACTTCACCTGAACAGCCGCCACTGCTGGTAAAATTTTAGTATGAATCCAAGATATCAAAACCAAATGACGGTTTAATAAAATATTTAAAAAATCAGCCTGAAAACTACTCATTAGATTAATTTTAAATTTTGTTCAAATATTAAGTGTGGTATACCGAAAAACTGGTAAAGTTATGGCACGAATTCAAGATGGTGAAACAAAATGGCGGCCAAATAAAATTTTTCAAAAAACCACGTAAAAAAATCTTATTCAATTGATTCCAGAAAATCAAGTGTCGCATAGGTGGAAACTGGTAAAATATTCGTAGGAATCCAATATGATTGAACAAAATGGCGCCCAATAAAAATAATTAAAAAGACAGTATATATGTTTTACTAAATGACTATCTACTGAATTAAATTTGGTCACACTTCAATATTCCTAATAAAAGGAAAGATTCATAAGGGCGAAGATCCGGGTAAAGGAAATTCACTGATTTTTTTACTTTGTAATCAAATGTTTCTATATAGCACAAGATGAACTAATTTTGAAGTGTTTCATAACCTTCTGAAAAAAGCTCAGCGTTTTTTGAAAAAAAAACATCTTTAAGGGACTGTTTCAACCCATAGAGCTGACTTGGAAAAATACTTTTTTCTGTACGAGGTAATAAAATGTTTCACATTTTTTTTTATAAAAGCTAAACAATTTGGAAATTAAAATTTTCTTTTTCAAGGAGCTGTTTCCCTACCCTCTATATACGCCAACTTGAATTTTGTATACACAAAATGTGAAATTGTATTGCCAGGCTGTATAGGCATGCCAAATTTGAAGATGATTGATGTGAAAGTGGGTGAAAAATCCGCTTTAAGATTTGAACCAGACAAGAAACAAACGCACGTAGAAGCGAAGCTACTAAGAGCTTGATAAAAATGTGTATTTGTTAATCAATCATTTTGAGATAATATAAAATATAAATAATATCACTTTTTGACCAACGCTGGCAGTACTGAGGTTAAAAAAATGTATTCTTTTAAAAGAAATCTTACACTCTTCAATATTAATATTATTTAATAATGCGAAGTATTATTAAATAATAATGTTACCCGATACCAAATTTACATTATCAGATTGTCATTGTTTGTTGTTGATGTATACGGTTTCTTAAAAAAACTGTGTCAATTGAAAACCGAAAAGCAAATGCCCAGTGAAGTTTACATAAATTGAACATTTCATTGCTGAAAAATCAATCTTTTTAACACTTTTCTTTGCATATCAATATTAATTTTGCCCCTAAACCGTCGAAATAGCTTTAATGAAAGGTCAGATATAGCCGTCCACCTTCTTTATTTCTTTGAGCCACGTACACGTTAGCATTTAAATAATCTACCTTAAAATAGCCACGTGTTTGAACTTTTACCGTAAAAATTATTTTTATTTTTGAAGGGAGTGTTTAATGATGATGTGTGCCTAATTCCCTGGGAACTTGTAATTAGGTTATGTTATAACAATTTTTATTCAACATTACATATTGTAGAGTTCTCACGCCAAGGACTAAAATTGTTTTTGCATTTGATGTCACTTTGTTATAATGCGTATTTATTACAATCGGGATCGACGATCGAGATAATTTATAATAGATATACTACCAAGAAGCAAATTACTTACCCCACTGGGTACATAAGGTATGAGATTTTCACGTGTAAATAGTTTCTATACAGGTGGTCTAACAGTGCATTCAACTCCAATAGCTCGATTATTGTGTGAATTAGATAAAAAAACTCTATGACTGCTGAGACCCACAACCTAAAATTACTTTCGATTGTACAGGGTTGAGGATAGGTCTGCCACAGACCAAAACCAAACTTCCATTTTTTTAAATGGAACACCCTGTATATTGTTATATTTTTAAATTCCACCCTTTTTGGCCATTCACCCAATATATTTCTATATAGAGTCATTCAAGATTTATGGCTACCTTTCAAAAATATCAGAGGTACATTTGGTGCCCTGTATTTTTTTTTAAAGCGATAGCATAAATCATTTTAGCATGGTAAAAACTTCCAATTGTGGTTTTCTTTTAACTGCTGTTTTTTTCTTTAGTATTCCTTGATAACGGTATATAGGGTAAATAAAAATCCTGGGTGCAAATTTTCTCGATTAATTCAAATGGAACGCCCTGTATATTATTATACTTTCAGATTCCTCTCTTACAGAGTCGTTCAAGATTTATAGCCACTTTTCAAAAATATTACAGGTGGACATCTCAATTTATTACGGCAAAGTGCAGTGTTCTTCATTCAACATCTATTTTTTTTTAATTTATTCATACCAGCATTGAAGGGTCGAAATCTTCAAAAAATAAAAATAATAAAAAAAGACTTAATCCAAAAATTTCACAAATATAAATGATAGTATTACAATGATCTATATAATAAAAACTGGTAGTTATTATGAAATATTCGATATTATGTATGTGTTAGGAGCAAGTGAAACGAATAAAATTGTTTCTTAGCGATAAGAATATATCACGAAAAGTATTCTGATAGAAAATAAACACGATGCTTTTGAAATATTATGCAACGGTTTGATGAGACGGGAAATGTAGAATACACGAAAACTGATCGAGCCACGTGTTTAAATTAGTTAGAACAGCTAGGACTTAGCTAGGACAACTTAACAACTAGTTAAGTTGTTCATCCTAGGGCAGCCATATCAAGTATGCGGCCCAGTGAGCATTTTTCTGCGGCCCAAATCAGTTTTGAAAACAGCCAGATAATGCGGCCCCGAAGAAGTTAAAAACCGTTTTAGAAAGCGCGCGCCGCTGCAACAACGATTGGTATAATAAAATGTACAATTGTACATAGTGCCATCTATGAGGATGAACTACACATACTCAACCTAAAACCTAAAGCCAAACGTTATCTGGCTTGTTCCATGAAATTCTATCGCGCAAAAACACAGACGACGCTATCTGAGCATTCTGAAAAGAATTCGAGAAAACACAATCCGTATATAAGTTGTGTTCGATCGTTCAGTCAGCTCCTCTGGATGTTGGTTAAGCTGACCTTGTTGGACTATGGCGTCCGCTAAGGCTTCGGCTTTTTCAATCTACACCGACGAGGACAAAGCCGAAGCCTTAGCGGACGCCATAGTCCAACAAGGTCAGCTTAACTAACATCCAGAGGAGGACGAAGACCTCACCGAAGAGGTCCACGACTCAGTTAGAGACCTGGATGCCTGGATTTTACCCCAACAAAATCCACATCCTGTCTCACCCGGGGAAGTTCGAGACATCATCAGGAAACTGAAGGTCAAGAAAGCCCCTGGAGCCGACGGCATCACCAACAAAATGCTGAAAAACTTCCCCAGGAAAGGATACAGTGCGATGGCCAACATCATAAACTCCATCATAAGAACATGCCACTTCCCCAGCACATGGAAAAAGGCAGAAGTCATCGTCATTGAAAAACCAGGAAAAGACAGGACAGTACCACACAACTACAGGCCCATCAGCCTACTCCCTGCTTTAAGCAAAGTAGCTGAAAGAGCTATAGCCAGAAGACTAAAAGATGAATCCCAAGAACTAGATGCCATCCCAGATGAACAATTCGGCTTCAGGGCAGGGCACTCATCTGAGCAGCAGGTACTCAGAACCACAGAGTATATCACCAAAGGATTCAACAATAGAGAGGCCACAGGAGCAGTTTTCCTGGACACCGAAAGAGCTTTCGACAGAATGTGGCACCAAGGCCTGATCCACAAAATGTCGGTGGCTGGATACCTTATCAGAAGCTACCTAAATGACAGATCATTCACAGTCAAGGTGAATGACTCTCATTCAGCTCCAAGAGGACTAATAGCTGGAGTACCACAAGGGTCAGTGCTGGGACCTATTCTTTACTCCATCTTCTCTCACGATATCCCAATCGTACACAGCCATCCTACACCAAAGCAGAAGCACCCGGATAATGGGCAGACGACTGCAAGAGGACATTGATAACCTTCATGACTGGTGTGTCAAATGGAAGGTTAAAATCAACCCCCAGAAGTCCCAAGCAATCCTATTCCAACGACGGAGACTGGTTCCAACAGCTAGAATCCGAATTGGAGATGTCGAGATCCCTTGGACAAACGAGGCCAAGTACCTAGGGATGACCATGGACAGAAGCTTGGCATGGAGCAACCATATCAACGCAGCGAGGAGAAAAACTAGACAAGCAATGGGTAAACTCTATCCACTGCTCTGTCGAAAAAGTGAAATGGGATTGAGGACCAAACTGCTATTGATCCAAACAGTAGCTAGGAGCCAACTCACCTACGGCTCCACATCCTTCGGATATGCTTCTAAGACCAACCTTATGAAGCTAAAGAGGACAGAAAACAAACTCATTAGGATGGCAGCTGACGCCCCATGGTTTATCAGGAACGAGGACCTGCAGCGTGATCTTCAATGGACACCTATTGAAGAATTCATGCGGCAAAAGGCTACCCGAGCCTTCAGGGCAGCAGAAAACCACCCCAACGAAAACTTACGGGACCTGGTAGATTACGACCCGCTAGCTCCAAGACGCAACAATTGGACAAGGCACAGGAGACCTAGACACGGGCTCCTGCGCTAATATACTCTAGGATGGAAGTGGGCAAATCGAAATTTCTGAGTCTCCGTGCTCCTCAGGAACTAGATTCTGCTCACCGAAACCCCAAGAGTATCAACAAGAGGCCATCAAACTCCAAGAAGAGGATTCCCAGGTACCTCAGCTGGCTCCGGCGTGAGTTGCAGCTGAACCTGAGGTAAAAGAAGAGGATCCCAGGTACCTCAACTGGCTCCGGCGTGAGCTGCAGTTGAACCTGAGGTAAAAGAACACCCCACCTCAGCCTCAACACTGCCGGATCACGGAACAGCAGTGTCGCTGAGGGCACAGAAGAGGACCAAAGACACGAAGACCACCAGGTACACTGACGGAGGGACACTGGCAGCGGCAGACTGGACCACGGGACAGTAGGACGAAGGCAGCGGCAATCCGGACAGAAGAAAGGAGGACAGCAGAGAAATATCCCACCTGGTAAGACGACATTTTCATTACTAATAATTTCTTTTATTTCAGATGACTACAAGTAACGAGAGGTGGCAAAAACATCCTGCCAAGCGAGGACCTCCCCCCCCCCCTACGACAGCGAGGACCATGTCCTTCATAGGAGTTTCTCCCGAAAGGACGGCACCAACCCCATCGAAGGATCCTTGGCTAGCCCAATGATGGTCCATCTGATGGGGGCCCGTTGGGGTTTAGTGGGTATTGTTGACTCCGACAGGTGAAAACCTGTCAGAGCAACGAGTCCCACACTGTCTTCCCTTCTTCCGGAAGGGAATTCGTGCGAAAAAGCATTCCCCCACCCAAAAAAAAAAAAAAAAAAAAAAAAAAAAAATCAGTCGTTCAGTGTTTAGTCAGTTATGAGTCAGTTGCGATAGAGTTTCGATTTGAGCTGCACACTTATTGTTACAACACTTAACAGCACTTATTATAATTTATTTCGGATACAGTTTTTAACATGTCTCTTTCAAAACCAAGTGGAAGTAAGAGGAAACTTGTAGATGAGTAGAGTTTTTTGGCTGTGAAGTGAAAGAAAAAATTATTTGTTTGATTTGTAATAGTACATTCGGTGTCCCAAAACGATAATATAATATAAAACGTCACTATGATATTCATAAAACTATGTTTGACAAGTTTACAGGCATGGTCAGAAACGAAAAGTTAAATAAGTTAAAATCACGGTTGAAAGATCAGCAGCTTATGTTTACACGTCCAAAGCAAGAAAATCAATCTGTCCTTCAAGCGAGCTACGTACTGTCGGAGTTGATCGCAATACACTCAAAACCATTTGTTGAAGGTGAATTTACAAAAGAGTGCCTTGTAAAGTCCGCGGAAATTGTAAGTCCCGGGTGCGTGAAGGCATTTCAAAATATATCCTTATCCCGGAATACTGGCGCTGAAAGAGTTACTGAGTTGGCTGCCAATATAAGTGATTAGATAAAAACAAGATCAGACTCTTTCATTGCATTTTCTATTGCCTGTGAGGAAAGTACGGATGTGTGTGGTGTGGCGCAACTCGGTGTTTTACTTCGTGCGGTTGATACAGATATCAATGTGTATGAAGAATTACTAGAATTAGTACCATTGCATGATACAACAACTGGGAAGGATCTTTTCAATGCTGTTTATGGACTTCTGCAAAAGTACAATTTAGATTTGTGAAAACCGTGTTCCGTTGCAACAGACGGAGCTCCTTCAATGACTGGAGTAAAAAATGGCTTCGTTAAAATATTACAGACAAAGGTCAGAAAAACGGGCAGTGATAAACCAGATTTTCATCATATTCATTGTATAGTCCACAAAGAAGGTTTATGCTCAAAAGTGGTCAAGTTGGAAAGTGTTTTAAAGTCAGTGAAAAAAATTATAAACTTCATAAGGTCACGAGGGCTTAATCAGCGACAGTTTTCTGCATTTTTACGTGATTTAGAAAGTGAGTACACTGGTTTACCATATTAGGCAGAGGTGCGATGGCTTTCGTGTTCTATGGTACTCGACCGGTTTTGGAAACTCAAAGAAGAAATACGCTTTTTCATGGAAATACAAGGAAAAGATGTCAGCTTATTATGCGATGTACCTTTTTTACAAGATCTTTCATTTATGGTAGATATCACAAAACACTTGTCGAACTTAAATACGAAATTGCAAGGACCACGTCAAGTTATTACAGATATGCATGATCATGTGAAAGCTTTCAAGTGTAAGATGAAGTTGTGGGAAAAACAGTTAGCAGAGGATAATCTCTCACATTTTTTGACTTGTAAAGCATATCAGGAAAGCACAAGTGTCCCAATATCATATAAAATATATTCAGAGAAAATGAGAAGCCTTCTGGCAGAATTAGAGAAGCGTCTTCAGGATTTTAAGACACAAGAAAACAATTTTTCTCTATTTACTGGCCTTTTCACTATCGATATTGATAAAATTCCCCCTCACTTGCAAATGGAAGTAATTGAGATTCAGTGTCAGACCCATTTAAAACAAAAATTTGAGTACTTGCCTGTTCAATACCAGGAAATGGGAAAATTTACCTGTAAAATCCTGTCAATGTTTGGAAGTACCTATAAGTATGAACAACTATTTTTTTTGATGAAAGGAAACAAATCTCCCGCAAGATCGCGATTGACGGACGCCCACTTGGAAGCAGTTTTAAAAGTTATTTCCGCCGATAAATTCGCCCCACAAATAGACAACTTAATTAAAGACAAAAGATGTCAAATATCTGGCAAAAGAATGTATTGTTTGTAGTTTTTGGTAATGTCCTTTTTATTGGAAATTTAATAAACAGACTTGTACTTTGTAGTACTTTTTCTCAAGATTTTCAGTTGTTTGTCTTCTTTAAGATAAGGTTTTGCGGCCCACCTAGTCAATGGTCTTCATGC
Source organism: Kuschelorhynchus macadamiae (assembly GCA_030620095.1). Taxonomy (NCBI): domain Eukaryota; kingdom Metazoa; phylum Arthropoda; class Insecta; order Coleoptera; family Curculionidae; genus Kuschelorhynchus; species Kuschelorhynchus macadamiae. The sequence continues at coordinate 852,471 of JAUTXW010000774.1, read as the reverse complement.
TTTTGGCCCACCAGCGACTTTGAGTTTGACATGGCTGCCCTAGGGTAATTATAATGTAAAAATAAAAAATAATAACAACCAAAAAACAATACTAAGTAACACATCGTATAAATCAGCAAAAACTAACTAATTAGATGTTCAAAATGACCACGGTTTTCTTCGACACAAATATTTAAACGATTTTCAAAAAAGACGCTAACATTCTGGAAACCGTCTGTGATATTCGTTACGAGCTATCGATGCATTTTTACCATGCAAATAAAATAATTCTATCATGTCGAGTTCCTCTTCTTCCGAATAACCCATCGTCCAAAGTATTAGATATTAAAAATGCTCTGTAAATAGATACTTCTGACCGGTAAACGTCAAAAAGGCGTCGTTCATTGCAATTGTCTTGACCATGGCTCACTATATTTTAGCGCAAATTACCTTACCATTTCTTTAATGTTTAAACGTTTTTTTTAAATGTTTATATATCCAAAACTAATTTAGAGATATATATTATATATATATATATATATATATATATATATATATATATATATATATATATATATATATTTGAAATTAGAAAAAAAAAGATCTTCAAGAATATGATTTAATTTACAGGGTGTTTTATTTAAAAAAACTAACAACCTGTCAAAATTTGACATTTCCAATAATATTTTCGCACTAATGATGTAATATTCTAAATCTTTATAAAAAACCCAACAACTTTTGTATTTACGACGTTTCCGTATCTATTCGAATAAACTCTCTAGGTGGGTGCAAAAATATATAGAAAATTTGCATCCAGGATTTTTATTTACCCCGTATACCGTTATTAAAGAATACTAAAGAGAAATGCCGCAGTTAAAAGATGATCACCTTTGGAAGTTTTACAGTGCTAAAATGATTTATGCTAACGCAATAAAAAAATGCAGACCTCAAATATATTTGTTGGACCACTCTATAAATATATAGTAAAAATCACCCGTCTGCTGTGGCTTATCATGACGTGACCCCTCGTTAAAAATGGGAAAAAAGAAACAATTCTTACCTCATAAGGTGAACCATGCTTCAAATTGGGACAGTAGGTGGGGAATGGGTCACAATTTAGATTTTGTGCGGCAATTTTTGGACGTATTCATCTAAAAATCCGATGCAACTTGCCTCATCAGGTACATGGTTCAACCATTGGGCTCAAATAAAAGATTTTTTTAATTTTTCGAAAGTTGTCAGATGGTCAACTTAAAAAAGCAGACGCGTTAGAAGGTGCAACGCCACTGTGTTGTTTTTCCCTCACTAAATATTATTATTCCCAGGCAATATTTGTACTATTCCTTTAAAACTGATAATAAATAATATAAATTATATTTTCAGAAAAAAAAAATAGCGATGTATGATAGTATGGGTATAAAACCTTAAATCGGCTTAAAAAGTGCCAAAATAAACGAAAATTGCTCATTGAGAGACCAAATATTTTTCACTGGTGGGTAAAATATCTATCAACTGTAAGGCAATATAGGCAAGAAGGACGCAATATTGTGTATCTAGACGAAACCTGGGTAGATAATGATATGACAGTGAACAAATGCGGGCAAAGTGAAAGTGTTACAGGTATTGTTCAGGGAATCCGCTCTAGTAGTCGCTTTATTATAGTTTATGCTGGTTCAGAAGCCGGATTTGTTTCAGGTGCTGCTTTAGTTTTTCGCTCGGGACTGACAACTGGAGACTATCATGGACAGATGAATCGAGATAATTTTGAAAAGTGGTTGCTCGAGAAGCTTCTACCTAACATTCCTCCCAAATCAGTCGTGGTAATGGATAATGTGTCTTATCATTCTCACGCAGAAGATAAAGTGCCAACTAAGTACTCTACAAAAGCTCATATGATATCGTGGCTTAAATCGAACAATCTTGTATGTGATCCAACTTAAAGAAAATATCAATTACATGAAGTAATATCAGCCAACAAGCCCAGAGAAAAAAGTATAAAATTGACGGTCTTTTACGTAACCTCGCTCATACACCTTTAAGGCTGCCTCCATTCATGTGCGACCTCAACCCTATTGAACTTGCAACACCGGTGAACTTCCAATTAAAGATTTAAATAAAATAACATTAGAAGCGATTGACTCAATATCGGCTGAAAATTGGAAATCGTATGTTAAACATGTTCGTTCTATTGAAGATAAATACTGGGAAGTAGATGGCAAAATTGGAACGGTTATTGATGATTTAGTTATCACACTGGGATCTTCAAGTAGTGACGACGAAACCTCATCATTTTCAAAGGAAGACAACGATTTAGAAGGAATCGAACCATTAGAATCACAGCCGTCAACTTCAAAAACTGGTCAGTTTTTTTTTCATATATTTTTTAAAATTGTTTATAACGTAGCTGTCAATAAACTGCTTCAAAATAATTAATTTTCTGTTCAATACCGGGTGTCCAAAAATATCTAATATTACAATTAATATTTGAAAAACTACAGAACTCATATTTTTCCAAAATTAACACATCAATGTAGTTATAGTAGGGGAGCCAGCACTGATTCCAGTGAACAAGATTTATCAAAATTTTAACTTATGCAGTTCGACTTTGGGCTATCCGGGTATACTATACTGGGTGGTCCAATAATAGTGGACTTTGGCAGTAGCCTGGGAACCGTTAACGACTCAAGAACTCAAGAAAAAATATATTTGTAGGTAAATCGTTCAAGAAAATTCAAAATTAAATCATTTTAAAATTCAAAAGTTCACCGTTTTTGCAACACAAAACAGATATAGAAGTGGTACACGGTACACGAAAGAAAACAGACAAATATAGATAAAGGTTCATTAAGCATAGTTACATTTTTTAATTATCTGAAGTGCGTATAGTCAAAAAGGAGTGCCATATTATTTAAAGAACGACGGGACCGATTGACTCCGCCCAGTTTTCTTTCGTGTCCCGCATTTTACTAATTCGAGATGTCGGCGAAATAACGTGCTTGTAATTGTGAAAAAAGCACCCTCTCAGGTTTTACATATCTTCTCGTTTTACCGTATCTAGATGGCACAAAGTCAAAAAATATGTTTTATCAATTCCGTCGGTCCGTCTGTCTGTTTAACTAACTTTAATTAATATTTTGCAAAAAATCCAATATTGCGAAATAACATGGCGATCTAATGAAATGTTTTTAGTTGTGTGCCATGACATACCAAGAAAACTAATTATGGTATACGGTTCGACTAGTAAAATTGTGGTATTAATTCAAAATGGCCGAATAAAAGGCGGCCAATTAAAATGTTTCTAATCGTGAAAAAATCACCCCCTCTGGTTTTAGTTATCTCAACGTTTTAGGGTCCCTAGAGGCCAAACTATATGTGTTATCAGTTGCGTCTGTCGATCTGTCTGTTATTTCACAGCATAGATTAAAAACTACTTAGTGGGTCATATGGGAATGATCTGGTAATATTTTGGAAAAAATCCAATATAGCGAAGTAATGGCCTAGTAAAATGTTAAAAAAATTATTTTTAGAAAACCACTTATCCAATTTTTCTCAAATTTTGTACAATCATCAATTATTATGTTGGAATCAATTGGTACCAATCAAATTCAGCCTGAAAAAACTAATTAGTGAACTGATTTCAAATTGCGTGCCGTAATTAATTGTGGTATAGGGATCAACCAGTAAGGCTGTGTTACTAATTCAACACGGCAGAAGAAAATAGCGAAATAAAATGTTTGTGATCGTGAAAAAATCACTCTCTTCATCATTTCCGTCGGTTTGTCGTCGCTCTGTCTGTCTGTGTGTTGCGGCATAAACTACTTCCCAGATTGACTTCAAATTTTAGTCAAAAAGAAGGGTCATATGGGGATGACCTGGTAATATTTTGGTTAAGATCCAATATGAAAGAACAATGTTAAAAAAATTATTACTAAAAACTAATTATCCAATTTACCGCACATTTTGCACAAAAATCAAGTGTTACATAGGAATGAACTGGTAATAGTTTGATATGAATCTAAAACAAAATAGAAACCTAATAAAATATTTAAAAAATCATCCTGAAAATACTGCTTATTAAATTAGTTTAATTTTGTGTGCAAGAATTAAGCCTGATAAAGAGATAAACTGATAAAGTTTTAATACGAATTGAAGATGGCGAAACAAAATTGCGGCCAAATAATTTTTTGAAAACGTAAAAAAAATCCTGTTCAACTGACTTTCAATTTTGGTGGTATAGGTGGAAAGAAACTGGTAAAATATTAAGATTACGAATTTTGATTGAACAAAATGGCGCCCTATAAAAATGTTTGAAAAGATAGTATACAGGGTGTTTCCTAATAAGTGTCCGATATTTTGCAGGATAATTACTCAAGTATTTCTCAGATAAAGCTCATATGAAGATATTGTCAAAAACGCTTCGTGTCCAGGATACAGGGTGATAAAATTTCATTTTATTTTAGCTTTTTTTACTGGGACGCCACTGGATGCTTTTACTTAGAATATCAGATTTTCTAATCTGTTTTCTAACCTTTTGTTCTCTTACTGTAATCTGGTACTTTCTATCGATAAGAAGTTATTTAGCTAAACATTCATTCGTGCAAAACCAATTTTGCTTAACAAAATTCAAAAAAGTCCGATATTTTGCTAAATAACTTTAAAAAGGTAAAGAGTATTAAATTGTTGTAAGAGACCAAAAAGTAGTACAAAGTTTGGGGGGTCTCAAGAAGTCATGAACCTTAAAAAAATGAACCCCCTGTATTTATCTTAAAAATACTTGAAATTGTCCTATGAGATATAGAACACTTGTTAAGAAACACCCTGTATGTACCACATATTCACTATTTCTAAAGAAAGGAAAAAAATCATAACGAGAAGGGAAGTTCCGGGTGAAGGAAATTTACTGATTTTTAATTAATAAATTCGCATTAATATTTGGTGGTGGATGTCGACGACAAGAACTTGCGAAGATGCTATTTACTCATTTAGAAGATAGAAATAAACGTACTACAGACATTTAGAAAAATCCCGTTTATAATTGCGAAATATATGGGTTTGAAAAATCTTGACAAGTTTAAAAGTCACTGTCTGCGTCGAACATCAGCACATCTTCAAAAAAATAAGGTTTCAAGGAAGCTGGCAGGCATACCTTTTGGATCTGGCTTCTCCATACAGAAACTAACTATCACCGTTAGTTTCAGACTTGCCAGTTTTATGTGATTTCGACTAAATAATGTTAAATACATATTTATATAATACTTTTTTTTTAATCTGGTAGCGTCTTTTATATATTGTATAAGTGTAAAGTATAGTGGGATTCAAAAATCAAAACCAAAATTGTATTCTTCCCAACGTTTCATCTACCTTACTGAGGCTTTGTCAAGGGCCTGTAAAGAACAGAAAAGTCACAAATAGTGAAAAGAGACCTTACAAATCTAAATAAAAGATCTAACATATGAAAATGGGAAGAATCAGTACATAAAATGTATACAAAATAACTCACCAATATTGTATATGGTTCCAAACACCCAAAAAAACTAAAAATCACATGGGAACGACACATTTATAATACTTTAATTTCATATTTTGCAATTTAATGAAGGTTAATAATAAATTAATCAAAAACCGTTTTTTTGTGTCTTTATGCCCGCGCAAGCCATAAGAGCACTTTATTCCCGCAGGGGCATAAAGTACACTGTTATATAATTGGTAACTAAGCAATAAAAAAAACATAATGAACAAGTATGATACAAAAAAAAACGACAAAAACTAGATAGTATCAAAATAGTTATTTCCCTACCAAGTGCTCAAAGCGCGGGAAAGACATTTTGCGCAAATGTTAGGAACAATATTTTCTCTACGAGTGTTTTTTTACCTATTTGTTAGATTGTTATTTGTTAGATTCTTATCGTGGGTAAAACAATATTTCTTATACGTCATAAAATTGTAAAAAACCTTCAATAAATTAGAAACACTTTTTATTTTAACTTAAAACAGAAATAATATTACTTATTATTATTAAGTACAGTTTGTGGCATGCTGCAAATTTAAAGCTGAGTGCAACTGGTTTCTTGTGAAAGCTGATGAAGATGGTTCGTTATCCGGCGTCAATGAACGAAGTGGAGCTTCAATGATTTTCTAGCAAATTGATAAACTTGGTATTTCAACTGGATGATTTATTGCACTGCCACTTGAAATATTGTTGCATAACTCTTTTTTTTGTCTGTAGTTGTAGTGACGAAAACTATGCCCTGTGTAGAGTTCAGGTTGGGCAATTTTAGAAATGGCTGTATATTTTCTATAAAATAGTAGATACTTTTTATTGTTAATATCGTCGGATATAACAAAAGAGCGTGAAGTGTAATTTTTTCAATTTTGACCACAATTAAATTTCCTTTGTCTTCAATGTCAATTGTTGTTAGTTTTGCTAATTCCTCTCTTCTGCAGGCGTCTGCAAAACCAAAAATAGTCGCAACTTTTGACAAAAAATATATATCATCTGGCGCCTTATTCATGAAATTCGATATGTTTTCTTTTGTAAAAATACTTTCTTTTTTTGGTTTGAAGCCAACATTTTGTTTTTTGATATTTTGATAAAAGCAGTTAATTTGTAGAATTTGCTTATATCTATATTTCCTTTAACTTTTAAAAAGCATTGAGTATATAGCCCACAAAATACTTGGTCTGAATGCTTTGCTTAATTCAAGAAAATAAGCTAATAATACCTCTTCTTTAATCGTTTTCACACCTTTTCCTTTGGACCATTTCCCGAATAAGTCGTACTGCTTTTCATATTTCTGTTTTGATTTTACTGGCAGTAGCTCAAATTTGTTTATTCCGCAGCTTTTAGTAACTCTTCTGGTATTTCTTCATCCAAACTATCCATTTTAAGCAGAATTACTTTTTTTGAAGTCTTTTTCAAATGATTGAATGTTTGTATTTTGGTTGACATAGCAAAAAGTCTGAAATTGTCAAAATTGGAAGGTGGCAAAGAGAACTTATTGTTGTCTTATTTGACACTGACAAGTAATGATACAGGTCGTTTAAGTTAAAAGTTATCAACTTATGGTAATCTAATATGGAGTAAATTTGGCTAAATTCTCTACAAGCGTAACAAAAAACACGATAAATCTTTATTTTTTGGACATTATTTAATGCTGAAAATATCTAAAAGTCTTGTTTAAAGACGAGTTTCCGTGCGCCAAGTCGTCACTTCAGAAGAATTATATTAAAAATAAACTTCACTGGATGTTTGTGAAGCATCCATTAGCTGAGATTTAAAATTGCCCCAAATTCTAATAGAACTTGCTAATCGAACTTTCTCATATACTTACTATAGACTAGCTATCATTACGTTTAAGAGCTCTGTTCAAAATCTAAAGCAATATTACAATAGCATATGCGATTTATTTGAAAGCATCATAAATATCAAAAGCGTCGGCCTTAAAAACTAGTATCGCGCTTCTTCTGACGGGCTGAATCGAGTTGGTTTTAACTGTAATTTCAAAACAAAAGAGCTCCTAATTTATCATAAGATCTTTCAGATTCATAAATCACGCATTATATTGCGAAGTGGGTAATCGATTTGTTGTTCTAGAATAGGTAAAATCAGTGGAGGATTAAGCACAGACACACCTTAGCCTTGAGGCCCTTCTACCGAATGGAGCTTTCTTTTTAGACTTCGATATTCTAAAAGATTTTTTTTTCAGATTTTGTTATAAATTAGGTTAAGTATGTCTGAAAGTCGATTATAATTATAGAAAATCGGTAAATTTCCTTTACAGAACTTCCCCCGTTATGATTTTTTTCCATGTGTTACGGATATTGAGGTGTGATCCAATTTAGTTCAGTACATAATCACCATAAATAAAGCATTGGTCAGTTTGCTATAATATAGATAGGCAACTTAATATACAAAATCAGTCCAGTATTTTACTAGCGCAGCCATGTCAAACTCAAAGTCACTGGTGGGCCAAAAGCATGAAGACCAAAACCTTATCTTAAAGAAGACAAACTACTGAAAATCTTGAGAAAAAGTACTATTATAGGACAAATCTGTTTATTAAATTTCCAATAAAAAGGACATTACAAAAAACTACAAACATTAAATTCTTTTGCCAGATATTTTACATCTTTTGTCTTTAATTAAGTTGACTATTTGTGGCTCGAATTTATCGGCGGAAATAACTTTTAAAACTGCGTCCAAGTGTCCGTCCGTCAATCGCGATCTTGCGAGAGGTTTGTTTCCTTTCATCAAAGAAAATAGTTGTTCACACTTATACGTACTTCCAAACATTCACAGGATTTTACAGGAAAATTTTCTCATTTCTTGGTATTGAACAGGCAAGTACTTATAATATTCGAATGTACCAACACAATTTTTGTTTTAAATGGGTCTGACACTGAATCTCAATTACTTCCATTTGCAAGTGAGTGGGAACTTTATCAATATCGATAGTGAAAAGACCAGTAAATAGAGAAAAATTGTTTTCTTGGGTCTTAAAATCCTGAAAACGCTTCTCAAATTCTGCCAGAAGGCTTCTCATTTTCTCTGAATATATTTTGTATGATATTGGTACACTTGTGCTTTCCTGATATGTCTTACAAATCAGAAAATGTGACAGATTATCCTCTGTTAACTGTTTTCCCACAACATCATCTTACACTTGGAAGCTTTCACATGATCATGCATATCTGTAATAACTTGACGCGGTCCTTGCAATTTCGTATTTAAGTCCGACAAGTGTTTTGTGATATCTACCATAAATGAAAGATCTTAAAGGTACATCGCATAATAAGCTGACATCTTCTCCTTTTGTTTCCATGAAAACGCGTATTTCTTCTTTGAGTTTCCAAAACCGGTCGAGTACCATAGAACACGAAAGCCATCACACCTCTGCATAATATGGTAAACCAGTGTACTCACTTTCTAAATCACGTAAAAATGCAGAAAACTGTCGCTGATTAAGGCCTCGTGACCTTATGAAGTTTATAATTTTTTTGACTGACTTTAAAACACTTTCCAACTTGATCACTTTTGAGCATAAAACTTCTTGGTGGATTGTACAATGAATATGATGAAAATCTGTTTTGTCACTGCCCGTTTCTCTGATCTTTGTCTGTAATATTTTAACGAAGCCATTTTTTACTCCAGTCATTGAACGAGCTCCGTCTGTTGCAACCGAACATAGTTTTGGCAAATCTAAATTGTACTTTTGCAGAAGTCCATAAACAGCATTGAAAATATCCTTCCCAGTTGTTGTATCATGCAATGGTACTAATTCCAGTAATTCTTCATACACATTGATACCTGTATCAACCGCACGAAGAAAAACAGCGAGTTGCGCCACACCACACACATCCGTACTTTAGTCACAGGCAATAGAAAATGCAATGAAAGAGTCTGATTTTGTTTTTATCTGATCACTTATATTGGCAGCCAACTCAGTAACTCTTTCAGCGACAGTATTCCGGGATAAGGATATATTTTGAAATGCCTTCACGCTCCCGGGACTTACAATTTCCGCGGCCTTTACAAGGCACTCTTTTATAAATTCACCTTCAACAAATGGTTTTAAGTGTTTGGCGATCAACTCCGACAGTACGTAGCTCGCTTGAAGGACAGATTCATTTTCTCGCTTTGGACGTGTCAACATAAGCTGCTGATCTTTCAACCGTGATTTTAACTTATTTAATTTTTCGTTTCTGACCATGCCTGTATACTTGTCAAACATAGTTTTATGAATATCATAGTGACGTTTTATATTATATAATTTTGGGACACCGACTATACTATTACAAATCAAACAAATATTTTTTTCTTTCACTTCACAGCAAAAAACTTTCCACGTTTCTTGAAAGATACGATGCTCATTTACAAGTTTCCTCTTATTTCCACTTGGTTTTGAAAGAGACATGTTAAAAACTGTATCCGAAATAAATTATAATAAGTACTGTTAAGTGTTGTAACCATAAGTGCGCAACTTAACTCCAAACTCTATCGCAACTAACTGATAACTGACTAAACACTGAACGACTGAACTCAATCGAACACGGCTTATATACGGATTGTGATTTCTCGAGTTCTTTCCAGAATGTTCAGATAGTGTCATCTGTGTTTTTGCGCGATAGAATTTCATGGAACAAGTCAGATAACGTTTGGCTTTAGGTTTTAGTTTGTGTATGTGTAGTTCATCCTCTTAAACATAGATGGCACTATGTACAATTATTTTATTATACCAATCGTTGTTGCAGCGGCACGCGTTTTCAAAAACGGTTTTCAAGTTGTTCGCGGGCAGCATTATCTGGCTGTTTTCAAAACTGATTTAAGCCGCAGAAAAATGCTCACTGGGACGCGTGCGGCCCGCGGGCCGCGTGTTTGACATGGCTGCTCTAGCAACCGTAGTCTCCAGGATTTTTAATAAAAATAATACAGGTTCTTCCAATTTAATGCTCGTAGTATTGATGTACGTATGTTTTTTTAAGACTTAACGAGTCGATAAGTTAAATGTGTATACAACCTACTTACATACAAATACGCTGGTAGCATCAATCTAGAATACACACTGTTGTAATATAGTCAATTTCTAAAATTTGAATAACTCAAAAAAAAAATTGCACAATAATAACAAGAGTGTTATTGTTTGTTTTCTCGTTTCCATGATAACATAGTTAATGTTCTGCCCTCTAACGAACGTAGTCTGCGTAGAAAGAGTATATGGGTTGCGTCACATACTTTAGCAGTGCATAATAGTCACAGTATATATGTGTTATATATACTGTCTTTTCAAACATTTTTACTGGGTCCATTTTGTTCGATCATATTGGATTCCTACCAATATTTTACCAGTTTCCTTCTATGCCACACTTGACTTTTGGGCATAATTTAAAATAAATTCAATATGTAGTTTTTACATTGACACATACCGCCATTTTGTTACGTCATGTTGAATTCGTACTAGATTATCCCATTTTCCATTAGAATCCAGTAAAAAAAAACAAAAGATATTTTTAAATTATCGACGTTTTGCAACTTTATTGTAGCATTCTCAGGACACATATATAGATTCTATATCCTGCGAGAAATCCATATTATCACTCTTTACCTACTCCGTTGGTCCGCAGATATTTCCTATCCTAATACACCACTCTAACATAACAACAAAAGGATCGTTACCGAAAAACTATTTAGAAACATAATATCTGGGAAATATCTGCGGACCAACAGAGTAGGTGAATACTGACAATATGGGTTACATGCAGGATATAGAATCTATATATGTGCTCTGAGGATTCAACAATAAAGTTGCGAAATGTCGACATTAAAAAAAAAGATTTTTGTTTTTTTACTGGATCTTAACCCCAAATAATACACTACTCTAACATAAAAACAAGACGATCGTTAACGAAAACCATTTAGAAACTTAATATCTGGGAAATATGGGTTTCATGCAGGATATAGAATCTATATATCGTCGCACGAGTTCCACAGGGTTCTAAGTACAGTTTTGTTTAAAATGGCTTTACTTGATGAAGACATTAACTATTTAACGCTTAGACAAGGAAAGAGAGGGGACGGATAACGCCAGCTGTTTTACTGAAGGCCAACTGGCACCACGCATGTTTGCTCAGTGGCGTATCACATGATTGATATTAGAAATAAATGTACATTTTTTGTGATGTAACGTATTTAGCGTTTTGGTTCACCGGCGCATATATGAAAAGAGGTGATAAGTAAGAGGACTTTAGACGAAAATGCAATTTATTTTCTATCAAAATGAAAACCATGTGCAAAATTAAAATTTGCTTAAACTTTTACCGAGCGCCTGTTAGCTTTAAATTTTTGTAATGTAAATTATCTTGGAAAAATTAGTATTTCGCTATTCTGCTTTTATGTATTTATGGACCTTCTTAATACTGAAATAAAACTAGGTATATAATTTAATTACGTTATATTTTATTTTATATAGCTGAAATATTTTACAGGGTTTCTACATACTAAATACAATTACAAAAAACTTAAAACTAAAAAAATTATATACATTATTATAAATACTAAAGCTAAACCAATACAATAAATGTTATTGTCCCTTAAACAAAATTAGCTTGGTATATTGACTTCTGATGGGATCTACTACTTCAGATTGCCTTTTACTTATAAAATGCAAACGAATATTTAAATACTGTAAAATGATAGATTCCATCAAAAAATATAAGTGGTTTGTAGTACCTTCTGATGCATGTTCTTTTAAATAATTAAAATATTTTGATTGTATGCAGCTAAACATAATTTTGCTTTTTAAGATACTTAAAAAATTCTTCTTTTTGATATCGTGCTCATAAATTCGCAAAAAAATGTTCGCTTAATTTACAAATTTCTATTACGTCTTTAGAGGGATATGTTAATCCACCTCGATTTTTTTGGGAAATTAAGGAGTTTAAATAATTTTCTTTTTCCCCAATTAAAGATTGTATGCACATTTCACATTTAATTAATGATTGTAACCTACGTGATACAAAACCCGCTATATAAATTATAATTTCTTTTGAACATTTACTAATTACATGGGTATTCATTATATATTCATGATCTTCCCAAATGCTTTGCAACATTGGATACTTTTCAGATACCTCTGGGAGAAAATCAGGTGGTGCAATTTGAGTTCTGGTTTTTCAAACTTGCTTGATCCCACTAGTATAGGTATGTCATCTAAGGGAATACAATTCCCCATTCCCCCTTCACGAATTTCTGCTCGGACTAAAAGTCGTTTGTAAGCAGCCGTAAATTGTCTACAGGTAGGATTATTATACCAACCACCCCTTGATCTTATGGATGAAAAAAATAGTTCAAGATGGTCTTGACGAATTTTATAACATGGAAGGTAAACAAGATAATTTTTTGAAATTGTTTCATCATACATCAGCAAGTCACTTTTTAAAGATATTATAAAACCTAGAAAGCCCGTTTTCCTTTTGGAATGTATTAGTAATTGATTGTTTGTAAATTTTAATGTTGAAATATAATCAATTGCTTCAGAAATAAACTTCCTAGTTTGGAATATATTTTTGTTAAAAATGGGTTTTTTATATCTTGGTGCAGCAAGGGTTCGGCTGTTTAATACATCAAAAATATTATTTAACATTTTAATAATTTTGACTGTAGCCTTACAACCACGAAATTCTTCAAGGCCTAAAGTTTCCTCACAAAAAGTTAGAGCATCTGCTACTGATTCGCTTAATAATTGGACAGCTAATCTAACTATTTTTTGCTTAAAAAACTTGATGTGGGCTTTTCTAAGTTTGTTCCCTAAATAAGTCCTTCATTGTTGTAAATTTTCTAATTTTTCTATGTACTACCACTTAATTAAATTCCCCTGACCATCTACTAATTGTTTGCTCTCTCCGAATGTATTTCTAACTAGTTTAAGCATATGACATGGATCATAAAAAACAAAAATATTGCTGTTACGAATTGTAAAATATGTTTTCATATTTTGCAGTTCTGTGACACAGCCTAAAAGATTTGCCATTGCGACATTCGAAGGAGCACCGTCAAAAGTTAATGATAATACATGGGCACCAGTTTCTTTAATTAATTCTATGCATTGAGACACAAGGGAACTTTTTTGCATGCTAGTTAACCCGTCTACAAAAAAATACCCTACTGGTATTTTCCATGTACCATTTATGCAAACAGCCATTTAAACAAAAGCTTCTTTTGCTACTGCATTTTGATCATCGTCCAAGTCTACCCCATAGTAAACATATCCATGAAACTTTGTCCCATTCCACTTGTTTTCGAATTGAAATTTCGTCAATAACAAGTGCAATGAGAGTAGGTCTATCAGATATTTGGACATATTTTCTTAAAGTGTCAAAACACTCTTTGGTAAAACCTGGTTCCGCGTTTATATTTTTAAACCACTTTCCTATGGTACTCCTATGGGGTAAACAAGTATCAAAAACTTTTCGAATGTAATCATAAGCTTTAGGTGAAAAAAAACTGACCGTTATTGCAAACTTTCTTAATTCTGGAGAATATTTAGCATTTTTTTTCAATTTACGTTTTTGCAGTTCTTTGGTTATTCCAGACATGTTGGAAAGTAATAGAGAATTTTCTGAGCTTATCAAATTTTTACTAGCTAAATGTTTTATGATTTGCTTCAATGACAAAACCTTCTTTTTATACCTTCGTACTTTCTGCGACAAGATTTTTATCTTCTTTGTTTTTTGCTGACTTTTTACCCTTTCCCTAAATAGCTGTTGACGTAGTTTTTTTTTCCTAGGAGTCTCTAGATGGATATCTTCCAGGGTACTACTTGATGTAGAAGCTACTGCTGATGTGGAGGCAGTATTCTGAATATTTTATTCATGAGATCTCTTTGTTGTCTGCAACAATTTGATTTGTTAAATTTTTAGTACTGTACAGTCAAATAATATGCAGTACACCAATTAGTAACATTTTTTCCAACCAAAATATATAAAATGGTAATCAAGTCTCATTAATATTTATTTAAAAAATGTGTGTTATATAAATGTTATAGTAGTTTTTTGTGCCACTTTAACTCAACATTTGGTTTATAATAGGTTTATATCTTGAACATCTATAAATAGTTATGATTTGTAATTAGCATACTTTATATATCACTTTAGGTATAAATAACTAGATGGTTTAGAAATTGTGGTTTAAAGGCATATATATTGTTTTATCAATCAAATATACTCCAATTTCCATATCAGAGAGGTATTACTGTGTATTTGTTTAAACATGAACAATTATTAAATTTTGCCTACCATTAAAGAGAAATTAACTATAGTAATAGTAAATAACAATAAATATTATATTAAATACCTTATAAATTATATAATAAAGTAAAAAAAATATAGCAATTACTTCTACTAATCAAACAATGTTATTTGGATAGTTGCAAAAACTATACTTTACCTTTTTTGGTTGCATATATTTGGGCAGTTCTGGAAATATTGTCGGTACGGCTTCATCCAAAAGACAATTTCTTTCGCCAATGCGATAAAAGAATTTTTTTTCAAAATGCTTGGAACTAAGTCTGTGATTCTTTGTTGGAGACCAGTCTGCAAGTTTCAGATTCTGAACCCAAAGTTCTCGCCTTACCAGATTTGTAGGAAATCTTAAAAAAAAACTTATGTGAAACTTCAAAAGAATATGTTTTATTATCAAAATAAACCAATTTTCCTATTGCAGAACTAATAGTAATTAGATAAAATAATATTAAACAAAGTTAATAATAACAATATTAACATTATGGTTCAAAAATATAGTAATAAACAATTTTTCATAAGCGTAATTATTAAAATATATATGAACGCCACCACTGCTCAAATGACATTTACTCGAGGAGATTAACCCAATTATGAATACTTAATTATAATCATGAATGAAAATAGTCATGTTTATGTCCCACACTGCGCAGTATCGTGAAATCAGTCAGCTGTTAGATCATATTAAAATATTATACCAAATAACTACTTAGAACATGAGATAAATGGTTTTTTAAATGCAATTGAGAAATAATTTTATTATTTCTCACCTGTGAAACGTAACTTCAGGTTCCTTTCTGTCACTCCGACTTTTACAGTTGTAAGGACAACAAACCACCATTTTTCTAACACAAAATTTATAGTTTTTAACACACTTTCCGCTGAATAATCCACAAAAGAAACTGTGGTGACACCTCGATTGTCTGGTACCATAAAATGGCGTCCTAATGAATTTCTGCTTCAATTTGCGCCAGCGCCGTAAACGGGTGTTACCCGTCCTCTCTCTTTCCTTGTCTAAGATTTAACGTTTCACTTGGCCGCCATTTTGTTTCGCCATAATGAATTTTTACCAACATATTACCAGGTCATCCCCATACGATCTTTAATTTTTGACCAAAGTTTGAAGTCAATCAGGTAAGTAGTTTTTTAGCTATACCGCGAACAGACAGATAAAGAGACCGACGAAATTGAGAAAACATGTTTTTCGGCTTCTAGGGACCCTGAAACGTGAAGATCTGAAAAAATCCCAGAGGGTGATTTTTTTTTACGATTACAATACTTCCGTTTTACGAGGGAAGTAAGAGAACTTACTTATCGGACGTAAATTTTGTCTTTATTGTTGAATTCTTTACAACGTTTCGACTGGTGTACTATTACGTTTCAGGGTCTCTAGATGTCGAAAAACACGTCTTCTCAATCTCGTCGCTGTCTGTCTGCCTGTTCGTCGCATAGCCAAAAAAACTACTCACCCGATTGACTTCAAATTTTGGACAAAACTTTAGGTTCATGTGGGGATGACCTGGTAATATTTTGATAAAAATTCAATACGGCAAAAGAAAATGGCAACCTAGTGAAATATTAAAAAATTATTACTAAAAACTGCTTATCCAGTTTATTTCAAATTTTGCACCAAAAGCAAGTATTATATAAAAATCAAATAGTAAAATTTTGGTATGAATCCAAGATGACGGGACAAAACGGCGGCTTAAAAAAATATATAAAAATTCATCCTGAAAAAACCCTAATGGACTGATTTCAAAGTCTATGCCATAATTAATTTTGTAATAGAAACGAACTAGTAAAACTGTGGTACTAATTCAAAACGGCGCACACAGGAGTATTTGGCCTCAAAATTCGGTCAAAAGTAAGAAACACAAAGTTCATTAGCGAAAACTCAAATTAATTTTTTTGCACACCTAACTAAACGTCCGATCGTATGCCAATCCCACAATCGCCCCGTGAGTCAACCGCTCACAATACAGGTAGTCGGAATCTAGTAGGAGTTGAACGCCAATGTCACGGTTTTCGATACCTTGCGTTGTCAAGAACATTATAATTGTCACTTTGAGTAGTTTGAAATGAATTTTGAAAAGTTTTTGATATGGACCCTGAAATACAAAGTATGTACTTATTTTTAACTCATAATTTATTATGTTTTATTATAAGTTTTGTATCATTTTGTGCTTTTAATGACATTGACTATAAAATTAGTTATTTTTACATATATTTTTCATGGTATTTTAGTTTGCCTTCCGGGCATGGTCGGGTTAAAATTATTTCTTTACTGTTAACTTTAAGGTTTATTCTTATTATCTAAGTAAATATTTCTTCCCCATCTTTCCACCGTTTTATTTATATCTACTTTAAATTTGATAAATATTTTTTTCAATATTTATCAATGTATATATTGTCATTCTTTCTTTACAGGTTTGACCAAAATTGCCGCTGAAATATCTAGGAGATCGTCATATACGTTCTTTAAAGACAGTACCGAAAGAAAATTGGACGATAAATTAACTTTTATTGAAGAAAAAGTACGAGAATTGACAAAATGTCCAGAAAGTGAGTTTAAAGTCTTAAACCATGATTTGAAACACTTCAAATCAGATCTAAAGCAAAAATGGATTTCTGCTAATTATACTCAAGAACGTTTTATTAAAAAAAAAATCAAGAATGGCTTAATGGTTCAATATATACACATACCTGGTTGGCACCAATTACACCTAAAGTTGGACGGCCCACAAAGCGTTTTCAGGAATTGAGTGATCGTAGCAAACGGCGCAAGACAAAAGATATTCGAGAGGTACAGAACGACTACGCAGCTAGTGTTAGTCAACGCATTTCAGGAAATGTTGAGGTATCTAAGATTATAAAAGACGTTACTGCTAGTGCTACAAGAGCTAAACAATTTAGAAAAAGTATTGTTAGGGCACAAAAAACAAAAATTAATAAACATTCGCCCTCAGAAGCTTTGTCTATCTTCATTGAAGGAGGTTTTTACCAAGAAACAGTGGGAAATATGGCATGAATCTAACAAGGCTATTAATCCTGGTTATTCACTTATTAAGGAAGCGAAAAAAATTTGTTATCCAAAAGAAAGGTCGATGCTAGTTACAAACACCTGCACAGAAATTCGCCTACAATACTCAATCACACTGCTTCAAGACTATGTCAATATCTTGAGGAAGTATTTAAAAACTGTCCTCAGAAAGGTTTAGAAAAATATTGAACTCATTACAAAATGGGAGTGTTATGGTTCTCATCAGTCTCAGTTTCAACAAAAATTCACGGACACTTCACATGACAATTCAAATATATTCGAAAGTTCGTTAGTTTCCTTAAGATTACAAGTTCACTTCGAAGGCCAAAAGAAGGCTCTGTGGCAGAACCCCACGCCTTCGTCAACACGCTTCTGTCGGCCAATTCGCCTACGTTTTTTACATGAAACTGTTGATATTACGAATGAAGAAATAAAATATGTGGAGGACCAAGCAAACAACTTAACCAAGACTGAAATGTTGAATCCGTAGGGTATAATTTATGTTCGACACACTTTACTACTCTTACTATGGTGGACGCAAAGGTGTGTAATTCAGCCACAGACACAACCTCTACAATGAGGTGCTATATATGCGGTAAAACTTCGAAAGATTTTAATGATTTTGAAAAAACGAATGTGGAGAAACCAGAAGCCCTAAGATTTGGACTTTCGATTCTTCACGCAAGAATTCGATTATTTGAAACTATTTTGCATTTATCATACAAACTCCCTCTAAAAAAGTGGCAAGTCAGATCGCCCGAAGAAAAAAAAATTGTAAAAGAAACCAAAGAACGGATTCAAAAAGAATTTAGGGAAAAGACTGGTTTAATATTAGATAGGCCGAAGGCAGGTTTCGGAAATTCTAACTCGGGAACACACACATCTAGAAGGTTTTTTAGTGACCTAGAAACTGCTGCCGAAATTACGGCCATAGATATAAATTTAATTCGAAAACTTAAAATAATATTATAAGCTATTTCGTCTGGTCACAAAATTAATGAAACCAAGTTTGCAGAATTTACAAAAGAGACTGCGAGGTTATATGTAAGTTTATACGGTTGACATCCGATGACACCAACTTTGCACAAGATTCTCGTGCATGGTGCAACCGTTATAAAGCATGCTATAATACCTATTGGCCAGCTATCCTAGGAGGCTGCAGAGGCCCGTAATAAACATTTTCATTCCTACAGACAGGACTTTTCAAGAAAATTTTCAAGGGTACTCTGCAACAAAGATATTTTAAATAGGCTTTTACTGACTTCGGACCCATTGATCAGCAGTATGCGCAAAAGACAGACACACCACAAAAACAGCCTTTCTCAAAGGAAACTTTAAACCTACTCGTGCAAGAAGGAAGAGCGAAGGTACATTCCAACACTTGTTCTGATTAAGTTTTTTAAATTCTTATTTTTCAAAAACCCTGCACATGTCAGAACCAAAAGTTCTCATGAGAACAATGCAGTCCTATCAGTACTTTTTTCTTAATATACCGGGTTTCAAACTTTGCCCAAATCCCATATAAAATACATAGAGAAAACGGAATGACACTAAATTACGTTTTTAAATATATCTAAAAGGTACTTCCTATATTACAGATACTGGGAGAATATGATTTAGAATAAAACACCCTGTATAACAGAACGGAACAAAGCATTACGACCTCATCATATAAAACTTTTTCTTATTTTATGTTAAATATTTTAAAAATCTATATTTTGTGTCATCTTATTTCACCCATGTATTTTATATGGCTTTTAACACCCTGTATATTAAAAACTACTCATAGGATTAGATTATGCTTATGAGAAGTTTTGATCAGGGCATCGAACTACATTATATCAAAAAATTTGAAAAATTATCCGAAAGCCATTTTCTATAAGAAATATTCAGGGTCACTTAATGAGAAAAACCTTATTGTAATAAAAAAAATTAATATAGATGTTTTTATCGCCTTAATTATGTTCATTAATGCTTAGTATATAGTTTTTTATATTTATTAAAATATTTTTATCTATTTTCGATAAAAAATCGTCTCAATTAATTTTGACCGGATTTGGAGACCAAATACTCCTGTGTGCGGCGGCCAATTAAAATATTTGTAATCGTAAAAAATTAGTTTCTCAGGTTTTACTTATTTCCAGGATTTAGCGTCCCTAAGGTTTGTCTGACTGTCTGTCAGTTCAGGACATAGCTTAAAAAATACTTATCAGATTGACTTCAAATTTTAGTCAAAAATTAGGGGTTATATGGGGATGACCTGATAATATTTTGGTAAAAATCCGATATGGCGAAATAAATTGGCAGCCCAGTGAAATGTTAAAAAATTATTACTAAAAAACCACTTATCCAATTTATGTCAAATCAAGTATTTTGTAGAAATCAAGTGGTAAAATTTTGGTATGAATCCAAGATAGCGGAACAAAATGGCGGCTTAATAAAATATATAAAACTTCAGCTCGAAAAAACTATTTAGTGGTTTGATTTCAAATTGTGTGCCGTAACTAATTGTGGTATAGAGATCAACTAGTAAAACTGAAGTATAGTGTATCTAGAGTCAATTGAGACTGCTGAAAATTTGGGGTACGCTCGATTTACTACACCACTTATATCAAATAAATGTATTTTTATTTAGTTGACAGGTCCCCGTACAAACAGCGGACCTTCGTGACACAGTCAATGTGAACTAATTATAAAAGTTGTGGGCGGAGTATTAGAGTTAAGGACTTTGGTTGGTTATATCTGTAATTCAATTGGTTAGATTTTTGGAGACGTTGATTTAATAAAAAATGCACAAAAAAGATATATTTTAAAATATTTAGGTCGCCTGCACTTGTTCAGAGATCTCGGGTCAGTGTCAATAATGTAGAATAAAAATTTGTTTTTATTCTATTCAATGTTTTTACTTACCTTGTAAAAGTGAAGTATTGTAATCGCAGGGACGTAGACAAGGAGGGGCCTAGGGGGGTGCGGCCCTCTCTTTTTATCCTGTGGCCCCCCATTAGCCTGTCTAAATATATTATACGCTACGCTCATACACGAGCAATATTTTTAACGAAATAAAATACTCAAACAACAACAAAACAAAATATCTCTACTAGTAAGAATTCCAGATATAAGCTGACTCTTAACCTCTAGTGCTTCATGTGAGCGAACTTTCTCTTATTTGAGAATAATAAAATAATTTTTGAGAAATAGAATCGGAAATGACAGCCTATCAAACTTGGCTGTTTTATCAATTGAGAAGTCATTGGTAGAAAACATAGATCTTCAAAGAGTAATAGATATGTTCGCGGAAAATAAGAGAAGAATAAGTTTAATTTTATAAACTATTTTGTTTCGTATTTTTTAGTTAACGGTTTATATTATTCATGTTTATTTGTTATTAGTTTTATTAATACTTCCACAACTGTACATTAAATAAAAGTGAAAAAACTTGTTTCTTCAAATGTGTTTAATTAAGTTACTTTTGTATAAAATTTGTTATTTAATTCAAAACCTAAAATAAATGTAGAAAATTCGTTTTAAGCGAAATTTAACTTAAAACAAAAAACAAAAACAATGAAAAAACGAAATATTGATTGACAAAAATCAAACAACGCAAATACATAAATTATAAATATAACTTGACACTTTGACACACTAATGACAGACCCTGTATATAGGCCCCTCTAGAATTATTTGTGCCCCCAACTGGCCCCCCCAAATTAATTTTCTGTCTACGTTCCTGTGTAATCGTGAAAAAATTATCCTTGCGTGCGTCGGTCTGTCTGTCGAACTGTCTGTTCGCGGCATAGCTAAAAAACTACTTAACCGATTGACTTCAAATGTTTGTAAAAAATTAAGGATCATATCGGGATGACCTGGTAACATTTTGGTAAAAATCGAATATGGCAAAACAAAATGGTAGTGAAATGTTAAAAAACATTATTACTAAAAAACTACGTACCCAATTTGCCTAAAAATTTGCACAAAAACCAAGTATTATATAGAAAACAATAGATAAAAATTTGGTATGAATCCTAGATGGCGGAACAAAATGACGGCTTAATAAAATATTTAATAATTCAGCATGAAAAAAGTTTTCAAATTGTGTCCATAACTAATTGTGGTATAGAGAAGAACTAGTAAACTTGTGGTACTAATTCAAAATGGCGGAACAAAATGGTAGCCAAATAAAATATTTGTAATCGTGAAAAAAATCAATTTCTCAAGTTTTAGGTATTTTTAGGTTTTAGCTCCTCTAGATGCCAAAAAATATGTTTTATCAATTACGTCGGTCCATCTGTCGGTTTGTCTGTCTGTCAGACAGTTCGCGACATTGCTTAGAAACTACTCATCAGATTGACTTGAGATTTTAATAAAAAATTAAGGGTCAAATGGGGATCACCTGGTAATATTTTGGTAGAAATCCAATATGGCAAAACAAATTGGCGGCCTGGTGAAATGTTAAAAAAATTATTACTAAAAAACCACCTATCCAACTTATCTCAAATTTTGTACAAAAATCAAGTAGTATTATGTGGAAATCAACTGGTAACGTTTTGGTACGAATCCAAGGTGGCGAAACGAATTGCTTAACCTGGTCATATTTTGGTAAAAATCCAATATGGCAAAGCAAAATAGCGTCCTAGTAAAATGTTAAAAAAATTATTAAAAAACCAGTGATCCAACTTATCTCAAATTTTGTACAAAAAGTATTATGTAGAAATAAACCGGGAAAATTCTTGTACGAATACAAGATGGCGGAACAAAATGGCAGCTTAATAAAATATTTAAAATTCCAGCCTGAAAAAACTACTTAATGGACTGATTTTAAATTGTTTGCCATAACTAATTGTGGTATGTGCTATAAAGCTACTAAAACTGTGGTTCTAATTCAAGATGGCGAAACAAAATAGCAGCTAAATAAAATATTTGTATGCAATATGCAAATTCAAAAAAAACGATTAAATTTTTACGAAGTATTTGACTTTTATACTATATATAGTAAATATACTATCAAGTAGGTTACAATTGGAATAATCTCAGTGGCGGCTTGTAGATATAAGAACGGGTGAAGCGCAGGTAGCTAGGTGGACAGCGCCGTAGGCAAAAATTGCGCCGCAAGGGAAAATTTTTCGGGGTGCCACTCCCAAAATGGTTTTTTTTTACCTTTTTATGATGTTAATTATCCATAGCTTTGGAGTGTTTTTTAATACTTAGAGGAAATAATACGAATTTATAAGATTTTAAATATATTTTTTTGTTCTTAAAAAACAGTTATGTACCTATATCTTAAAGTTAATTTCGATTCGATTCGATCGATGCAAAACTGCTTCTGCCTCCGATGATCCGAGCGCACTAATTTACATTAATTCTATAACAAGCGAATAAGCGCCTGAAGCCTGCAGCAGCAGTTTATGCCGCTCGCATCTCTATTTGGCTTACGGATATTCACCATTGCGTTGCCATAGCAACTGCCGTAAACAAATCTAAGCGCGAAAGCCGGCGTGCGGAAGGAGTCTTATGCAGAATTTGTTACTGCTGCTCAATGAGTCGCTCATATGAAAAGGTGTTCCGCGCGCTACGATTTTAAGTCATTATTATTTTTTGAGTATATAACGCACTCGTTTTGATAGCAAATAATGGTATAATTAAGTAAATAATGTGAATTTGTATAGAACATGTAGCATTATATTTTTCATGAGCTAAATTGTTTCATTTGTTTAATTCACCCCGATATATATATTAGAAGTAATTTGGGTTGTCTATAAGTGGGATTTATAACGTAATATTTAATTTTAGGGTGGAAATGTCGTTTTCTTTATAATTTGTACATAAATCAAAACAAGTAATTTACTTCATATTTATTTTTACGTTGCCATCCAGATAAAATCACAATATTTGCCAATCATTTCAATATTTCAAGCAGGTAAAGGAATTTTATATTTAATATAAACATATCCTTTTGGTACTCTCAAGTCATGGATTCACGGCGTCGACGTCGGCTTGCGTTTCTACATTCGGTTTTCAGTTGCAGTGTTGCCGAATCAAGTTAATGAATTTTCTTAAGTTTCATGGTGAATTTGAATTTGCCGCTTCCTTTCACGAGTCACTTTACTGACTATTTCCGTGCTCGACCTTCTTGGTTGGCCAACGGACTTCATCCCTTGGTATCGTCATTCCGGTTGGTAGTCGAGGTACTTAAACACCTCCATGTGTTGATCCGAAGAAAACTCGGGAATCATCCCGAATATACCCAGTAGTGGTGATTTGAATTTTTGTTCCTTCGCATGGATTAACTATCTGCTTTATCTGAGAGCCAAAGTAAAGTTTGTGTTTTGGAGAAAACCTGGATTTTTATCCAGCAATCTTTGGCCATGTCGGAATCAAACGTTTTGGAGTTTTTTTTGTATAATAACTTTGGGATTTAGTTAAGGTAAGCTGCTTATAATAATTTCACATACCTTTTTCTTCGTTTTGAAAAATGTTATGTATTTCCCAGTTTTCGTTTTTTTTAGAGTACTCATCCATGGTTTTCCCTCTCCTTTTAGAATCCACATGGGAGTAAGTTTTGGCATACCGTACCGTACCATGAGTTATGAATTATGGTCTTAAAAGAAACGTAATCTGTTGTCCCGCCTAGACTTCTTTATTTGATCCAGTTCTGTTCGAAGCCTGTTAGTTCCAGACACTGTAACTGTTCCGGTGATTTTGAAGTGATCCTCTTTTGATGTTTTGATGCAGCCCTTGAAGTCCTGACATTCCTGGAAGGATTTATAAAGGCCAGATAAAATTATTTTATTAATTATCCGTTTATTTAATTTTTTTTTACTACAAGCATTATTTAATATTATACATTTTTACATTTGATTTAAAGTTTAAACGATTTATGCTATTTAAAAGTGAACCAGTTAATTATTCTTTTTAACTTTCATTTATGTAACAATAATTAAAGGTGTTAAAATTATTAATGAGTTATGTGAACTATAGTCGACTATGGGGTTATTTAATTTTCTTTATGAAAATCTTGGCATATTAAATTTTTTTTTTTATTTAGAATTATCTTATTTAAATTGTACATTTGCTATATAATATATTGTGTCGTCGTAAGTATAGGAAATTTACCTCATATTTTCATTTATCCTGCCCACACTCACCTAATTTTTATTTCAGTTTGTTTTGATATAGGAACTAGCTTAGACTAAAGTTTATTTATTTTGGTTTCGCGGTTTTCCTTTATTAAATATATAAAAAAAACAGCGTGACGCCCTTTTAGTAGTCTATTTGGATTATGTAATGTATTTTTTTTAGATTTACTTTTGATTTTAAAAGAACAAACAGAAATTTAATAATTAAATTCTAATATCTAATATCAAAGTTAATTAAATAAAATTATTTTTCATTTGCCCCCGAACTCATAGTGCTCTCCAGATAAAAAGCTGCCGTTAGCTGAGCGTAAAAAAAAACAAGAGGTATGATACGCTACACAAATGGCGCCCAACTGCACTTTTATAATAAAAATATAGATTATAAAATGATTAATATTTTAAAAATATTTTTATTTTAAAGTAAATTGATTATCCGCTGGCGAGCCGCCACTGAATAATCTCCATACCCATAAACCCATAAAAATACGTTTTAGGCGACTTATTTACGGAGAAGAAATTTTTTTCCATTTAGCTTAGCTATTTCGCCACCATCCCCTGACCAGATCAAATAAAAAAACTTATTGAAAAAATTGTTAAATGCGAATAAATAATAAAAAGAAAGTACTAATAATTAATCTGTTTTACAAAAATAAGTTTAAATTTCGATCACTCCGCCCATGCTTCACAAAGAAATCGCCGACTGTTGACGGATATTTAGTTTTCATGTTGTCTCAATTGACTTTAAATACACTTTACTAATTTAAGATGGCGGAAAAAATGGTGGTCAAATAAAGCATTTTGTAAGCGTGAAAAAAATCACCTCTCAGGTGTTACATAATTTTAGGTTTTAGCGTACTTAGATGCCAAAAAATATTTTTATCAATTCCGTCGGTTCGTCTGTTTCTCAGTTCGCGGCGTAGCTTAAAAACTGCTCATCTGAGTGACTTCAAATTTTAGTTAAAAATTAAGGGTTATATGATGATGGCCTGGTAATATTTTGGTAAAAATCGAATATGTCAGAACAAGATGGCGGCCTAGTGAAGCGTAAAAGAATTATTACTAAAAGACTATTAATCCAATCTCCTTATTCCTGAATGGCATGAACTGGTAACATTTTAGTATGAATATAAGATAGCAAAACAAAATGGCGGCATAATAAAATACTTAAAAAATCGACATGAACAAAACTACTCTTTAGACTAACTTCAAATTTGTTTAAACATTAAATGTGATATAGGGATAAACTGGTACGAATTCAACATGGCGTAATAAAATTGCATTCTGTGTGGTTGTAAAAATTACTTATTGAATTTATTTTAAATTATGCCCAAAAATCAGGTGTGACATAGGTAGAAACTGTTAAAACATTGGTGGGATTTCAATATGACGGAACAAAATGGCGCCCAATAAAAATATTTGAAAATATAGTATATAGGTGTTACTAGGTATTATATACTTAATTAAATTGGGTCACACTTTAATATTCCTAATAAAAGCAAATATTCATGACGAGGGAAGGTCCGGGTAAAGGAAATTTAGTGATTTTTTTAAAATTAATTTTAGCGTAGAAAATAGAAAATTTTATTAATTAGATTTAATCTCATTCGCCCTTCCTAAATTAGGGCTCGTGCTATATCTTACGAAACTAGTGTTTTAATATACTATTTTATAATGTATTAAAAGTTATCATCAAGTAGAATCATGCATCTATAAAATGTGTTATATTTGTGGTGGTATACGTTATGAATGAAGTTTCAGGTAAAAGCCAATTTAGCGATTTTTTGTTTTATATGAAAATAAGCCTTTACAATAATTTAGAAATATTAGCGTATTCTCATTACGTCTATAAATAATTCATAACTGCATGAGTAGATGTTAAATATGCGTAGACCTTTAAAAAAGTTAATATAAGCATAAAAAATTGTCATGCTATTGTTAACGAATAACGAAAAAAAAGGACCCGGGCTATCCTAGGCTAACGTACTACATATTGATGTATTAATTAAACTAAAAATTCAAAACCAAACAGAAGAAAAATTAGTAGCCAAAGCCCTATATGGTTATAATTCATTTATATAAAATTCCAAATTTGCGAAATATAATGTAATAATTAAACAAAAAATTTAAGTTTTTTTAACATAATAAGACAATCAGCATACAAAGCTTCTGACTGTATTTTGAACGGGTTATACCACTTTCATTTTAAGAGATAAAAATTTTTTTTCATAGTCTCTTTCATCAGCGACTGAACATAGGCTTCCCTCTGCTCTTTCCATCTGGCTCTGTGTGAGGCAGTCCTGTACCAAACCAGTCCAGCTGTCCGTTTGAGATCATCTAGCCATCTTATGATAGGTCGTCCTCTAGATCTGCCAATCGTCCAAGATCTCCATTTCATAATTTTGGATTCCACCTCTTTTCTGTCATTCTTGCGATGTCCTGCATCATCCCACTATAGTTATGCTGTTCTCTGGATTACGTCTGCTACTTTCGTTCGTTGTCGTATCCGCTAATTTTGTTTTTTGTTTCTCAGTGTAATTCACAACATTTTTCTTTCCATTGCTTTTTGTGTTAGACTTAACTTTTGTGTTATTTGTTTATCAATCGTCCATTTTTGTGTTCGGTATATTATAGATCATACATGGGCAACTTCCGGCCCTCCACCAGCTCCAATCCGGCCCGCAGAAATTCAGAAATTTCAAATAACGCACAAAAAAAATAAAGACATAGTTTATTTGTAATTACTGTTACCCAACCTAAAACTCTATTCTTTAAATCATAAAGACTAAAATCGATAAATAATTTTATTAAGCGTATGCAGTGGAACGCCAGAAAAACAAATAAACATTCGGGCAACCGCCCGATGACCTTGAAGTACTGCGAGCGTTGCGTTCTGAATAACAATCGGCTCTGAGCGCTCGTATCGCACATTCACTTACGATCGAAACTCTCGATTCGAGAATATTCTAGATGCTTATTTCGGGTAATATATAAACCGCTCAGCGCGCGTGTCAACTCATTACTTCTTAACAACTGATAAGAAAAGACGCGGGAAATATTCAAGCAAATTTGGCTCAGAAGAAAAAAGATGTCTGGTTTAAAAAAGAGGAAAGTGGAAACAGAATGTCGTCAATTCCAAAACAAATGGGCTACTGAATACTTTTTTATCACATAGAGTGGTAAACCTATGTGTTTTTTGTGCAATGAAACAATTTCTGTTTTAAAACGATACAATATGAACCGGCATTAGTTCAGCAACCATTTCGCTTAACATAATTTACGTACGGGCTTAAAATTGAATAAAAGTATAAGAAAATATTAAATTTTAATAATATTAAAGATTGAAGGGTTAAAGGGAAAACTGTCGAACCGTTATCGATCTCTCGGCGAGGACTTTGAAACTCGACCGCTAGATGGATTTGGTGGTACTCTTTGGTTTTCCAAGGTCTATAGGGCTGGGCTGCCGTCGGCTAACTAGATAACTAGTGATCGGTAGAGTGAGTCGAAGTAAAAATAGAAGAATTATGCTCCACCTGCTTTTATGGCCCTTAAAAGAAAGCTCGAGACCGGATGAACTTGAGAAAAACAGGAAAACTACAAAAACTTTACAATATCCTTAATATTGAAAAATATATATACGAAAACTTACCATTATAGCCTTGTTTATACATAGATTATAGTCACACTTAGTTCATATAAAGTTTAATAAATGAGATTAAAGACATATTAATAATTATTACCTTCTCTTACGTCTATTTCCTGAGTATGAACAAAAGAAAGAGAGAGAGAGCTGTCTATAAAATATAGGAAGAGGTCGTAAGACGTGACGTAACCTAACCTAGGATTCTTCCAAATAATTTTGCATGTTGCACTTAAATTTTTATATTTTTGATAATAAGTGGTACGAGAGAAAGATCATCAAAATTTAACTATGTTAAGTATCTTAGAAAGAAAGTAGTGTAGGTTTTATACCAATTTAACTTAAATCAAAAGGCTACAAAACTTACATCATTCAAGTTTTAAGTACAGTACTTGTCAGTGATTCAATTACTTTCGAAATAGGTCTATTTAACCCAATTTACAAATAAATGTGCAAATTCATAAACCAACAGTGCGGTGTACTGAGTGCTATTCGTTAAAAGTTAAAAACTAGACATGATTTAAAGTGTTTCGTTAAAGTTCATTATATATTAATTCTATTATCAAAATGGAATTGGCTCTATTTGGCACATAATAACACTAACAGACAGTCAAGTATGTTCCCAAGACAACACACACAGACCAAACCTGAGTTGATTATATTTGATACGTAGAAGGGTCTGTCGAGAATCTCACAACAGCATCGAGGATGTACATATGGTTTGCAGGCCTAGTTTCATACAGCTCGAAACATGACTCCTGAGGGACTGCAAGCAAGCTTCAGAGTGACTATGCTACTGCTAAATTTCATCAGCACACAAGAACATTGGACCTAAACACCAAATAAAAAAAAGGCCTACAAGGAACAAATCAAGCAATAGAAGAAAGTTCGAGAAACCAAGGTAGGTAAATTATACATTTTAGTTTTAATAATAAATATTTATGAGAGAATGATGAAAATGAGAAAAATGGGTTTCTTCCACTAAAATTCTAATTTTAACTCAGCTAGCACAGCTATAGGACACTTAAACAATAAGTCACCCAAAATAATTAGAATGGACCCATTTTTCGAAGAAAAATCGGCAAAAATGCCCTAAAGACAACCAAAAGTTCCAGAATAGGGTCTGCCTTTTTTTAACTCTTTCTGTCACTTTTTCTTTCTCTTGTTGGAGAGAAACCTAGAGATTTTTGATACAACCCTGATGTTGGTACTACTAATTGTCAATGAAGTTGACAGATATTTCAAAATTAATTTAATTTAGATACATTTTAATTTTGTTTTGAGATAATTAGGATATACCAAAATGTTAGTTAAAATTACAATGGTAAGTTTCAAAATGAAGATTTTTGATCATATAAATTTTCTTTACTCTGATTTCCTAATTTCCTAATTCCTAACCTTATTGTTTGTTATTGTTTTTACTAAAGTTTATGTAATGTGCTTTCTCTTAATTTCAGAAAAATATCAGCTTCATTTCCACAAAGGGGCTTGATGCTACTGAAAAACAACAAATACAGTAAGAGCTAATGAGAGCTATCACCAGAATACAAGGTAAACTTTGATTTCTTTTACTTAAGTTAGCCTAAAATTATATATGATTATGATATTTACATAATCATGTAAAAAATTTGTACCTAAAATTGCTAATTTTAATAATTTGTTTCAGAATGAGAAGAATGTGCCTATGGAGGTCTCCACCTCTTGGTTTATTGTTACAAAGTTAACCTAGGATTACTGAGATTGTGAGTTTAAATTTTGAATTAAACGATAAAAAAGCATTAAATATGTGTCTTATTTCAACTATGAAGATTATAGGAACTGGTAAGCATATTTTATAGATATTATCTATTAAATAAAAATATAGCAAAATTCTAAATTTCTGTTAGGAAAATATAACCCGTGTCAAGTTAAGAAAGGATACAATTAAAAAGCTCATCAGCGATTTAGGGAAACAGCAACAAATGTTCCATTCACAAAGATCAAATCTAGATAGTGTTGTTAAAGTTAGTTTTATAGTTAGTTCCAAGAACGCGAAACATCAAAGCCATTTTCTGAGGAAGAGTTTGTTAAAGAGTGCCTAATAGATGCTGCATAACTTTTATGCCCAGAAAAGAAGAAAGAGTTTGAGAAAGTGAGCTCATCACGATGTACAGTTTTTCCACGTATAGATATGATGGCTAGTGATATCAAAAAAATATTGACAGAAAGATTGGCTGGTTTTCAAGCATTCTCGATTGCTTTAGATGAGAGTTCCGATTTATCTGACACAGCCGAGTTAGCTATTTTTGGTGGTGAAGAATTTGTAGTGACAGAAGAATTACTGGCTTCACGGTCACTACAAATGACTTAATCTAGAAAAACACTTGCCCCCTATGTACTAGTGATATTGACAGTATCTTTTTCAGCTTCAAACTCAAGTATCTCATTAATTTTCATTTGATTTTTCCAACAATTCGACTTGTTTCAGTGACTTTTTTTATTAATTATTCTATTTTGTATGCGCCTTGTGTTATATATCTGAATATAAAACTATAAATTTTACTTTAAAATAAAAATCGTATCCATACGCAAATAAAAAAAATAACTTAAGTGGCGCCTGCGGGGTTTATTATGTGATGTTTCATTAACATTTTTGCATTAATAATTAACATTCCATTATGGCTTTAAGGATGGTTCTCGGTGCGGTTCTAACTAGCGGTAGCGATTGCTGATTTGAGCAAGAGTCCTAGATTTTTAAGGCAAAACTATCTACCGGTCTCTATTATATTGTTGTTGGTTCTATTGATAAACTTGGTGACGG
The DNA here is from genome assembly GCA_030620095.1 of Kuschelorhynchus macadamiae. Classification (NCBI taxonomy): domain Eukaryota; kingdom Metazoa; phylum Arthropoda; class Insecta; order Coleoptera; family Curculionidae; genus Kuschelorhynchus; species Kuschelorhynchus macadamiae. The sequence goes on along the minus strand of JAUTXW010000774.1, from coordinate 821,089 downwards.
GGCAGATTCACCTAATGGTATCAAATATCGAATATATGGGGTTTTCACTTTTTGTTTTAAGATCCACTCATTTTAATTTTCAGTAAACAACTTTCTAGATAAAAATAAAAAAAACACATTATTATTGTAAAATTTTAAGTTTGAATAGTTGGCGCTGCATTAATTGATTGACATTTTCAGGTTATGTTACCATCGACTTAACCCTTAAGTGGTAACACACAGTCTCACAGACGCTACCGCATGGCTGGACATGCGAAATCTCCACACCACCGCACTTCTAAACGTCGGCCGATTTGGTAATTTCAGTACGCATCGATATACATTAGAGGTGAGCACGGCCTTTTGCGGAAGTGCGTAGGTTTCCAAATATTGTGAGTCAAACTGTCGATGCTGTCTGGCAGACGGAGTGTTAACGTTAACGTTAGTTTTTTCTCGAATTGTGAAAAATGAATCAAGGACCCAGTGGCTCAAAGCGAGTAAGATACGACGATCCAAATTACGAGGATACCGTTCTACAGTGGTATAAAGACGCAGCAAGCGATAACAGTGACATAGAGGCAGAATGTAATGAGAATTTTGCTATACAGAGCGATCATGACTCGGAGTCTGAAGTTGAAGGTAACAAATATTTTTAAATCATCAAAAGCTTTTAACATCGCTTCTATGATAGATAGTTGTTTAGTTAGTTAGTTAGTATCTTGGTATGTTTGGGTCAAATCTTGCAGTGCCATTTCCCGTTATTTTAATTTACTGTAATTTGATATATGTACAGGGTGTCCGGATTTGGTTGCAAAAGCAGGGTATCTCGCTTATTTTTAAAGATAGAACCTTGCGGTTTTCACGAACCTGAGCTAATTTTTTGTGAAACTCATGAAGCCGTAAACAAAATTTTCATAGCCTTCTTCGTTTATGAGATACAGGGCGAAATAGAAAATTTTGCATTTTAGGACCCCCCTCGTATCTCGGTTATCCTTTAACTTAACGCAAAGGGAAAAAATGCTGCTTATGCAGTTTTTTACGCTGGATCCAGTGGCGTAGTCATATTTTTCATTTGATTGTTATTTTTTAGATATGACCCAAAGTTTGTGACCAAAGTGTTTTTTTAAACGGGCCACCATGTATATTTGTCCAGAAATTTATTTGTCCTTTTAAAAGCTTTTCAAAAATATATAATAGTATAGGTCTATTTTAATAAACAACAACTAAAATCCTAATTTTTATAATTATCATCCCAAATTTTGCAGTAGGCCATGCAAAACGATGCCGTTTTCTTTTGTTTTCTTGGAAGCAAATGACATTTCCCAATTTTGTACGCGTGTATAAAATATAGCGCTAGTTTTTTGTATTTATTTATTGTGTAAAAATATATTTGTATTATTATGGAAGAAAACCAAACTTTTGAATATTATGAAAAGTACGATATGTTAGCTTGTTTTATATTAAGTAACCAAAATGTTGAAGCGGCTTCTGAGATGTATTTTAACAGGTAAATAGTTAATTTTTAGGTATGTTGAAATACTATTGCTTAATTTTTATTTAGATATCCAGAAAGGAGGCAACCTAATATATCCACTTTTTATAGAATAAAAAAGAATTTACTTAATCACGGATCATTTATCAAACCTCGCACGAAAACATATAATAAAGAAAATCGGGAGGCTGAGGAAATTACGGTTTTGGCTAATGCAGAAGCTTACACTACAAACTCTTGTAGAGCCAGTGAAAAGAGCATAGGGATTCCAAAAACTAGAGTTCAAGAAATTCTAAAAAAGCACAAATACCACCCATACAAATTTAGGCTCGTGCAGCACTTACAGCCAGGGGATGCAGAGCGTCGGGTAGTCTTCTGCAATTGGTTTCGAGAAAGGTGCGATATGGTTAGAGATTTTGAAAGGAAGGTTATATGGTTAGACGAAGTACATTTCAGTAATTCTGGTATACTCAATAGGCACAATGGTAGATTCTGGTCCCAGGAAAATCAACACCAAATATTTCCCAGAAGACAGCAGGGCAGGTTTGGTCTAAATGTGTCCTGCTTCATATTAGGAACACATATAAAATTTTATATATTTGAGGGAAATCTAACAGCCAATCGCTATATAGAAATTTTAGAGGCATCTATACCTGAATTATTTGACGATGTTCCTCCAGTGCAAATTAACGAAATTTATTTTCAACAGGACGGTGCTCCTGCACACAATTCTGGAATGACGAGATTATTTCTGGACAATAATTTTACCAATCAATGGATCGGAACAAATGGACCTATAAGATGGCCCCCTAGGTCCCAGATTTGTCGATTTTAGATTTCTTTCTATGGGGATATCTGGAAAGTAGAATTTACAAAGACCACTATAATAATGTCCAAGATTTATGAAATGCAATAAGAGAAAATTTTTGCTATTTACAAAATCATCCCGTTATTTTGCTTAATTCCTTAAAACGAATACGAAAATTGTGCGAAGCATGAATAGAACACAATGGAAATCAGTTTGAACAGTTCTTTTGATTTCCTTGGTTACTGTAGTTCTTATACGACAGTTAATTTTTGCTGAAAGGCTTGTTACATAATAATTTATTACTGTTTTGTTCTTGTGTTACATAAATCTAGGTAGGTGGTACTTTTTTGGTGCGAAATTGTCAATACATATTTTGATAAATAGATTTAATTACATATTTATTTTGATTTGTTGTTAGGATGTAGATATTGTTAACGACTTTAAATAAAAGGCAGCATTGTTTTGCATGGCCTACTGCAAAATTTGGGATGATAATTATAAAAATTAGGATTTTTGTTGTTGTTTATTAAAATAGACCCATACTATTATATATTTTTGAGAAGCTTTTAAAAGGACAAATCAATTTCTGGACAAATATACAGGGTGTCCCATTCAAAAAAACACAACTTTGGGTCTTATCTAAAAAATAACAACTCAAATGAAAAATATGACTACGCCACTGGATCCAGCGTAAAAAACTGCATAAGCAGCAATTTTTCCCTTTGCGTTAAGTTAAAGGATAACCGAGATACGAGGGGGGTCCCAAAATGAAAAATTTTCTATTTCGCCCTGAATCTCATAAACGAAGAAGGCTATGAAAATTTTGTTTACGGCTTCATCAGTTTCACAAAAAATTAGCTTAGGTTCGTGAAAACCGCAAGGTTCTATCTTTAAAAATAAGCGAGATACCCTGCTTTTGCAATCAAATCCGGACACCCGGTACATAAACCCGACGACAATACAATAGTATGGTGTCCAATCGTGAATGTCGTATACAGAGTGCTTATAAAATAAAGCTAAAAAAATACAACATAAAATAAATGAAAAAATATTAAAAAAACCTGTTATTTATACACTACTGAACTGAAAAATAAAAATTAATATAAACAGAGCTTTTAACAATTTGAGTATTTTCTTAAAAGTTTGAGGCATGAGATATCATCACACTTGATACAAAGCCTCAAGCTTTTAAAAAAATATTCAAATTTTTAAAAGCTCTGTATTTATGTAAGTTTATTTATTTTTACTTTTCGGTTTAATAGTTTATAAGTAAAAGCTTTTGCAAAAAAATATTTTTTATATTTATTTTATACTACATTTTGTGTAGTTTTGTATGTTTTGTTGTAGGTGATGAGAGTATGGATGAGATCGGAGAAGAAACTGAGAGCGTAGGGAGTGACAGTGGAGAAAGTATGGAAAATAGTAGGGGACACACGTGTAGGAAATTCAAAATATTACTATGGAAAAAACCGATTGCCACGTCAAATAGAGGGCGGCGGCCATAGCACAACATAGTTTTGCAGTTACCTGGTTTACGAGAAGCAGCAAATAATATTGGAGATGCTCTTGACCCCTTTTTAGTTTGGAAGCTCTTGTTCAGTGATGACGTATGTGAAACAGTTCTAAACTGGACGCTTTCATGGGATTTTTAGCATTTTACGCTTTCATGGGATTCTTAGCATTCACATCCATATTCAAACCTAATAATGAAAATTTAGATACGATATTTGCCACCAATGGAACTGGTACGGAAATTATCAGGTGTATTATGTCTGAAAAAAGATGTGCTTTTCTTCTGACATGTTTGAGGCTTGACGACCCAAAAACCAGGGATGTGAAAAAAGCAGTAAATCCAGCCGCTCCAGTATCAGAAATTTTCGATATTTTTATTAAAGACTGTCAGACGTCTTATTCCATAGGCAAATCAGCTTGCATCGATGAAATGCTTGTAGGATTTAGAGGTCGATGTCATTTTAAGATGTACATCCCAAATAAGCCTGTAAAATATGGTATAAAAATTATGTCTTGCACTGATGCCAGAACCAACTATCTTTTGAACGCATATATTTATACGGGTAAAAATTTTGATAGAAATGGACTATCAGACCAAGAAAAAACATTCAATAAATCTACACAGGCTGTATTACCACTTAGAAAAACCACTTTTTGGTTCAAATAGGTCAATAACTTTTGACAACTGGTTCACATCGATTGAGTTGGGGCAAGCCATGAAACGGAGAGGATTAACTTGTATAGGAACTCTGAAGAAGAACAAAAAAGAAATACCTGCTGCTTTCCTACCAATAAGAAATCGCGAAGTAGGAACAACTCTATATGGCTATTTTTAAATGTGTTCAGATTATTTGTTGCGTTTAGATTGACAAACAAAAATCTTTTTTGGCTTTTTCGCAAAATAAAAATATTTAACTTTAAATTAATATATGGCTACACAAAGGATATCACTTTGATTTCGCACACAACAAAAATCAATAAGGCTGTCCTTTTGCTATCGTCTTCGCACCACCATGGTAGTGTTGACCCACTAACCAACAAGCCTGATATTATTGCTTATTACAACTGCACTAAAGGTGGTGTCGACACTTTAGATGAAAAATGTAGCAAGCTTAGTTGTAGTCATTGAACACGCCGCTGGCATATGGCAGTGTTTTTTAAACTGTTTGACTTTAGCACAGTTAACGCATATGTACTCGATTTACAGAAACACTAACCATCTAGAACGCTCAAAATTTATCGAAAAATTAGCAGCTTGTAGAACCCCATCTCAAAAGAAGACTGGAAAGCAAATTTTTTTGAGGACATTAAAATTAAGTATATGTGAAATCTTGGGCGTTAATGAAGTAAACCAACCCTTGGAAATGCGAGTTGAAAAATTAGAAAAAAGAAAAGACTGCACACTTTGTCACTACAAGAAGAAAAGAAGAACGGCTTATGTTTGCTACCATTGCCAAAGACCAATCTGCTTGGAGTGCTCAAAAAAGTGTGTAGGGAGTGCGCCGAACAAGCCCAACTTTAGGCTTTGCAATTTTTTTTACCATTTGCTTGTTTTTTGTTGTTTTGTGCTAAATATTTGTATTTTTATATCCTTAATAGGAAAATAAATGTATTTTTTCCGATCCTCCTAATGTTACTTTAACGCCATTCACAAGTACCAATGTGTCAAAAACATAAAATAAAGTTTTCGATTCAAACCTTAAAAATAATTTCGAACAAATAAATACTAAATAAGATTTTTTGTATAGTTTTATAGCTAATGAATCATAACAAGCCAAAAAAAATTTGTCAGATATAAAAAATTATTTTTTTTTTTGAAAACGTCTCTCAGACGGTCGTTACCACTTAAGAGTTAAAAACAAAAAACTCTGCATTTTCTAGTCAGAAACATGGCGTTATTTTATTATTAAATTTGTCATTTGGAATATTGGAATATTTATTACCGAGTCATTGTAGAAATCAGGCACTTTGTCTAAAAATGAGGATTGTGAAGAGTTATATTGAACAATTTGAAATAACTCAGAAGCGAAACGTCGCAGAGAAAGCTGAGTGCGGATTCATGATTAGCGTCCAAAAATCAACCCTTATACCAAAAGTCGCCAAAATCGTCGCTGGTAATTATAAGTAAATAAATAGCCGTTCTTGATAACGTTTTGATTAACTGTAACTTTTTTGTTTTTAAAGATATCGAGGCAAAAAATAAAATTATAGGGTTAGGAGTCAAGTTTTTTCTAAGTTACATATGAAACAAAGCACTAACAACATATAAGCCTATCACCATAGAAGTTTTTACAAGAAGAACAAACTTATTAGGCTAGTCAATTGAAAAGAAGTTTTTAAATAAATATAGCTAACAGTTTCAGTCAAGTTTACAACTTAAAACTGGTACATGGAAAATAAAAAGAAAATGTATTGGCATCCTCACTGAAAAATAGGCAATACGCAGGCACAAAATTATACAAACAGAAATACGTATTTGCAAATAAGACAGAAAACAAGCAGATTACATTCATTATTAGAAGTTACCAAACTCGACAAAACAATTCAAAAATCGGTCACGAATAAATAATAAAATAAGACTTAAATTTCAAATATAATACAAGTACAATATATTCATTACACGAAGTCAAAATGAGGTTTTTTCAAACAAGTTTCTCCTAGTGCTCCAAAAATTCGTCCACTGAATAAAATACATTTTCAATTAAGAAGTCCTTTAATTGATTTTTTATTGACTTCTTATTACTTTGCTTGCTCATAAGCGCCCTGAACTTATTAAGACATTTAATACCCATATACTCTGGAGACTTCTGAGACAGTGATGTTCGACAGAAAGGCAAATGTAAGTCACTTTTATTCCTAGTGTTATGCTGGTGAATAACACTTTTTATTTCGTATTTGCTTAGATTCTTTAAGATGTACTTAGTGACATCGTAGATATACAGTGACCGTCTAAAGTCCGTTCCCCCCCTACTAATTTTTAAGCCAACCCGTATATCGCAACGAAATTTGGAGGGCTTAAATAGGAGATGAAAAGCTATTTTTTTATGAAAAAATGATAGCTAAAAGTTATAAAATGGCGGCTACGCGCCATCTTGAATTAATATTTTAAATACAACACCCCGCATATTATTCCATTTTCAAAATCTGCTCATTATTCTTAACATTTTTCTTTAATACACTTTATTCCTAAATGTAATTGTTTTCGAAATAATGACGTTTGAAAATTGAAAATCCAGTTTAAAATGAAGTAATGGTTTTAGTCACTTTCGATAAAAAATTCTGCTAACTAAATTTTTTAATTAATTTGCAGTTAAATCTTTTAATGAATTCGACTAATGAGAGGCGTAAAGACAGTATTTTAAGGATAAACAGTACCACTTACCGGAAAATCTTGAAGGTTACGAATTTGTTCTGTAAATTCACAAGGAAAAGAAATTAGTTGGTAAAAAAATATTTTATTTATTTTTGAATAACACTTATTTAACCCCAACAATAATTATTTTATCAAGTGTTCGATGTGGCCCCTCCTAAATCTTGACAATAAAGTGCCCTATTATGAATAGCTTCTCTACGTTGATGAAAGTCTGTTCATCTATTTCTTCACATGCTTCTCTTATTCTGCGTTCCAACTCTTCTATTGTTTGACATTCAGTGGCGTAGATTTTTAACTTCAGATATCCCCAACGGAAAAAATCTAGAGGGGTAAGATATATATCCATCGCCCAGGAAAGTTTGTATCGAGAAACTCTCTAGCCATGCGATAGAAATGGGGAGGTGCTCCGTCCTGCTGAAATATGATTTCACGATTTTCAAACTCTTCCTGATTGTTTAATACAATTTGTCTTATTCGAGGTTCAATTTCAGTTTCTAAAAGATTTCTGTAAAGATCTCCTGTAAGATTGCCTCTGATGAAAATCGGTCCAACAACGTGGTTGCCCAAAATCCCAATCATCGTACCAGTTGCTTGGAGCTTATTTAAAAGTTTGCGCAAATATGACCGCGAAATAGGGTTTTCGGGAAATCTATCGTTAAACATACAGACTGCTAGATGAAAATTTCTTCCAGCTTATCCAAAAATCAAAACTGCTTCAAATTTATCGTGTAAACTGCGAGCCATGGTCACACTTTTCATAAAATAATTAAGATGCTCAACGGACTATTTGACAGTTAGTTATCAAGATGTTACCGCGACAACGATTTTGTTTCCAACGCAAACTTAATCGTATTTTTGATTGAATTTGAAATGACCAAAATGTCAATTTTCAAACGTCATTATTTCGAAAGCAATTACATTTAGGAATAAAGTGTATTGGAGAAAAATGTTAAGAATAATGAGCAGATTTTGAAAATAGAATAATATGAGGGGTGTTGTATTTAAAATATTAATTCAAGATGGCGCGTAGCCGCCATTTTATAACTTTTAGCTATCATTTTTTCATCAAAAAATAGCTTTTCATCTCCTATTTAAGCCCTCCAAATTTCGTTGCGATATACGAGTTGGCTCAAAAATTAGTAGGGGGGGAACGGACTTTAGACGGTCACTGTATATTGAGGGCAATGTAAGAAATCCAAGTTTTTTAAATAATGGTTTGCATGATGTTCTTTTTCTTGCTTGGCTTATACATCTTATTATTTGTTTCTGGCTTATAAAAACCCTTTGGATGTGTGCCGAGTTCCCCCAAAAAATTAGACCATACTGAAGGTGAGAGTAAATCAGTCCATAATACAATACCTTTAAAACATCCACAGAGACAGTACTCCCAGCTGAGCTTCTGATCGATATACAAACCAAGAAGTTTTAGGGCCCTAGTACTTTCTATGGACTTCCCTGCCACTTTTATTAGCAAATCGTAATTGGTTGTTGAATTTCTTGGAAGAAATTCCATAAACCATGTTTTCTTCATATTAAGCTGTAGAACATTCATTTTACAATATGTAAAAAATTCTACAGAAGTTTTATTGCATATTGCTAAGCAACGTTGTTTGTTGAGTTATTGTGATAGTTATGATTATATATGTGGTATTTCGCAAATTTAGCATTTGCGAAAGAAGTGATATACTTTCTGAATAATAAAAGTGCAACCGCTTGCCCAGTTTCTGCTATTACCACAGTATATCAAGAGAATGTTCAATTCACTTAGTTTTGAGGGAATATAAATATAATGCATTTAATTTTTGTAAAACCTATACAGCCGGTTGCACAAAACTTAATTGCTGTTTAGAATATTTAACCGAACTTTCGGATTTAACAAGTTGCTTATAGAAATCTAAACTTTAATTGAGCTTTCTGCAACCGACCGATAAACTAAGTAAAGAACAACGCCAAAAGAGGATGTAGTTTTGTTTGGAACTTTTAAATAGATGTAATGAGAATAACAATTTTTTAAAAAATATTTTATGGATCGATGAGAGTTCGTTCACTACAAGAAAGGGTTGTAAAAAATACGGGATATTGGTCTAGAAATAATCCTAGACAGATACACAAAATAAAAACACAAGGGTACCAGTGTTATAGGTACATATATTTTGGGTCCGATATTTATAGACCAAAAGTTAACCGGAGATCCTTATTTTCATCCCTTAGAGCACCATATAACACAATATATAGAAGGTCTACCCGTAAACATATCAAGAGCAGCAAGACGATGCGTGTCCTCACAATGTTGTGCGAGTCAAAATTTTTTTTAACGTGGAATATTCCAGGAGTTAGATAGGGAATTGTGGAATTATTGATTGGCCCGCAATAGACCGGACTTGACATAATAGATTTTTTCTTTTGAGGACATATAAAAAATTACGTGCACATAACTCATTGTAATAACGTCGTGGGACAAGAACAAATAATTTCAGCGGCAATCAATCAGTTTGGAGACAATCTGGAAATATTATTAAATGCCAAAAATCATTAAATTACAGTATATGAAGAATGTGTTCAGCAAAAGTCAGACACAGCAGAATTTAGAATAGTTAAAGAATTTTATACATTTTTATTGCGAATTTTCTTATTATACGTTAATTTGTACGTTGTTGTTGCAGACAGCCATGGCACAATGCAAGAAAATTAAAATTTCATATTTTTGCCGATGTGTAAAAAACGAATGGATTAAAATATAAAGTGTCTTATATCATTGAAATTGGAATAACGTATTCTATTAAATACATATATAATCTAGATGGTGTTTTACTAAAATAAAAATAAGATAGGCTTACATGTCAGAAAATTGTTAGTGTAATGTTTTACATGTAACTTGGAAAAAAACTTGGTTATTAACCCTACAGTTGGTTTTTTACTTATCTTGATATCTTTAAAAACAAAAAAGTTACAGCTAATCAAAATGTGGGTCTTGTTCACTCTGTTCTGTCAGACTAAAAAAATAAAATTTGCGGATGAAACACTTTTGACCTAGAAAAAAAAAATAAAAACAGTGTTGCCAAATTGCCCTACATTTCTTGATTTATGATGTAAATATCTTGAACTTAATTCTGTGTTGCCAGTGATTGAGCTGTACCGTTTTTTAACCTACGGCTTTAATGATGATGCCCTCGGCGCCTAACCTAGTGCTAACCCGGTACCAATTCACCGACTGTATCAACGACTGCCAGCTCTGCTGGCAGCTTTTCTACTGTATGGATTTTTCCATTATCAATAATAAACCCATATCATATGGCTTTAATAATGATGTCTTCGGCACATCCCCTGGAGCTAACGCTTTACTGTTTCACCTTGTGCTCCTAACGACAACGTTTCAACTATGCAACAAAATATTAACAACACTAATAAACAGTAATGTATTCTTCGCTGATAAAATAAAATAAAATTTGGCAACATTGCTTGTTGAATACGAGGAAAAGGCCGATTAATCATGAAATGTCAATTGTACATATTTTGTTGCTACACTTTTAACTTTAGTTCGTTAAAAACTTAAATTAAAGAAGGGTATATTATATAACAATATACTCTAATTATTAACATAATTAAAGTAAGTGTAGACGTTTATAACCACAAAGTTACAACTATTTGTTATGCTTTTGTGAACATCCGCAATTTCTTTTGCTGAAATGTGTTTATTTCGCGGTAAGCTCTACAGTAAAAAAAATTATACCCCTAAAAATACGCCAATAATAAAATAATACCCAGGTTGCCTATCTATTGAATAAAGAAAAAATATTTTTTCACTTATATAAAAAATATTCGGGTATTTTATTTATAGCCTTTTAACAATTTAAAATAGTAAAATGTATATGAAAAAATCACTAAAATCGACGATGGTAGGAGAAAGTAAAGCATTCTAATGAACCATGGGAAGGTGTAAAATCGAAGATTTATTTGACTATATCTTCGCATAACTTAATTTTCAAATAAATTTAGTTCACTAATAAGGCACCAACTTGGACTTACCTCGGTCTCCAATTAGTACTGAAATATACACCACACGCGAATAAAAGCACCGAAAACACAAAAACGTAAATGTTAAACTGCATGATTTAGACATTTTATCAGTCATTTTGAAATTTATCAGCTGAAATTTACCTTGACAGTACTGAAAGTATGCCAGTAGTAAAGAATATATTATTGTCTAGCTAATGTAGTCCAGTATAGGGCATAGACAAAGGGAATACAAATTTAGTAATTATTTACTTTTTTACAGCAACGTCGATTTTGATGATTTTTTATATATAGGTGGATTTTGGGGTTGTGATCACGAATCCGAAGTCAAATTTTCGGTCGAGTTTCGTTCTTGAGTTATTTATCCTTAAAATTCATAGACTTTAAAATCCCAATTTTCCTTTTCTTCTTTCTTCTTTTTTACAAAAACGGTTGGTTCTATGTGTAACTACTACAAACAATTATGAAAGACGTAATAAAACACTATTCTTGATTTTATTGCCTTATTTTATCAAAAAAATTGGGAGTAACTTGTTCTTCATGTTGGCATTTTGACAATCTTGCAGTGGCGGCTGGTGGGTCTCAGACACAGGGGGTCAATAATCTCACCTAAATATATTTTGGCAAAAATATACCAGAATTGTTAAAAAAACCGCATAATAACTATTATTAAGTAAGTCTTACCCTAATTTCTTTTATATTTTAAGTCGATACTCCTCTCCTTTTGATTCGCAAAGTGATCCATGACCTTTTCATTGAAATTTGGAATATTTTTCACCGGTTTCCTTTCGAAGCTTAACATAGCTAATGCATAAAACCTTGACTGTCCCATTGTGTTTCGCATAAAGCATTCTAATTTCTTGCGGCTCCCTGAGGCTAAAGAAAAAATTGTATCGCGCTCCTAGTTAGAAGAGATCCACTCTGTGAACTCGCGATCACCACTACCCACAAGGCCACTAGATGGCGCTGGATGTTTATTGAACTTTTTTAATGATTCTAAAAAATATCACTACTAGAGGGACCTACTAGTCCAGTCTCATAGCTGCTCGAACTTTCGAGAGATTTAAAGTTTACGCGCTCGGCCTATATAAAGCCGGCATCACACCACAGCGTGAACGAAGCGATAGAAGCGAAAGAGTGCCAACTAGCAGTGAAGTTGCTACCTGTGCGATAAGTGATTATAGTGAGTTGAGTATAGTGTGTTTTGACAAGTGTAAGGCGGATACTGTACGTGGAAAGATTCAATGTGGGTAGTCGTGATCGCAAGTTCACAGAGTGGATCTCTTCTAACTAGGTGGTCCTCGGAGTGTCACTCGCGGGCGCAGCGCGATACCATATTTTCTTTAGCCTCTGGGAGCCGGAAGAAATTAAAAGGCGTGTCGCATGCGGCCCGAGGGCCGCGGGTCGAAGACCCTTGTATAGGCGCTGTAATTATCTGCAAATTAATTATGTATATTTGATACATACATAAGATGGATCGGTACCAGTTGGAGCGCGGAAATACTAGTTGAACTCGTACCCGGTCAGCATCAGATTAGGCACCTTAGGCATCGTCAATAAAGCCCTAACACTAAGGGTGATCATCACTTCGCAACGGCCCTAGGCTAATGCCTAATATTAGACTTCCGCCAGGGATGTACTTCTTTTTGTGTTGGAAAATGTTTGTTAATTTTGTTATACGTTTTCTGCTTTAAAATTATTCAGAGTTCTCTTTTTCCGTTGTAGTCTAGTAACTATGTCAATACGAACTTTTTTTAGTTTGAAGGGGCCCTAAAAGCTCATTAGCCTAGAGCCTCCGAAAATCACAAACCGCCACTGGAAGATTCCTGAAGATGCATCGTGCAATCACAGGCAAATCGTCGAAAAGTAATTCTAATCTGACACGGTCTAAACCCAAGAACCATGATTTCTTAATTGATTCCAGCCTTGAAATCTTCGGTACTATGTTACACAAAATGCTATTGTTGCTTGATGACGGCATATCCTAATATTGAATTTCTTTAATTAATTCCAATATATGATCCGATATCCCTGCCGAACTTTTAACTAGTTTTACAGATTTAAATATTAACGCAAAATTAACATAGCCGGACGCATATTTGGACCTGTTTTAGACTCCGACTGGGATCAGTTCCATAATTTCAACTATGGAGATCAGTTCTAGTATTCGACAGCCAATCCTAATTCCTATGGCATCTTTCTTGAGTGACGTAATCTACCAGATAAGAGAGGGTAACAGTCCTTACAATATGAAAATGCATAATATGGCATAATGTTTTAGGAAACATGATTTTTAAGCCTTTTATTTATAATTTCGAAAATAAAATAATTTTTTCTCCTTTCATATTAATGTTTGAAAATCACTGACTAAATGGTAAATTTTGGTTACATTTTTAGGATAAAATGTATGTAAATGTAAACTACAATTGTCTATTTGATTTACCACGTGTTCGGTGGATGCCTGTGTTCGGGGTCAAAAGAGTGCAAATATTATTCATACGTAAAATCTACATTTTCGATGCGAAATTTCTGGGAATTTAATTCGGTTTCCGCGATTTTTATACTTCCAATTGTAAAATCATATCGGTACTGAGAAGAGGGCTTCTATGGCGGGCAAAAAAAAATATTAGATTTTGTGAGGTTATAAAAACTCTTTTGCACATATAGGTGTAAGTATAAACTTTGTCATTTATTTATTTACATTACATCAGTTTAATATAAAAATTAGTAAAAAAAGCACAATTAAGGATGGAAGATTTCGCCCAAGTAAATAATTTCCGATATTGTTCCTAAAATTGACACTCGATTACCCCTTAAAATAGGCAAACTAATATTTAACCAAATTCAAAAAAGGAGTAAGTTGTCAATTTGAGCTAACTTTTTTTTTATTATTTACAGGGTTTTTCTTATAATTTGGCACGCTTTTAAAGGCATTATTTGAAGTAATACAAAAAAGTTTAATACAAAAGTTTTTATTTTAATTGCAATTCCTTCTTTGGTCTAGCAACCCATGAAAGCCAAACAGAATTTAATGAATGTTGGATCTTGCTTAGCCATGGATGACGACGCATAACAAAACAAATGAACTGAAATAATATATTAAGAAAAGTTTGAATTTTGAGTCACCGTTTGAATGTTATGGGGAGGTGCGCCATCTTAATGCCAAATAATTATAATGGCGAATCGGAATATTCTCCAAAAACTCATCTATTGTGTGCCTTGGAAAACTTAAATTTCGATCTCCTGTTAAAGTTCCCTCAAAGATGATGGGTCCTATTACTTTATTTTTCAGTTGACCACTGCGACCCTGCTTTTTCTCACCCCTTTTATTTTATGGGGAATTTACGATGCCCAGAAATGTTTATTTCCCCTGTTAAAGATATCCGAGATCACAAACGTGGCTTCATCTGACTACACCACTTTGTCAAGAAGTTGGTTATCGATTTCTAATCTTCTTAGTATGTCTGCAGATAATCGGTATCTCTGTATTTTATTGTCTTCTGATAAATGTTGAAGTGGCTTGATTTTATAAGTGGGGTATCCTTACTTTTGCAAGGAAGTATAAATCTTTGTCCATGTCTTACTCCTAATGCGTGAAACATCCGGTATTGAGCAATATGGATTTTTTAGAAGAAAATTTATTTTTAGCAAGTTTTCAATTTTATCAGTATGCAATAAATTATTTAAATCTTCTTCACTATTGTCTTTACAGACTATATTTTTCCTTTGGAGAGTTTTTTTTTGGGTATGATTTTTAACAATATAATCTATTGCTTGCCTGGATGGAATTCTATTCCCTGGATATTTAATCTGATACTGCGTTTACGGCATTATTGCCATTTTCATATTAGAACTACACGAAGTTTTTGTCCTGGGTAAAAAGCATTATATAAGAAAAATTATTACTATTACTATTACGTTTATGCATAAGTAGTTATTATTTCAGTTCATTTGTTTTGTTATTTAGCCTCATCCATGGCTAAGCAAGATCAAACATTTATCAACTTTTGTTTGGTTTTCGTGGCTTGCTACACTAAAAAGGGGATGCTCTATTGCAAGAAGAAAACGAGTAGATTGTATTTTTTAAATAAAATATCGAGTATATATATATAGTTCGGTTCATTAATAATATTAATTGTGAGTATTAAAAATAGCGAACTAAAACACCAAATAAGTAAATCTAGCACGTTTATTATTAAAAATGTAAATGTAGCTTTGGAATGGCCATTTTGAACGATGCATGTCACTCCTCAACATTTTTTCCGGAAATTGTGTTTGCATTTGTTATTATATTACTACTGAAAATTCTAATGAAAATGGGGATTTTTACTCATAAATTTTAATATTAGGTCATTCAAACCATTAACAAATTTATGTTGACAGTAAGAGTATGATTTAGAGATAAACGACAAGTCGAAACCCAATATAAAGGACGAAAATTTAACCGCAGTTAAAGAGGTCCAATAATTAAATTAGCCTGGTAATTTTATCAGCCACTTAGCTCATTTAAACTTATACCATAACAGGCTGTTAACTTTTTAACAAAGGTTAATAATAAACATTGATCTAAACAAAATTTAGTCAAAAAATGAAAGTGTCTGATTGGTCTATTTCATGATGAGGGTAATATTCATATATAATATCATACCACACCATTTTATTTTTATATAAACTTAACTTACTTTCTGAGCAAAAATGAAGCCAATTGGATAAGTAGTTTTCAATACCGAATTTTTAAATATTACATAACCATATGGAATCACTGCAAATTTTTTCAGATCGTCTGATTTTTTACGCAATTTATTAGGTCATTTTGATTAAGTTTTGAATTTGAACTAAAATCTTGTCTCTATTTGATGTTGGATTTTTGAACAAAATTTGAATCATTTGAAAAAGTAGTTTTTGACATTCTTTTTTTAAACACTTTATATGCTTCTTTCATATTGTATTTCCGAAATTCAGTTGCTTTTAGTAGGACAACATAAACTCTCGGTGGCCCATATATGTATATACCTACCAAAAGTTAGATTCCTATCTGAAAAGCTGATTGAACTGTTCGGTATACCAGTTACAACGTCACTCGGTATATTTGGCTAACAATATTTTTTAAAAAATGGGCATTTAAAGCATCTACGTCAGTTTTCTGTACACAAATTCCGGGAAATACTACTCCTAAAATGTCATCGACCTTCCCGTTTGTTTTTCACCTGAATTGAGTTATTTAAATAAAAAAAACTCTTGAATAATAGAATTCAAATCTATTCATTATTATGCACAATGATAATAAGCATGTTTACGTTTGCCCGACAGCTGGAGTCGTCCCCCGCAACCCCTACCAGGCTGGAGGGCCGTAGACAATGGCGGGCCTCTCGCGGAATTTTTATATGACAGGTCAAAAATAATTTAAACAAATAAAATATAATAATCGTTCCTCAACGCTGTGGAATATTACATTTCCTTGTTCACAGTTTAGAATTTATTGTGCCCCTATATTCCCGTCTAAAGCATTGTTATGGTAAAATTACATAAACAAAGCTTGGGGCTTTATATTTCTCGAGACATGTACAACATGTATGGAAAACGTCAATACAATTACATTGAATTACCTAATTAGTTAAAGCAGTTACATACTACATAGAAGTGTATATAAAAACAAAGTACAAAGAAAACA
The DNA here is from genome assembly GCA_030620095.1 of Kuschelorhynchus macadamiae. Classification (NCBI taxonomy): domain Eukaryota; kingdom Metazoa; phylum Arthropoda; class Insecta; order Coleoptera; family Curculionidae; genus Kuschelorhynchus; species Kuschelorhynchus macadamiae. Next base: position 804,240 of record JAUTXW010000774.1, on the reverse strand, counting down.
GTAAATTACTAAAAGTCATGACATTCAAAGTATGCTCTTAAACCATAAAAGCTATATTTAATTAGCAAGTCTTTTACATTTCGCTTGAAAAGTGGAACGCTTTTTAAATTTTTCAAATAGTCAGGTAGGCGATTATAAATTTTTATTGGAAGAACTGCTGCTTCATTTGCTACAATACTCAACTGGTGCTGGGGTAACAAAATATTAGTTGTGCTTCTTAAGTTATAATTGATTTCTCTTTCCGTAAATCCTACATATAGATCCGGGTGTTTTTTAATATATAAAACACAAGATAAAATGTACATTGAAACCACAGTCAATATTTGAAGTTCCTTAAACAGCCCTCTATAGGAGGTTAAACGGGATTTAAACAATATTGTTCTTATAACACGTTTCCGCAGTAGCAACACATTATTCAACGCTGGGGATCCTTTCCAAATTAAGATGTAATAGTTCAATTTAGAATATATATGTGCATAATAATATGTTTTTAGCACATTAGTATTCACGAAATTTCTAAGATTCAGAACAACGTAATTTTTAGTAGCTAAGTCCTTACAGATCTGATCGATGTGGTGAGTCTACTTAAGCTGTGAATCTATATATAATCCCAAAACCCTCGAAACAGATTTTTGCTTAATTAAACTGTTATTTATATCTACATAAAGGCTACAATCCAGGGAAAGAGGAGACAACCAAACCATTTCCGTCTTAGAAACATTTAATGTCCAGAAGTTCTGCTCACAATAGTTGCTCATCCTCTGTACACATGCATGAGCCGTAAGTGAAAGATCACCGACACTCTTTGCTGATACTATAATACTCATGTCATCAGCGAATTATGAAATAAAACAATTCTGAAAATTAATTTTTAAATCATTAATAAATAAAATAAAAAGTATAGGTCCTAACGTGCTCCCTTGCGGAACTCCAAAATCGACAAGTTTTGGTTTGGATTGTGTTACGTCTGGAAATATTGACCTTGACTTTTTGAACTCTATTTTCTAGGTAGAATGAAATAGAATTACCACAAATACCCAAAGATTCTAGTTTAGAAATAATCATATTATGTCTAATCGTGTCAAATGCACGAGAAAGATCAAAGTTGATACAGAAGGTTTTGTTCTTTCCATCTTCATTTGTCATAACACATTTAATGAGCCTTAATAGAGCATCTTCTGTAGAAAGTCCTTCACTAAATCCAAATTGCGAAGTACTCAATATTTGGTTGAACGCAACAAAGTGTTTAAGATTCTCACAAAAGGCATTTTCAAAGAGCTTAGAGAAAACAGAAAGTAAAGAATTCCCGCGATAATTGTAAAGCTGATCTACTGCCCCTTTTTTGTGGATAGGGATTACCACAGCCTGCTTTAACAAGGATGGAAATACTCCATCATCAAAACACTTATTAATTAATGCTGCCAGTGGATATTTAATGTATTCCACCACGTGCCCTAACAGTGAACAGGGAATTTCGTCAAAACCCTTAGAATCTTTTTTAGTTACTTTTTTTAGTATCACGCTAACTTCATCGAGTAGAATATAAAGTAGCTCCATGTTTTCATTCGGTATCTTATATGACCTGTTAATATTCAGATTTAGTTGTAATTGATTTTGCTGGATGAGATAAAAAAATTATTAAATTCTTCAGCAGAATTGTTGATATTAATCCATGTCACCGTTTTTAAGTTCACTCGGTACACATTTAGGTGCATTGGTCGAGGTTTCATTTTTTATGATTTTCGATGCTGCAGCTGAATTATTTTCGGCTGCTAATATTTGATTATTAAAAAAGTTACGTTTGGCAGTATAAATAATGGTTTTGTGTGTTTTTTTTTTAGAGCTGAGTACAGTTCGTAGAGAAGGTTGGAATTAGTTTTTTTATAGGCTTTAAGAATATCACGCAACATTTGTCCCCTATTTTTAATTTCATTTGTCACCCATTTGTTTGCTTTTTTTTCTTTACTATTTTTTACATGACGTTCTACAGGAAAGCAATTAAAAAAAATTTCGCCTGTATTGTGGCTCTGTTCAAAATACGCATTCCAATTTTTAGTGGCTACTGATTCAATAAATTTATTAATATTGTGTTTAGATTTAAAATTCCTACAATAAAAAGACGAAGTAGTAAACAGGCAAATAACACGTTGCATGTAGTGATCAGACAGATCACAAAAAACTGTACTACAATCTATTTCTACTAAATTTACGTTAGTAAAAATGTTGTCTATAATTGATTTATGATTGCCCTGAATTCTAGTGAAATCATTTATACGCTGAGAATATCCATAAGCAGAGAATAAATGCAACAGTGATTTTGATTCTGTCGATGAATTATTTACGTCTAAATTAACATTAAAGTCTCCACATATAAATGCTTTCTGATCACAAAAATATTTTCTAGATAATATATGGTCAAGGAGCTCTACAAAATCAGGAAAATTACTCCGAGGCGGCCTATATAAACACATAAATAACAAAAATGGCTACTTAATGAAAATGAAACTGAACTGACAATGAAAATTAGCAAATATATAATTTGTTAAAATAACATGCTGAATTTCAGCTTCTGAAAACCAAGTCTCAGTCAAGCATACAATATCTGGAAGATTAAGGGACTCTAGTAAAACATAAAGTTCTGTCAATTTAGTCCTCGCACTACGAATATTTAGGTGGCTTATAGTAAGGTTATCATCCTTGGCTGAGTGCTGCCACTGAATTGGGTTGGAATTTTCTTTGCAACTGACTTTGTACTGAATTTTTCCATGGTCCCTTGCTCCACCGTTTGATGTTGTTGTTCCATCATCACTGAAAGCTTCACTGGATGAAGGTTGGTCAGCTACACTAGTTATTCTATTCAGATCAAGTTTGGAGAAACCTGGTTCGAATCATTTTTAAAAAATTTGTTTTGTTTAGAACATAATTCCTTAGAATAAACTCAATAAGCTCCCTTTTGGAGTGGAGATCCAGAAATCCTTTCTTTGTAGTGCTTATTAGTAGAACAGAGGTGGTTTCCTTATCCTTGAAATAGGCATGTAGACAGAGGTTTTGTTCCTGAATTAATTTGTTTAAAACAGGCCGATGAGTATGAAAGGGACTCCCAATTAAGATTATATTAGTTTTTGATGCTATACTCTCTAACCTGTCTAAATCACTAACTGCAATATGCTTGTCTCCAATTGCGTTTGCTGAAGGGACAAACAGAATGATGAGGTCGTTCTTATCGAAATTCCTACCCAAATCTAGACATTCATTGATCATGTCCCCTAATACTGTCCTGTCTCTGAATTGGCTGCTGCTGTCAAATGAAAAGTTCGAAATGTTTTTTACTAATGAAGCACAATGCTTTATGGTTCCATCACCAACGACAAGTAAACGCCTCCTCAAATTCTTCCTATCAGTCTGAACTGGTGCGGTGTAAAGATCCTCAATTTCCTGATGTAGTCGCTCCACTTCGTGACTAGAAACCCGACTGACTAAGGCTACAGTATTGGCGTCCTTGAGGTTAATCTATCTAATCTAATCTGTTGTTGCAGTAGTTTAATCTCTTTTGAGTAACTAAAATTCTCAATTTCAAAAGTTTCCACAGAAGTTATAAGGTTCCTGTTGAGCATAGTCAGTTCCTCAGTATTTCTCTCCAGTGTGATCCGTTTTTATTCCCAAGAAGAAAACTGATTGACGACATCTTTTTCCTTATTGTTAAGTTCTTCGACTTTTTTAGTCAAAGCCTTATTATGTTCATTCAGTCTTTCCAATTGCGCTGTGAACTGTCTGTAGCGTCCTTTTCGAAACTCAGGCTAGAGCGTTTAATTCGTGCAATATATTTTTCTTTGATTTTTAGTTATTTTTCGAGTGCTTCGAGTTTAGTTTCGTAGTATTTTTTTGGGCTCTTTAATCTTGAGATGTTGGATTTGACAATTTGAGGAATAGAATATTCTATAACCTCCTAATTTAATAATTTCGGTAGCCCGATTCATGCTACTAGGGTGGAAAACTGCATGGCAAAACACTAAACAGTAGTTTAAAAATTCTGCAACATTTGAAAGATTGTTGCATCCTGAGGCAATAGTCACAATACTAAAGAAGTGTGTTGCTAAAACTCTTAACAAATGCGAAATGTTTTTAGTAGTTATTGCTTGATCTCAATGCAGAATAACAAACACTGTAATCTGGAACGCAGTCGACCCTACTGGTATTGTAAACAAATTAAAACCTTTAGGTTAACTAATTAATTTACTGAAGATTTCTTGATGATATTATTAATTTTATGACCGCATTAAACGTTATAACATAATGCAAACACTAATAAAAAGGATTGTACTATGTTTAATAATTAAGAGTTTTTTTTATTCAAGATTTGAACTTTTTTTTTGAATTTTTCGATAATCGCACGTTACATAACGACTACGTTCGAGGATCACGATGTGAATTAAGTGTGATGAGTGATTTAAGAACTCTCTTACATTTTTTGCAAAGTGGGGAGTGGCTCCATACTTTTGAAAAAATATCCTTAGATCTAGATTTCCATTATTATGGAATATTGTTTTGCTGTTGTGGTACTAAAAATGTTTGGAGAAAATTAGAATAGAGGTCTCCATTTAAGTTGTCCTTTTCAGGGACAACAAACGTTTACTTTCCCTTTACGCTGGCGCTGTGAGTGACATTCAACAATCCAATGAGGATTTTCGTCTGCATAATACTGGCAATTTTGACGATTAACCTAAAATGGAGGTTAGTTAATAGGACTTAATAGGTTTGGAGTGGTCGAAATCGAACCGAATGGTCGATTTCGTCTTTTATAGGATCCTTGTTAACGGAAAAACATTTGGGGGTACGTGAGGTGTAAATAAGGATAAACTTACAATAATTGCAACAATTCATGAATATATGACATTGTACCATAACCATCTGAGGCCAAATGTTAATCAAAACAATCGATCAATTGTTATCAGAACATCAGGTTAATCCCTCTCATTAACAACACTATTTACGTTTCATTTTTTAAACTTTGGAAGTTGATATTTTTTCTTTGATTTATTTTGTCAAAATAAAAATATTCGTTTGATTTGGGTATGAATTTTAAGACAGCTTTGCTCTATTTTCGTCCATCAAAATATTCACAATGTGTGAGTTAATATTGCCCTAGTTTTTGTAATAAACAAAAAAATACAAATCAGTCGTTTTACTAAAGGTATAAATAAAATTGTAATTACTTTTTTGCAACAAACCGTTCTACAAAAATAAACCTTTTAATGTGAGGAGTGTTACTACTGTCGCACGATGGATCGAGGTATAGGGATCCAGCGGCCATAATTCAAGCAAAGTACATAATTTATTGAATTTGGACAAAAAATAATTTATTTAATGTACAAAATTTATAAAAAAGTGTTTTTACATTTTTTATTGAAATGAAGCTAAATGGGGGATGGGGTTGACTTATAAGCGAAAAAAATAAGGTTTTTTTAAAAGTGTCGCTAAATAATATCGGCAACAGAATTATATACAGATTTTAAATTTTATTAGCAATGTAACTGAAAATGTTACCCTTGGAATAACCCACCCCTTTGCTTTATCGGGGCGAGTTTCAAGAAATGGTTGGATTAAGTTAGATTTGGCAAATCAATTTAAAAGAGATAGGAAATTATAATAAAAAACAGTTTTCAGCTAGCTAGTTATTACATATTTTAATAACAAAATTCATATTTTTATAAAAAAAATGACAGAAACATATTATTACCCTAACAAAAGTGTAGACTATACTCAACCCAAATGTTCCCTCAAAAGGTAAATAAGAAAAGTAGATACATATATATACATATAACTGAATCGTAAAACAAAAAAAATATAAAAAAAAGTTTGGTACTCTATAATCTATAAAAGCAGTTCTTTGGCTTCTTCATGTAGCTCCAAATATTCTTTTTTTATCCACGTATGCCGAAATGCTGCCAAATAAGGGTCAGATGATACAAGGAGACAATTAAAAACATCTTGATTGGTGGCAAACCGTGAACATTTTCGACTGTTGTTTTTCCTGAACCTTTTAAAGTCTTTATTTCTGGCCTCTGCTGCTTCTTCACTCAACTGTCCAATTGGTAGACAAGCTGAGCAAATAATAGCAGCACCATGAATAAGAATACGATGTACTGTTGATGGCATGTAGTACCAACTGTATAAAGATACATAGAGCTCAGCAGTTTCAAAACAAAATTTTCCAAATTTAACATCATTCAGTGGACATTCGCTTACCAAAACTTGTAGAATATTTGCAAATTTTTGAATAAGTAACTGACTAACACCAGTTACTTTCGAAACTACTTCTATATCATGAAAAAATCTCCTGGCTGTATTTCCATCATTCGAAGTTCCAGTCCCTTGTCGCGGAACGTCAACTATTATACCCAGTTTTTGTTTTAGTTCTTCTTGTATTCTTTTTTTGGTTGTTTTCACTATCTCTTTTTCCTCAATACTTCGAGCACTCCATTTTTCAATGGGGAGTTTATATGAAATATGTAAAATGCACTCCACGAAGCGAATCCAAGCATGCAAATTTGATACCCCATATTGAAAGGCGGTTTCGTCTTCTTTTTTTTGAATGATTTTATCTAGGCTGTTCATTTCTGATGGTTTAGCTTTACAGATGCAGCATGCTGAAGACGATGTTTCTGTCAACACTTGCCCCACTTTACCATCTAACATAGTCAGTGATAACTTATGACAAACTTCAAATTGTTCAGGTACCACAATGTCAGTATTGTTCAAATTTCCAATTTCTTGGATATATTTTTTTACTATGTTTGTTGTATTTTCCGGAGTTTCTTTACAAAATTCAAAAAAAACTGGTCGGCAAAAGTTTGGTGATGAAGGATTTGGATTTTTCCACACTATAAAATTGTTTTCGGATATAATTTGAAGTGGAACTAGGGAAACAACAAAAACACTCTCATCAGAAATATTTGAATCACTAAAATTTTGTTTGTAAACACTATTTCCTGACGATCCGTCACAGCCCCATTTGGAAATTAGAGTAAATGACCCAGATCCACTTTTTTTTGCATTGTCTAGTACATTATTTAACAAAAATATCCTCTTTGTTGTGTGATCCAACAGATTTTGTAGTTACAGTGATGCTCCTCTCTCGCTTATTATGGGATTCGGTGGATAACATTCCAATTTTGCAGCAGAAATTTGGTAGTAGCTTGGAAAAACAGCTGTGCCTTTTTCTTCGCATTGCTTTCTCAAATGCTGATACTGATATTTGGATAGTTTTAGGTCTACCATTAATGCTAAAGCTTCAGTTTTGGAGAATTGCTTCGGACATTGTTCTTTATTTAAACTTTTTGCCCCCTGTGATAATATTTTTTAATGACATCGGCTTCTTCTATTTTGCCACTAGCTAACAATTTTCTTATTAAAAATTTCTCTATTTCTGCCAAACTTAAATCATAATTTTTTTGACTTAATTTTCTTCTTTGACTCCTTTTAGAACTTTCTTCAAAGAGTTTAGAGGGTCTCCCTTTTTTTGGGGCATTTGATAGACATTTATCATCAATAAGTATTTTTTTTCCAGCCACGAAGAATTTTTTTTAAAAAAAACATGTTTAGTTCGATTACTGTCCCTCCATCTTCGGCGAATTTGGCTTAGAAATATTTTTTGTAACTGCTTCTTGAGGGCCTTAAATCCATCATCGGTCAGTTCAAAATGCTGCTTAAGGCTTGTAAAAAACAAATCGTCATTTCCACCACAATTTACAAAAAACTCTGCCAAAGTACACCTACTAACACGAACCATATTATTTTATTTAATGGGAAAACGTAAAATAATTGTATTTCGGCGATGAACAAAAATCAACTACTTTAAATCCATATATCATTTGAATAGGCAAATTTAGGCAGCCAATTTTTTTTTTGTTGATAAATATATTCCTCAGATAATATTATTTACAATATTAGAAAACGTCGATATGCGGCGATAGTATTTGGTCCCTTCTCTGAAAATTACTAAATTATGGAAAAAAACAACGTTAAAAAAAATCAAAAAATATTACAGGAAAATTTTTCATAATTTTTTGACCGAATAGTCTACAAATAGATAACATATTTTCTCTAAAAATTTCAATTTCCTATGTTCCTTTAATAATGGAATAAATCAAATAAATTTGGTATGTTTGGGAGGATGAAAAATTTGAGTGATAATTAAATTTAAAAATTTTTTTTTCGTGTTTTTTTTTAACCAACCCTTCTATTTTAAAAAAATAATAACAATTTTTCATATAGTCCAACTTTTCGAAAATCACTTATGGCCGCTCGATAACATATGAACGGGCCAGCGTGTGTCGGCTGTGAAAAAAACACGTTACACAGTTTAGTACAATTTAATATTAAGTCAGCGGGGGTCTACTGCAAATAAAACCGTCAAATAGTTTACGGGACAAAAAATTTGCGAAACCCTGGTTTAGAGGTTCAAGACTTTGCCCAATGATTGCCTGAAATAAATTCCCTTGAAACAGAAATACATTTCTGTGTTTAACAATACATTTCTGTTTAACTTTCAAACTTACTTGCCCCTCTAAAGTAAACGTGCTTCGTCAGAAAAAAGTATCCAATCTATTTCAATTTGTTGGTTGTCCAATGCGGCCATCATAAGTTCGCAAAATTCTACCCTTCTATCTAAATCATCCTCCGATAACTCTGGCTGCATTTTAAATGGTTTTATGCCAGCAGATTTTGTGATCTTCAACACTGTTTTATGATCAATCGTGACCACCTTCACGAGATAATTGCCTTGCTGGTGTAATTGGGTTTTCTTGATAACTCAAAAGGATATCTAATTTAGTCTCATCTGATACCTTTGGGGTTCTTTCTACATGACCTAAATCTCTAAATTGCTTTTTAATTTTGTTAACTGTACTTCGCGACAAAGGATGTAAATCTGGATGACATTTATAAAGCAAAGCAGCAACTTCTTCCTGACTTCGTTTTCTTTCTCTATACCCGATCATCATCAATATTTAGATTTTTAACATTTCAGTTAAATACATCTTTAAAAAATAATCAAAGATTTAAGAATTACTTTACAAACAACGCAATTAACACATTAAAAGTACCTTTGTTCAGTGCGCAATATCAAAGAAGTTTATAAAATTTTTACTTTTCTTCCGTAAAAAATGCAAATACAAATTAAAGTTAATCTATTTATTTATTTATTAAGCACTGCTTATACAGTGTATGTATCGGCATTTTGACCATTCGTTTCTGTTATAATACAAATTGCTAAGCATGGCCGCCTCTTAAAACTTTTACTGATACCGTTCAAAGGATGGACTACTTCCATTTAACATACATTGTCTATTTCTGTTACGTCATTGGATATCCCTCGGCCAACTATGATCGATCCTGGTTTTGTTTTTTTACATTACACCTTCGAGCTGTACCTTAAGATACTAATACTCTGTGTCCGCATTGCACTCGTAAACTACTGTACATCAGCACATCCCAGTAGGCTGTAGCCAGCCATATGCATCCGTAATGACGTCAGTTCCGCTTCAAAAGAATTTAAGAAACTAGCAGTGTTGGCAATCGGTGTGTAATTACACGATTTTCGTGTAATTTGTAGTCGATACGTGTAGTATTCGTGCCCTTGCCAAAAGTATGTAATTTCCGTGCAATATGCAACACAGACAAATTATATTTTATGGTCAGCATCAGCCAAATGGTCAAGCCGAGTTGAGCACGCCACTGGAAGTTTACCGACTGACAAATGGTGAAGAACCATCCTTATTGCATTGTAAGTAGGAGATAGAAAAAAATGCCCTTAGTTAGCGCTCGGTTTCGTTTGACAATAGACAAAGAAGAAAAAAAAACGGCGACTCCCAAAAAAGATAAATCAGTTTTTGCTATACATCTCCCGAATCCACTCTTGCGGGAATATGTGAAAACAAATCATAGTCAAAATTTGTTTTATTGACCTAAGCACAATAAACTTAAACGAAGGTAAATAATTAAAAAGACATAAACAAAGTTAAATAAATCAAAACATATTAACACAGGTAAACTGTGTTAATAATAAAGGTTATTTATTAGGCCAATCATGGACCGATGTTTAAAACGGGTAAATAAATACTTAAGAAGCTTGTTCTTCTTGTTCTCATACTGTCTCGTAGATTAATAAAAGTATAATAATCATTAAATATTTTTTCTGACAAGCTACAAGACCCAGTAAGTCCTGACCAAATGACGGCTATTTAGCATATCTTTTTTTTGCTCATCAAATTTGAGATAGAAAATCCGTTGCCGTCCACAATTTCACGTAAAACCTGACAACACTGATGGTGTGTAAAAGTGTGCTATTTGAGGAGCTTCAGTGTGCAATTTGTCAATTTTATGTTGGCAACACTGGAAACTAGTCTATTCTGGTGCCGTTGATTGAAGCAACGCTGGTGTCTAGAATTATTGAAGGTTAATGCATTTCTTATGGAGCCATAAAGTATGTAAATCCCTGAAAAAAATGCATTGGCGTTTAAAAACAAACTTTAGCTACTGCGAGCTATGTGTGAAATAGTCCTTCAGATATGGTCATTGAAAAAAATTTTTTTATTGGGAATATTTTGGATATTTGAAGGTCAGGATTCGGGCAGAGATACGTTTAATCGCGCCAGAAGTTTTGGAACGGGTAAGGGAAGAATTCTACCATTGTTTGGGTCTGTGCCAACGAGTTAATGGGGCACATTTTCAACAATTTTTACACTAAAAAGGTAAGATTTCAGTTTTATTGTTATTATTAATGTTATTATATTTAAAACTTGGTTTTTAATAAATTTCTGACACATGGTTTGACAGATGTCAAAAAAAATATTAATGGCAAATTCCCTTTTTCAATAAGCTTTCAAAAAAGTTGCCACAAAAGGTGTCTTCCAATTTGAAAAAAAAAGTTGCTTAGGGCTGCGCCCCCCTTTGGGGCCCCGGTTTTTGTTTACATGACAAAAACGAAGCGCATAAAAAATTTTGGGTACCTATTTCAGGATTTTAGAGAAATCTTATTCCCGGAATCGCTATAAGCAGCGCTCTATTTAAAATCCTCACCCTGTATAGGGAGTACCTTCCTAAATCTTTTACTTCCTCGACCCTGTCCAAAGAGAAGCTATTTGCAAGCTTGCATTATTACAGCATCGTCGAATTGTGGACGATCTATCTATGTTTTAGAGATACTACCACGGATTATCTTCTGATGAATTATCATACATTATATTTTACTTAGTCATTCCTTTCAGGAAGATATGAGCAACAACCCACATGCATCCTTTCACGGTCCAACTGTAAAGGCCAAGGACTTCCCTCTTTGTTCGCTCCTTTATTCCCAGATCGTCCCGATTATGGAATGTGTTACCAGCGAAGGCCTTTCCTTCTTCTCCTAATCTACAAGTCTTTAAATTCAGCATCAATAAACGTTTCCTCTCTTACTTAAAGCAACCTCGGTAGTACTTAGGCCCTCGGCCTTCCCACTCTGCTTGAGTCATGGATATAAAAATAGGCTGTCAAATGGAAAACTGAGCCATAAAAAAGTTCAAAAAGAAACCAAATATTCCATTTGATGAGTCAATAAAAAATGGATGAGATGGTTTTTTACGCTTCTTTAAGTAGAGTATTCAGTCTTGCAGAATTTAACGAAATATACAAAAGACTTGATACATTAAATCCACAGATTTTGTCGGCTTTAAATAACAAAAAAATATACTTAAAGGTTAAAAGCCTGGTGACTCCTGCGCATATAGGAAATTAATTAAAATAAATTAAATCTTTATTTAAAGAAATGAATATCCTAAACAGCTGCGGTATACGATTTAATGTAACAGTTTGCTTGGGTGCTCTGCCCTTCAGTGGTTTCCGGTCCTTTCAATTACCTCATTATCATTATCCTTTTACTAAGTTGGGTTACTATATCTTTAAATGAACGAAGGGGGCTGTTGAAGCCTATTAAATAATTATAAAAAAATATTATTAACTTTCATAAAGAAAGTTAGTTTGAAGTTTTTCTAAAAAAGAGTGGTGCAGGGTGATTAAACAAAAAATATATATATATACACACGAAAGTACGCGTCCAAGTTAATAGCGCTATGCTACTGAGGCACGAGACAGAAAATGAGAGAGAATTATTTTAGACATATGCAAAGTAGAGAGGGGATGTACGAGAAAATAAATACTAGTTTTTTTGTTTAACGAGGTCCGCTGTTATTGTAGTTGTTGGCCGAGCAATTTATTTTTAATTGATTTTTTAAAGGATGCAACTGACAGTGACGTACTGGTTATTTTATATTTGTTGATTAAGTTAGCAATTTGATAAGAATAACTTTTTTTAAACTGTTCTTTGTTGTGTAAAGGTACTGATAGCAGATACTGTCGGCGTAAATTTAAATTATGCACATCCGTACGGTATTGAAGTTTATCGAGGAGATATGGAGGACGGTGAAATTTTAAAATTTTGTAAAAAAAGCAGATAGAGTGTAAGATACGACGATGTTGCATGTTAAGCCAGCCCAATTCGGGCAGTTTATGCGAAACCCTCTGCCTTCGTCTAATACCATAAATAAAACCATAAACGTTGTCTGCAAAATTAAATTGTGACAAAATGAGAGTGTCGGACAACAAGGCCTTGGTTTTTTGATTAAGTACATGTCGCTGAGAGTACAAGGGTTTTAATACTGAGAATGCTTTTTGAAGGCATGAAGTTACGTGATCATTAAATTTTAGTTTATTGTCTATGACAAGCCCGAGACTTTTAGACGAGTTTTTAAAAGCAACAGGGTTGGTGCCGATTTCGATTTTAATGGTGGATTCAAGACGTAAGCGTTCAGTCTCGTTACAAAATAATAATGGTGCGGATTTACTTGGGTTAATCTTAAGAAGATGTTCATTGGATTTACTGAAAAGATAGTGTAAGTCACGGTTGATTTGATTGTTTGCTATTTCGGCTTGATTGGGGTTAAAAGATAGGTAAATTTGAGTATCGTCTGCATAGAGGTGGTACTTGCGGTGACGAAGTGATTTGATTTAAATGTGTAAATTGTTTGATATTGAGTAAATCGGATTGTTTGCCATTCAAAATTACCCTCTGGCTTCTGTCCGAGAGGAAAGACGCCAACATTGCCACCGGCGACTGGCCAAAGCCAATATATTTTAGAATAGAAAGCAATATATTATGATGAATCAAGTCGAAAGCTTTTGTGTAATCTAATAAAATAAGAACAGTTGCCTGGTTAAAATTTTGTGCTCTGACAATATCATCTACAATATCGGATAAAGCAGTGGCGCAACTGTACCCGGTTCTGAACCCAGATTGTTTATAGGGGATGATATTATTACTAGATACATATGAAGAAATTTGAGATTCCATTACTTTTTCCAGAATTTTGGAGAGCGTAGGTAACAAGAAAATCGACCTTAGATGACTAAAGTCGGTAGGATTTTTTACTTTAGCTAGTGGGATGACATGTGCTAACTTCCAATTTTTTGGAAAATATTGTCGTAAAATTTCGTTGACAATGTGTGTTATGTATGGAATAACAACAGGACAGCACAAGCAAATTAGAGTAATATTTAGGTTATCTGCACCGAACGACTTAATACTGAGAATAATATTGGCTAACAGTTCTTCTGAAATGGTATTAAAATTAAATGACTTGTTTGAAAGGAGATTATTATTGTAAAAATCGATTAAATCTTGTTTGGGACCAGTACGATTTTTTGTTAATTCTGTAAAAAATGTGTTCATTTGATTTATGTTTTGAAGTTGTTCGGGAATGTTCTTGTGAGATTTGTTTAGAATATTTAATCTTTTTAATTCTGATACTGCAATTGTGAAATTTATTGTTTAAATAAACTTTTTTTTCAGTTCTTATGGAATTAGTCGCTAAATTTCGGAGCTGCTTATAATAATTCCAATGCTCGGTAAGTCTGGTACGTCTGAATCGATTTAAAGCCTGATTTCTAAGGTTTTTTAAAAGCCTAATGTTGTCAGTCATCCAGGGACAGTAGGGTTTATTTGAACGGTTAGCAGTTCTCAATGGGGCATGTCTATCAAACAGCTCCAAAATAGTATCAGTGAGAAACGAAATTTTTTCATCGATATTATCTATGCTATAAATATTATTCCAAGGGGTGGCCTCCAAGTCGGCCTGAAAATAAGTCATATTAATTTGTCGCAAAGCTCTGTACTTAAAGGTATTATTATTTAGCACTGGTGAACGAAAGTCTAGAACGATATATACTAGCAGATGGTCTGAGAGACCCGCGTCCCTGACACCCACATCCTGCACATCTTCCGAATTGTAACATATTAAATCAATCAAGCTGGAGCTGGTACGCGAAATTCTAGTCGGCTCAGAAATTAGCTGACTCAGTTTGAAAGTGCTTAAAATATTTTCAAATTGTATTACATGGGGACTATCGTGATCAAGCATATTAATATTAAAGTCTCCGAAGCACATAATCTTATCACATTGAGTGTAAAGTTCGATTAGCGTATCTTGGAAATAGGCAACAAATTCGTTAAGGCTTGCATTTGGTGGCCGGTACACATTGCCAATAATTATTGTGACATTACCATGTTGCGATTTAATCCAAACATGTTCTACGATATCCCTACATTCACTAAGCAAAACTGTATAATTAAAAGAAGATTTAATATAGATTCCCACTCCCCCCCCCACGCCCAAGCCGGTCCTGTCTGATAAATTTATAACCATCCACAATAACAGCGTCGTCGCTAATATTTTGTGTTAGCCAACTCTCAGATATTCCAATAATAGCATAATCATTCTGAATAAGACTGTCTTTGAAGATATCAAAATTATTCAATAAAGATCTTACGTTAATATGAGCGCAACGCAGCATAGGTGAATAGAATTTTTTTTTAATTAAATGAGAAATGATGGGGATTGGAATGCTATAAACAAAAAATAAAGAAAGAAGAAGAAACAAATGTCTCGAATCACAAGCGGTCTCGAGCCGAGTGAGCAGCGCAACTCCGGGTATACTTTAGAGCTACATACTTTACAATATACAAATAGTTATTTATATTTTACAAAAAGCAGGGAGGTATATACAGTGTTAAACTGATATTTTGATTTTAAATTTATTAACAATATATTTTTTATTGTAGACTGGTGGACAGAAATTAAAAAAAAAAAGAAGAAAAAAAATAAGTACTTAGGTTGTTAGGTTTCAACTCGTAAGTGATCTATTTATTAAGCGAAATTAAAAAAAAACAACAAGAGAAAATATATACATATATACATATACACATACATATACATACACATATACATACATACATATACATACATACATACACACATATATACATATACACATACAGACACACACACATACATACATACATATTAAATATCATACACATGTGCATGCACTAGACTGCATTTGCATTATATTGTATTAAGTAACTTTGCTAATGAAAGTAATCATGTAATTTCGTGTCCAGTCTTATGATAATTTGTTCTAATTCTAACTCTTGCAAAAAAAAAGACATAAATATTGTGGTCAGATACAAAAAAAAATAGCAACAGAAAGACCCACCAGTTCAAGAGGAGAAATAGGTTCCCAGGTTTATGGATTTTGGGAAGGCAATACATATATAACTGTATGTTACTATATGTTAGACACAAAGGTTTTACACTGTTTTAAGGTACTTTTTACTTCTGTTATCATTTTTGATATCGGGTTTTTCTCAATTAAATCGTAAGGGCCACTTTCTTCAAAAATTTGTCATCGATAACTACGAACATGTTTCTTTGGAAATCTAACCATTGTTCAAATTCCAAATTACTAAGCTTATTAGTGAGTTTTTTTAAATAATCCGTATGCTATACAGATTTTCAATTTCTAAATCTAGCCACTTTTGTTTGGCAAAAGATTCAACCTTCCCAGTAACGGGTGATTGTTAAGGGATCTTGACTGAAATGAATAAACCTATAAATAGCCTCGATTAGGATAAGTTACCTTAATTTATATCATCTGCTGATGATGCTAATTTGGTTAGCGACGCACGCGTCCAGAACGTAGCAAGTTGTGGTGTAGTGTGGTTAGAACTCTTGTATTTTGATCTATCTTTCACCACAGGTTCCAGTGTTAGGACTTAACATATTGTATAAAAATTGTTAAGTTAACGCTCCACTTGTATGAAGTTGATTCCGTAAAAACTATGTATATTGCAAATTAACGAAAATACCTAAAATCGCTAGAATTTTTTTTATGCTATCAAAGATCATTTTGGTTAGAAGAAAAAATAAATAAAAAAATGTTTTGAGAATTGTAGGTGTTAAAAAACTGTTGCAAAAACATAGGTGTTTTATTTGTCGCCCTGTGTGTACCATATTTGATGCGCATATGCAGTCAAGCCAGTACACCTACCCAACAGATCGGCCAAACGAATACCAAAACTACATCTCAGAATCGCGTTTCGCAATTGAAATATCCTTCTTTAAACTTTGATTTAAAAAAATATATGCACTAACTATTATGGCTAGTAGTCTAGTTTCATACATCCCTATATATATTTTTAGACATTAGTTATTGTTATATTTTTTGGTTTGAACGTAGAAGAGCACGGGTTCAGCTAGTTTAGAGTATGTACGGGGTGTCCCAAATTCGAAGGTGACCATTGGGATCTTGAAAACCGTAAGAGATACGAAAAAGTTTAAATTATGGCAAAGTTGCGTATTTTGGTGCTCAATAAAATGCCGTTTGGAAATTGAAAAAATTCCGACTAATTTCGGAGATAACCGAAAAAAACCGAAAGTTCAAATTTTTTTATTTATTTTCTGCTGACTTTATTTAAAGAGATATTACAAAACAAATTGCACTTTTTCATTGCCACTTTTTTAGTTTTTTAAAGTGGCGTTATTACTTTTTTGATTTGACGTTTCGGTTTTTCGGATCCATCATCAAGTTCATTTTTTTAAATACGGACCTGGATTTTTTATTTCAAATTTCGAAAGAGCTCGAAATTCTAAGCACAACAATATATCGCACATATTATTTTAATCAATTATAATACTCTAAAATTGGTAAAAACATAATTTATATTTAAAATACGTTAAGGTGGCTATGAAACAATAATAAATCCATGAAATTATTATTTTAAGTTACCATGGAGATTTATACTGACGTTTACTAATATAATACTCATTGTAATGTTTTTTTTTTAACTGTAACACACAGCTATAACGCGCCAACGTTGTAGCAACCGTTTAATAGAACAACACAAACATTGTTTGTAACCTTTATTTAGAAAAAACTAAAGCTAGGTATATCAGAAGTGACAACATAAATAAACAAACTTATCGAATTTTTAAAACTAAAGTATACAAAAATAATTACATACTATAAAAGGTATTCAAACTGAAAACCCTGTGCTTCAATGCATTTTGCTGCAAGTCTACTAATTTTTAATATCGCCCGTTGTATGGTTCTAGCAGGAATGGCTCTAACCTCCCTAATTAAATTTTCTTGAAGTTGGTTAATGTTATCGGGTATATTGCGATATAAACGATTTTGTAGAAACCCCCATAAGAAGTAATCCAACGGATTAAGATCAGGACTTCTCGCAGGCCATCGCACAGGTCCAGTATTTCCGATCCATTTATTTGGAAACAAGGCATCTAAAAATTGTGCAACTTCACGTCCATTATGCGGTGGTGCACCATCCTGCTGCCACCACAACTGTCGCAAAATATTTAGTGGCTCGTTTTCGAGCAGTTCAACAACGTTTTCTAATATTAATTCGCGATATCTATTTGACGTTAGGGTACCTTCATATATTATTGGACCTAGAATTTTATTGCGCCACATCCCGACCCATACATTGAAAGATACTCTTCCTTGTGCTCTTACTTCCTGATGTTGATGAGGGTTATCTACCGACCAATAATGCTCATTATGTCGGTTAAAGATTCCATAGGTTGTAAAATTACACTCGTCAGTCCAAATTACCTTAGATAAAAAATTGTTATCTTCCTCACATTTATTTTGAAGCCAGTTACAAAAATCCATTCGTCGGATATCGTCACCTGGTCTAAGTTTTTGACTAAGGTGAATTTTGTATGGTCGATACTTATTGGCTTGTAATGTGCGCCATATTCGCATTCTAGGTATTTGCAACTCATTTTCGTAAAACCTAGTTGACCCCTAGGAGCATTATTGACCTTAAATGAAAAAAAAGTATAAGATATGAATTTAAATTAAAACTTTTATTTTACCGTATTAATGATCTTTTTCTCTTCATTTTCATCAACTCTACGACCATATTTATTTCTAGGTTTGTTAAAGCTTCCAAATTGTAACAAGTTGGTATCAAGTTTAGCAAAATAATTTTCATGAGGCTGTCTTCGCTCGGGATATTGAATAAAATATTCTTGACTTGAAAGTCTAGAGTTTCGATTTAATTTGTAATAAATTCGTAGCATATCACGTTTTTCTAATTTGGTAAACATTTTTTATTAGTTATAACGCACAATAAATAATAAAAACGATAAAAGAAAATGTCACTGTAAATCACCATAGTAACGTAACTCAAAATAATAATCAGATGTTTTTTTTTGTTTCATAGCCACCTAAAGTTTTTTAACATTAAATTTTGTTTTTATTATTTTTAAAGCCTTATAATCTATTGAAATAATATGTGTGATATATTGTTGTGCTTAGAATTTCGAGCTCTTTCGAAATTTGAAATAAAAAATCCAGGTCCGTATTTAAAAAAATGAACTTGATGATGGATCCGAAAAACTGAAACGTCAAATCAAAAAAGTAATAACGCCACTTTAAAAAACTAAAAAAGTGGCAATAAAAAAGTGCAATTTGTTTTGCAATATCTCTTTAAATAAATAAAAAAATTTGAACTTTCGGTTTTTTTCGGTTATCTCCGAAATTAGTCGGAATTTTTTCAATTTCCAAACGGCATTTTATTGAGCACCAAAATACGCAACTTTGCCATAATTTAAACTTTTTCGTATCTCTTACGGTTTCCAAGATCCCAATGGTCACCTTCGAATTTGGGACACCCTGTACATATACAAATTAATTGTATCTTTGACTCTCCTGAATAACAGAAAGGATTCATAACGAGGAAAGCCAATTTTTTTGAATGTGTAAACAGGCAAACCCAAAGAAATAAGAAATTATATATATATATATATATATATATATATATATATATATATATATATATATATATATATATATATATATATATATATATATATATATATATATATATATATATATATATATATATATATATATATATATATATATATATATATATATATATATATATATATCTAATTATATATGATTCTAATATACCCACTAAAAATTGAGATATAAAACTTTGAATACAAAAAGAGAATATGGACAAAACATAGCAGTATAGGTGATCTTTACTGGGAATGACCGGGTTTTTTCATTTTTAGAGAAAAATTTTATTCCTTACATATCCCGGTACACCAGTTAAATTTGAAAAGAACTTTAAATGCCAAAATATGTTTTGGATAAATATAAAGGGTTTGTGTGCAAGCTGCGCTTTTTTCTGTAGATAGATGTTTAATCGAAATCCTACGAAGCATTTTTAACTATTTTTTTTAAATGCCTGTATAAAATGCGTGAAATAGCGGGTTTTACAATTTTTGGGACTTGCGCTGAGAACGTTAAATTGCAAAGATAAATACAAACGTTTTTATCGGCTTCTAAGACAATTTCTTCTAGAGTAACTTAAATTTGCAATTTCTAATGAAACATGACGAAACAACATGCCACCAACAAGTTTTCCTACGACTTGTTTTCCAACATAAATGATCTAATTTAATCCAACACTTGCTTAATTTAGTATTCAAATATACATGTGCATGCATATAATGAATGACTTTAAAAAGTGCACGTTTATGATTTGTGATCTTATGAATTTTCACATTAAAATACGTTTTTCATTGAGAGAGCATGTTTAACGTAAATAAATTGAAATTAAAATATTCGTAATTTGTAAACAGAATACATCTCTTTAAAAGCTTTTAATTAACTTCACTGGTATATTAGTATGTTTGGGTCAAATCTTGCAAGTAACTTTTGAAGCAGTTCCCTCGTTATCGGAATTGACTGAGATTTGATATACATACATAAACCCGATGACAATACGACGCCTTTGCGGATCACTTTGAATCGTGTTACACTGACTTTGCTAAAGTCCAGATGCCAATGATTTCAGAAAATGTTCACAGTCTTTTAACGAGCCATAAGTTAACGACTGAGGAGATACTACATAAACTCCAATCCCTCGATACCAATAAGAGTGCTGGTCCTGATGGTTTGTCCCCTTGCTTCCTCAAAAGATGGCCTTTGGCTATGGCTGAGCCCCTCAGGCTTATTTTTTAGAATTCCTTTGATAAGGCTTGGTTTCCTGCGCTTTGGAACCAATCAACTCTTTTTCCCGTTTTCAAGAATGGGTCTCACTATCGAGGTATTTCTTTACTTTCAATAATCCCCAAGGTATTTAAGATGAACTATTTAACACCTTTAAACACTATATAAGTCCCAAGCAGCACGGTTTTTACAGAGGCAGGTCTACAGCCACAAATTTAGCAGAGTTTCAAGATTACCTCAACGTAAATATAGAGAAAAGCATTCAAATCGATGTAATTTACAACGATGTGGCAAAAGCATTCGACATGATTTGCTGCTAATGAAGTTGGAAGCACTTGGATTGAATGGGTCTTACAAAGAATACAGTTGAGTAATGTTACTTAGAGAGAAATTAAAGCTACCTCTGGAGTGCCAAAGGGATCGCACTTAGGTCCAGTGCTGTTCCTGTTGTTTGCAAACGATGTTGTCTCTGCATTTAAGGGCTGTGAGTGTCTTCTTTATGCTAACGACCTAAAATTCTTTCGAATTGTTAATAAATGGTGTGGTAATAACTTTCTCACTTTGAACAGCACCAAATGTAAATATATCATATTTCCTGTCGAAAAGAACCAGTTAAATTTAATTATCGCCTCAAAGATGTTTTTTTATCTGAAGCAGAAACTGTTAATAATTTGGGAGTGATTTTTGATGCAGAACTCAACTTTAATGCACATGTACATAAAATCATACTAAAAAGCTACAGAATGTTAGGTTTGATTAGAAGAAACTGTGATAATATTAATGATACCAAAGGTTTGAGAACCGTGTACAATTGTTCAGTTCGTAGTATTCTTGAGTATAATTGTATAGTGTGCCTTGAAAATGTACAAAATAAATTCTGCATTTTTTTAAATTTAAAATCCATTTTCCTTATACAGATATTCTTTATCAAGTAACAACTCTCTTGGTTGGTTTGGACACACTAGAAAGGAGACGGCGTAACACGATGATGTTTTTTCTTTTTAAGCTAGTAAACGGAATGATGGAAAGTAGTGAACTTTTATCGTGAATTTATTTTAAAGCCCCAATGAGAAAACTCGTAACAGAGATCTATTTTATTAGAGGCTACACCTTACACATTATGGATTTAAGGGAGTGACTGACCGACTTGTTAAAACCTATAACTATTATTCTTATAACTGTAACATTTTCAGCTGTTCCTTTGAAAGTTTTAAGAATATTATTTTAAATGTGTAATTTTTTTTTTCATATTATTGTTTCCTTAATGGTTTTAACTGTACTCTGTCATTTATGTTAATACTTATATTGTATGTATTCATGTTTGTTTGTTCATTATCGACCAGATGTATCTTGACATAGTTTTACAATTTTGTTTTTTGAATATATCTATATTTTTTATAAATTGACTACTTATTGACTATTTCATTGAAGTGCTCTGTATATATATATATACATATATATGAAGTGTTATATCTTGAACGGGGTCTACACGCTTTATTCTTAGAGCTAGAAAAAAATGTTAAATTCAATTCAAAAGTTGTTGGGTTCTGTCTGACCTGTCAGAATTTGCTAAAAAGATTAACAAATGACAATAGCAATTTAAAAAATTGAGCATTGACTTTGTTACTTTAAATGAGACACCCTGTATATTTTTAATTCGTTGGAAAGAACATTTTTTATTGATTCCAAACATATACTTTGTTTATGTTTAGACTAACTGTTATCGCATAAATTTGATCTAAAACGTGGAAAAATTAAGTGCTCTGGCTCCTAGTAACTTTAACATAGGCGGCTTTGATTTCAATTGTTTTTATTTTAACATGGCCATTTTGTAACTGGTTTTGGGCACCTGATTTACTTAATTTCTTAATTATGGGGTATTTTGACGAAGAAAAAGCAAATACTTTGAAAATATACTTTTGGGTAAATAATTACCGTGAAACACGAAATACGAAACCAATATAGAATGGCGTATCCTAATTTAGTTGCTTCATCAACATCTGCAATCTATTATATTGTGAAAAATTTTGAAAACAGAAAGACTGTGACAAGAAAGAATCGAACAGTCACTAGAAATGAAGAAGAAAGCGATATGCAAATATTGTTATATTTTGAAGGTAATTTTTAAGTATTATTAATTTTAAAGTAAGTTTATATTAAAAGTATATTTTATAGAAGATCTACAACGATCAATCTCAGACGCTGTATTAAATTCGAATGAGAAAATATGGAAAATATACGAAACTCTAAAACATTACAAGTATAGAGATTACAAGTTTCGATCGGTTCAGAACTTAACGGACTTAAACAAAATACAGAGGGTTGCGTTTTGGCGGGAAATGTTGGCAAGGATGCAGGGAGATGAAAATTTCGCCAAGAAAATTCTTTTTACAGATGAAGCTATATTCAATAGGAGAAATTAATACTTTTGGGCAACTACCAATCTTCAGAAGAAACAAATTGTAAAAATTCAGGACCGAAAGTCTATTTTGGTTTGGTGCAGCATTATAGAAAACAAAGTTTTTGGGGCTTTTGGTCATACATGGTCCTTTATATGGCAAAAGATATTTAAATTTATTACGAAATAAGATTTTCACCACGATGGGGCCCCTTGCTATATTATTATTGATGTTACAGAATACCTTAACAATAAATATGATATATGGATAGAGAGACACGGTGACATAACTTAGCCTGCGAATAGCCCAGACCTTCCGCCTCTGGATTTCTTTCTTTGGGGATACCTTAAAAATAAAGTTTACTATAATAGACTACCAACGATTCGGGAATTGAATTTAACATTGCAAGGCGAAATAAAAAGTTTAAACGAAAATAATCCAGAACTTACAATTCAGGCCATAACTGGTAGATTTAAAGAAAACTTGCCTCAGAAATAACGGGTGTTGGATAGACTAAATAAAATCTATTCCATAAATAATATTGTTTTTGTTTATTCATTATTACTTCATATTTAATGTCCTTGTTTCAAAATGTTTAAATAAAAAAAAATATGTAGCTTCATTTTCTTCCCGGCATCAATATTAAAACATCTATTTTTATTCATTTTATTATTTCTTACAAATAACTCATTAAACTCAATTTAAATAATTTAATATTTGTAAGTAAATCCCGGACAAAATAAACAGTTAATATGTGTTAAATTATAAACAATTAGAAATTATTTTTAAAGATTTTATTATTGTTATTTATTATTAAATAAATTAAAATTAGATTGCTACTATGCAGTAAATTGATTTTTCTTTGTCAGAATACCTTTTAATTAAGAAATTAAGTAAGTGTCCAAAACCACAAAATGGCCATGTTAAAAAAACAATTGAAATCAAAGCCGCCTATGTATAATTACTATGAGCCAGAGCACTTGATTTTTCCAGATTTTAGACCAAATTTATGCGATAACCGTTAGTCTGAACATAGACAAAGTTTATATTTTTGAAATCAGAAAAAAATGTTCTTTAAATTACAGGGTGTCTTATTTGAAATAACTTGAAATAATAATATTTTAAAATAAATAAATAAAATTTAAAATAATTTGAAATAGATGCTCAATTTTTTAATTTGCAATTGTCATTTGTTAATCTTTTTAGCAAAATCTGGCAGTTCAGATAGAACCCAACAACATTCGAATTTAACATTTTTTTCTATTTCTAAAAATAAAGCGTGTAGACCCTGTTCACAATATGACCGAAAACCCTGTACATATCCCGTCACTACTTTCACAACAGTTCTGCAGACGTTGTTAGTGCTGTTAATTCACCATTACAAAAACTGGAAAATGTATTTCTAAAATTATACAACTGACTGTCGAAAAACCTAATTCATAAGCTATAAACTCAGAACAAATCACTGGGATTATATGAGACAGCGTTATTAAAAAAGACGATAATATAGCAAGTCTAGATGTCAAATCGTTGTATCCTAGTATTCATACCGATTAAGTTTAGCTAAAACTTCTGAAATTATGAATTTCCCAGTGGCGCAACTATGTATAAGATTCTATGTTAAAACTGAGAAAAGCTGTACGTTGGGCAAACTAACAGACGCATATCAGCGAAAGTAGAAGAGTAGCGGAAATAAACAAACAACATCGGTTCTCTTTCTACATCAACAAACAGGTTAAAAAATGAACTTCCAAGGGTGTAAGGAGATTGGCAATATAGAGCACTATTGGACCAGAATAAGACGTCGAAATAGAAAAACCAGGTGATTTAACTAACAAATTACCAACAGTGTGGAAGACAATTATTTATAAACAAAAAACCGCAGAAAATCAAGCGGAAGCCCAACAACAGCTACATCCGTAAAATATAAATAATAAAGAACGACCGTTTTGATATAACCGTCTTCTCCGGGTCGGTGTCTGAAAAGGACGCCCCAGTCACTGACAATCGTACGCGAAACACAAAGTTTCGAAAATGGTAACCACTAGATACGTGTTTTTATCTTATTAGACTTCTTTTCCTAGCGATAGAACCAACCAAGAAAGATGTAATAAACTTGGAGAAAAATTATATTAAACAAACCTGAAATCATTATAAATTCGGTCAGAAAAGCCCAAAATTTAGGGTCAACATCTGATATTCAAGCCCAAGGGAATTAATCAAAAAAAGGGAGGTGATTATGTGAATGAATTCCCTGAGGTTTTTGGCGCTCATCGCTTTCCGGATGATAGTAGTTCAACTTGTTTTGGGTCCACGTCGTTTCAGATATTTTTAAGATTGCCATTCTAGACAATGTCTTAGAAGTCATTTATTACTTATTCGGTTTTCATGCCTATACCAAATCAATTGCCTTCTTTCTATATCTTATATCATTGTATCTTCTATTCTAGTAGGATTCTATATATCTTCATTTTTCTCGATCTCTTTTAGAAAACCTTAAAGAACTATCGGTTTTCACTGCTTTAAGTCTTTTCGGTTTCGTTCTGTCACTATGTTACTATATTTGTACTCTGTATTAGAAAGTGGCGTATTTTCAAGGGGCGGGGGGTCTAAAATGATAGAATAAAATAATAGTATAAAATAAGGATCTTTTTTTCAGGATTGGAGGATAAACTCCCTATTTCAGAGCCAGTTAATTTTACTTAGAGCTAAATTCTAGTAGTGATTTCTTTGTCTATATTATTTATCAAACCGTTCACTTATGTAGAAAATGGAAAGTGAGAACCTTTCTTTGTTAAAATTTTTCATCGTTTCAAAACTCTTCTGTCCCAGAAGCACTATATCCTGTATACTCCACTGTAGAAGTTTTGCTCTTGGTCATACTTTGCTCCCTTTGCTTGTAAAATTTTTGAGCTTATTTCGTTTTAGTCGGTACCCGTTTCATCAAATGCAACTCCTAGATATCGGTACTCATCACAAAACTCATTTTCTTATGCAAATAACTTTCAAACCAACTCAATGATATAGACATAGACACAGAAGAGGAGCCCGACAAGGGCAGCATTTAGGCCTACTGGCACCCATTTTGCTATCCCCCAAGGAGACACCTCAGGCCAGGAGTGGACACTCCTTTTTAAAAATGAGAGGTTCCTTTTACGTGTAGTACCTCCCACCAGCTCAGATTCCACTTAGATGTTATCCAAACAAAGCAGTCTAGCGTTGTCTAAATTATCACATCGACAGGCCAGATGCTCGGTAGTTTCATTTACCTCAGCACAAAACCTGCAGTATGGATCATAATATGTCACCAACCAGTGCCCAGTTAGGACACAGCCAATGGTTTTACGTTGGCCTCGGTTTAGTTAATTAGTCTATTAGTATCAGAACGACTAAAAGACCTTAGACAGACTGAGTCCTGCTATCGTGCCATTTAGCACGGAATTCTTTCACAGTGCGATTCTTAATCCCGGCTTTGACAGTTGACCCAATACCCTGATGGACAGGCACCCAAATGAACCCTATTGGACCCACTCAAATGTAAGCAGCAAATTAACCCTGCTCGAAGACAGAGCCTTGACTGTCACTGCATACCATCTATACGCACACAGACATGCTGTTGACTTTTTTGTGATCCTTTCATTCCTTTATCGTTTTAGGTCAGTTGGGAGTCTATTAAAACACCTAGCTGTTTCATGCTTCATTTTATCGAGGTTTATATCCAATTCTCACTTTGAGTTTCCTGTATACTGTAAATATCTAAAAATTAAATTGAATTTTAACTAAATTATAAAACGTAACTCATGATATTAAATACAAATATTTACATATTGGTGAAAAATTACATCAAATAACATTTTTATATTTTTTCTCTTTCAGATTTTTTTAAAATGACACCAGATTTGCAGTTTCAGTTGTCTGTTGATTCAGTCTATTCGAAATGCATTTTTAAAACTTACTTAAAAACGGAAACGCACTAAGAAGTTCTGCAAAAATCAAGGTCATGATATTCTTAAAGTCTTTGTTAATCTAAATCATTAATTAAATAGGAAAGTATACAATAATTAAAGCACTTCGTAAAATTTGATAATTTTAAATGTTTTTTTTGTCTTCGTGACGTACATCATCAATCTGATAAGGCTTAAATAGCATTTTTGAGTTATTATAATAAAATTATTCCGATCCGGCAATTAGTATTTTATTACTTGGATGGCCTTGACAATGAATTAAGATATATTAAATAGTACTTAAAATTCAATACATTTCATAGACATTATAATCTTCGGACAATGTAAATAAAAATTATTAAGTGTCTTTGTCAATTGTGCTAAAACAAAAGGCATCCCGGTCCCCTTTGTATATACAAAACAAACAACTTCTTGACTTACCATTGCCCCTAGTGTTATTTCCTAGAAGAGGTAACCAACTCACAGCTGAAGCTCTGCCGAATTCAAAAGGGTTGAATCTTTGAAGATTGCGTCTGTAACCTAGATTTTAATGATAATTGCTCAGAAATAATATATATATATATATATATATATATATATATATATATATATATATATATATATATATATATATATATATATATATATATATATATATATATATATATATATATATATATATATATATATATATATATATATATATATATATATATATATATATATATATATATATATATATATATATATATATATATATATATATATATAAGAAGCCATAAGCTTAGAATATTTGGCAGGATCAACAACGGTTATGATACTGGTGGGTTTGAATATGTACAAGTTCAAACGAATTGTTTATCAGTGGTACGATAGTGCAATTTGTTAGAGCGATGGACTAGTAATCCAGATGTGTGAGTTCGATCCCTGCTCGTACCATTACTTTTGCTGTTGATTATAAATATTTTTAAAAATATATTTCACAGTTTAAAAATAAACTCACTCTCTCAGGTTTTACATTTCTTCACGTGTTAGCATACAAAAATATGGTTTATTAATTTCGTCGGTCCGTTTGTCTGTCAGTTCGCGGTACAGCTTAAAAACTACTTACTAAATTGACTTGAAATTTTTGTCAAAGATTAAAAGTCATATGAGAACGACTGGTAATATTTTCGTAAACATCCAACATGGCAGAACAAGATGGGAGCCTAGTGAAACCTTAAAAAAGTTACTAAAAAACTAATTATCCAATGTATCTCAAATTTTGCACGAAAATCAAGTGCTACGTAGAAATGAACTGGTAATATTTTGATATAAATCCAAAATAGCAAGACCAAACTGCTCCTAATAAAATATTTAAAAAATTATCCCGAAAATAATAGATATAAACTGGTAAAGTTGTGGTACAAATTTAAAATGACGAAACGAAATGGCGGACAAATAAAATTTTTAAAAAATCAACGTAAAAAATCTTGTGAAAAAAATTAAAGATAAAAATGGAAGTTCCGGGTAAAGGAAATGTACCGATTTTTTTTTTATATTTATTCCATATTGCATTCTTTGGAAAAAAAATACAATCTTACAAATATTACTATTTGTAAGATATAGAAAGCGTATTAAAAATTGCACAAGTACTACTTATATTAGTATCTAATCTGGCATCTAAGAATGTTAAATGACCAGTTGCAGATATTGTTATTGCTAAAACATTTAAAATAAATCGCAAATAAACCATCTCAGTTTCAACAATTAATTAACTCTAGACAGGTAATAAAACGACCTTTTTGATATATTTATTTATGTTTTGTGTAATAGTATTTTTTATGAGAGTAGATATTATTTAAGAATATATATCGTGGGTCAAAAGTATTTTTATTTGAATATTCTGTCGACCTCAAAAATATATAGTTTGTAGTTTTGTTTTTCAATTTTGCTGAAGCACCAAAAAAATTAAAACGGCATTTCGTGGTGTGGAAGGTATATTATTAGCTTTATAGAGAGCTGAGTTCAAACTTTAAACAGTAAGCACAGATCGCAATAGGATTTCAGTCGTATATTGAACCAAAACATAAATCTAGCAGTGTTACACCCTACTTCGTAACAACTCTCACAATCAAAACTGCTGGAAAATGATAACCATTATTCTATCTATTTGTCTTAAAATCAAATAATTAACAAACATAAAAGGAGACTGGTCCGATAAAATATATAAACTATTTTCTTTTTATGTGTTTTTTTTTTCGGAGGTATAGAAAAGGTGAGAATTTATAATAATTTAAAATAATTAAATTTTAGCTGGTTGGAAAACAAATAGGTAGATAGATACTGTACAGATAATTTGGACAAATGGACAAAATGAGCGTAACAGATCTTACCAAATTATTGTTTGTGGCGATTATTGCAAGCTGTCTAATATTGAGTGTACATGCAAATGAATACCACCACACACTTGTCAGAAAGATCGAACAATTGAAGGAAGATGCAAGCAATTATGTGTTTCCAGTTGATAATGAAGAACACTATTTAGCCACCGACAGTACAGATAAATCTTGTGGTAAGTACCTATTTTTGTGTCTTGTGATCTGAAATTCACTAAAAACTTTAACTTTTATTATCTATGCTATTTTGCTAAAATGATGATTTATTATTTAATACGATAAAGAACACTTATTATTCTTTTTCCAGTTTTACAATCATAAAGACGCCTTTTGTGTTAGGGGCCCTCTTTTCGACGTTACTTTTTTTGCATAAAGTTGGCAATGCTGAACCTCGAATTTGAAACCGGTGACTTCTCAAAATTAAGAAACAAAAAACGATTGTCAGTTCTGGCATACATTGTTACCAACTTAAAAATGTCCAACACTAATGTTTAAAAAATGTTTTAAAAGGTAATGCTTTTTTAAAATATTGTGCACAAAAATATATAAAATAAAATACTCGTTTCATAAGACATTTAATCTTATTCGCCTTTAGGGCTCAAACTATAAATTCCTGTCTTATTAAACTAGTGTTGTAATCTACTATTTTTTATCGCTGTTACCTAAAGTCACATTTTTCTAACTATTTTGAAGAAACAAAAATATGCCTTTATTTAACATCTAAATAAAATTTTCATTTTACAGGTTAAAAGGGTGTCAGAATCTCAATTTTTATGGCGATCTTTATTAAGACAATGTAGCGAAACATGATTAATAACGAATTCAACTAATTAATATAATTTAAGAATTTTTTCTTTCTTTTTTTAAAGTTTTAAAGCAAAAACGACTTTAAATTTTTCAGGTTACCACTTATAACATTGAGTTTCTTTAGCAACAGTATTCCGTATCTGTTTTTTTTTCTAAAATAAAATTCCTTCGCTACTAAAGAACAACTAAAATGTACATTAAAACCCTTCTTACTACTCTCCAATACCTGAAAAGTTCTATATTACTATAGTTTAATCAATATTTAAGTATTTTACTCCAAAAACACTTTATTTAAAACTCACGCTTACAATGACGAACGCATAAAAAGTCATATAAAATACTTGACTAGAGATACTTAAGCAAAACTGCACTTCTGGCATTTTTTAACAGTTCCAAATACTTTCGGTAACAACTTCACGAAAATTCCACAAATTTTGGATACTCTAACACGAACAACACAAAAACTCTAAAGTTTTGACACCTAATGATCAAATACCATATAACGTTTCTATAATAATAAAACCCATATACATACATAATACATTATCGACTTTTTCTAATAAAAAAATGCATTCAAAACACTAAAAACTGGCTGAAAAACCTCTTGTTTTATAAAATACTATAAATTAATACACGGCTTATTTTTAATCCTCATTGCCTAAATCTTCCTAATTCCCCGTCAGACAGGATTGTGACAGACTAATAATGAAGGCGTTTGAGCCCCGATTGTCAGATGTAATATATTTGAATGTTTGTATGACGTGTTAATTGTAGTTTAAAAAATGACACATGCCTATTACATTTTTTTCTCTTAAATCTTTTACTAACTACTCGTGAAGCAGTTTGGCGGTTAAAACACACCCTATGAAAGCGAAAATTGAAATAATGAATGTAATGAAAAATGTACTTCACACATTTTTCATGTAAAATTAATTAGGGAAATGAAAAATCCCACTATTTTTGAAATACACTGAATAAAACATCTATAACTTTAATTCCCACTATATTACATTAAAACGTGACAATTGATTCGACAGAGAGTGTCTTCTTCGGATGGAATTTACAGTTTAAGTTTCTTTTACAATGATGTATTATATAAGCATGAGTAAAAGTTAAATGTTTATATAATTTGTTTATACCGGTAGCCTCGATGTAGTGAACGTATGTTTTCGGAAAGGTTGGAGGATCTGTTGCTTCAGATTTGTCCCCAGTCTGATGTCATTTTGGCAGGTGATTTTAATATTGATTTTGGTTGCAAGGATAAATGTCATACACTTGCATTAAAACATTTATTTTATTTTATTACCCAACATTCTTTGTCTATCTTGAATTATGTGTGTTCGGGTGTCAGTAATGTCTCTTGTTTTACTTTGAATCCGGGTCTCTCTGACCACGAAGCGGTGTTGTGTGTCATACCATATGATGTACAGAAGGCTCCACAAAAAACGAGAAGGGGAGGATATTCTGTAAGAAAAATTTCAAAAAATTCTCTCAGAACTGCTTGACTATTGGCTGGTTAAGTGTGAGCTCTTCTGGTGACCCCTTAAAAGAATTCCATAGTCGGATTACATAAGTCTTTGACCGTTCATTTCCAGTTGTTAACATTAAAAACAAGAAAGGGCAGCCTTGGATCACAAAGGGCATTAGAGTTTCCAGCAAAAATTTGCGCTCTCTACACACTTTGCGGAAATATTTCATAACTTGTGACTTCTTTGTTAATTACTTCAATAAGTACAGATCAATATACAGAAAAACATTAAAAATGGCAACAAAAAGCTATTATGATTCACGTATTTCATCTTCGAACAATAAACAAAAAGAGAGCTGGAAAATTGTTAGTCAACTCAGGGGAAAATTTGGTAGTTATGATATATCTGATGTCGATATAAGACCTGAGGAATTTAATACATTTTATTGCTCTATTGCCGAAAATCTCGCTAATCAGATATCGCCAAGGTGTAATACATTACAGTTTTTGAAGCCGTTCCCTACATGTGATTATTTTTTTCTTACTTCAACTGACGTGGTGGATATTAGGACGATATTTAACGATATTAAAAATAAAAAAGCTTCAGGATGCGATGAGATTTAGATGAGGGTATTAGAAGCTTTACCAGAGTCTACTTTGAATGCATTTGTGGCGGCTGTAAATGATTCTTTCGCTGCAGAAATCTTTTCTGAATCTCTGTAGGAAGGGATTGTTATTCCAATTCATAAGGGTGGGGATGTGACCTCTCCAGCAAATTTCAGACCAATATTCTTGTTGCCTACGATTGCTAAAGTAGTTGAAAAACTTGTAAAAAAAGAGTTATCTCTTACTTAGAGAAGCACAAAATCTTAACTGTTGATCAATTTAGTTTTCAGAGTGGTAGGAGTACAGAAGATTTTTGCATTTCTTGATAATCTGTATCTTTACATTAATGAGGGTGAGGCGGCTGCGGCAGTTTTTTGTGATCTCGCTAAAGCTTTCGATTGCGTGGATCATCGAATACTTTTGCGGAAGCTAGAGTGGTATGGTTTCAGGGGAAGTGCTCTTCACTGGTTTAGGTCTTATCTCTCCGGACGATGTCAGAGGGTCAGGTTGTATGAGGTTGATTCTATTAAACGAGAAATTATTTCGGCAGTACCTCAGGGTTCTGCTCTAGGACCAATTTTATTTCTTGTCTATATAAATGATCTAGCATCAATGAAAATTAAGGGTGAATTCACAATTTTTGCCGATGATACTTCAGTTTTGTGGCATTCCAGGAATTCTGAGGGGCTAGCTCATGCACTCGCAAATGATGTTGAACAAATTAAGGGGTGGTATGATGCTAATCGTCTTTCCTTAAACATTTGTAAGACCAACATTATGCATTTTGGGTGTTCGCTTGATGATGTCTATCTTGAGAATGAACAGATTTCGATAAAATCAAATATTAAATTTTTGGGTGTAGCCATATACACTAAGTTAACCTTTAAGGATCATATTTTGAAAGTATGCAATAGTCTGGTATCGGGATGTTATGCGTTGAGAGTTGTATCGAACGAGTTGGATGAACACATTGCGAAATCAGTATATTCGGCCTTAATAGAATCCAATTTGCGTTATGGGGTCTGCTTCTGGGGTAATTCGAGCCAATATCTGATAAACTCAGTTTTTGTTCTGCAAAAGAGAACAGTGAGGTATATGTGCGGGGTAAATGGTAGAGATTCTTGTAGACCACTATTTATTAATCGCAAAATCCTAACTCTAACTTGTATTTTTATTTTCGAGAAAACTTGTATGATGTTTAAAAAATTTAAAAATCGAGAGTATCATAGTCATTATAATGCAACACAAACTGAAGCTCTGCCACTGCCCATACCTCACACTTCACGAGTTAAAAGCTCAATATTCTATACAGGTAGGAAGATATTCAACCACCTACCAGAGAGTGTGAGAACTTTGAATAATATTAAAACATTTAAATCTTCTCTTAAATGCATATTACTCGAAAAAGCTTATTATGGCCTTCTGCGATTTTTCAATGATGTAATATGACATTGGATAGACTTCCTCATTCCAAGTCTCTGTTTAGTGTTCTTTATATTTAAGTGTGTATGTGTATTTATATTATATTAGTGCTTTTGATGTGTGTTTTTTTATAACTCGCTGTTTTTATTTCTTATTGTTATCTGTATATTCGCTACTTTTGCTAATATTTTTTTTACTGCTTGTTGGTTTATATATTTACCTTCAGCTTTGTAACAAGATTTTATCTTAAACAATAAAGCAATTTTTAACTTTGACTTGACTTTATTTCAAAAACAAAACAATAAAAATATCGGAATTCACAAGTAATAAAAATAATAAAGGTTCAACAATTGGGAAATATGCAAATCTACTTGATTGGTTAGGAATCGTCCAGATTTTAAATTTATGAATTTCCATACTTTCCAGAAAATTGAGTTCTTTGATTTTATTTCAGAATGAAAAACTTTAAAATTGTCATCAAATGTGTGTGATTCGTTTAGAAGAGTTGCATAATGTGAATTATTTAATTTTTTTAATGTAATTACTTGTATGTTCTTTTTATTATTTTTTCAAAACAACTGGCCGTTTGACCAATATGCATTTTAGGACATGAACCACACTTCATGTGTGTATGTAAGTTTGTTATTTTTTATTACTTTCCCTAAAGTATTGTTGATCTTAAAACTGATTTTTAACCCATTTCTAGAAAGGTGTTTTGGTACTCAATTTACCGATATGAATTATAGTTCTAAAAGTACTGTGGTTGATGTTTTTATCTGATGGGAAAACTAAATTGATGGCTTTTTTTATAAGCATTTTTGGCTATTATTTTATCTACAGTATCTGCTTTGTAAAGTGCGGGACACGAAAGAAAACCAGGCAGAGTCAATCGGTTTAGGAAGGTCGGCCAAGAAATCTCTTTAAATCAGTGGTGTCCCGTCGTTGTTTAAATAATATGGCACTCCTTTTTGACTATACGCACTTGAGATAATTAAAAAATGTAACTATGCTTAATTAACTTTTATATATTTTTGTCTGTTTTCTTTCGTGTACCGCACTTCTATATCTCTATTGTGTTACAAAAACGGCGAACTTTCGAATTTTAAAATGATTTAATTTTGATTTTTCTTGATCGATTTACCTATAAATATATTTTTTTCTTGAGTTCTGTCATTAACGGTTCCCTGGCTACTGCCTACGTCCACTATTATTGGACCACCCAGTATAGTGATACACCATTTACAAGTCCAGATTTTACAAGGGCAGTCAGCATCAGATCCAGTGAACGAGATTTATTAAAATTTTAATTTATGACGTTCGACTTTGGGCTACTCGGGTATGCTAAAAGTGGCCATCTGTCTCCGTTTGTCATATTACTAAATAGAGGGGCCGTTATTGTGAAGTACTATACAGGGCGTATCCTAATTGCGTGCTGATGTTAAAGGGGGTGTTTTTATGTTCTAAAAGTCTTAACTTTGGAGATATAGGATGGTAAAATTTAAAAAGAAAACATTTTTTTTTCATCCCAATTCTGAAGCTATTGTAGATAACTACATGAAATTTGATACACGTCTTCTATGCATTCAGGAGCATACGGATTTACCCAGGTTACTTACATATGCACGCCACTGGTAGAAATAGCAAAAATTGATTGTTAATAAACAATGTCCTTTTATGCATAAAAGACGTGTATCAAATTCCACACAGTTATTTATCTGTAATAGTATCAGAATTAGGATTTAAAAAAAATGTTTTTTTAAAACCCTGTATCTCCAAAGTTAAGACTTTTAGGTTAATATTAAACTTTTTTCTTAAAAAGGTCCAAGAATCACCCCCCTTTAACATTAGCACGCAATTAGGAAACGCCCTGTATAGTACTTCACAATGACGTCCTCTGTACAAAGTAACATGACAAACGGAGACAAACGGTCATTTTTGGCATACCCGAATAACCCAAAGTCGAACTACATAAGTTAAAATTTTGATAAATCTTGTTCACTGGAATCAGTGCTGGCTCCCCTACTATAACTACATTGATGTGTTAATTTTGGAAAAATATAAGTTCTCAATATTAGATATTTTTGACACCCGGTATTGAACAGAAAATTAATTATTTCGAAGCAGTTTATTGCTTCTTTATGAACAATTTTACAAAATATATGAAAAAAAATTAAGTAATTTTTGAGGTTGCGGGCTGTGATTCTAATGGTTCGATTCCTTCTAAATCGTTGTCTGCCTCTGAAATTGATGAGGTTTTGTCGTCACTACTTGAAGATCCCAGTGTGATAACTAAATCATCAATAACCGTTTCAGTTTTGCCATCTACTTCCCAGTATTTA
Source organism: Kuschelorhynchus macadamiae (assembly GCA_030620095.1). Classification (NCBI taxonomy): domain Eukaryota; kingdom Metazoa; phylum Arthropoda; class Insecta; order Coleoptera; family Curculionidae; genus Kuschelorhynchus; species Kuschelorhynchus macadamiae. The sequence continues at coordinate 768,453 of JAUTXW010000774.1, read as the reverse complement.
TCTGAAATAGAACGAACATGTTTAACATACGATTTCCAATTTTCAGCCGATATTGAGTCAATCGCTTCTAATGTTATTTTATTTAAATCTTTAATTGAAAGTTCACCGGTGTTGCACTTTATCTTCTACGTGTGAATGATAAGACGCATTATCCATTACCACGACTGATTTGGGAGGAATGTTAGGTGGAAGCTTCTCGAGCAACCACTTTTCAAAATTATCTCTATTCATCTGCCCATGATAGTCTCCAGTCCCGACCGAAAAACTAAAGCAGCACTTGTAACAAATCCGGCTTCTGAACCAGCATGAACTATAAAAAAGCGGCTACTGGAGCGGATTCCCTGAACAACACCTGTAACACTTTCACTTTGCCAGCATTTGTTCACTGTCATATCATTATCTACCCAGGTTTCATCTAGATACACAATATTGCGTCCTTCTTGCTTATATTGCCTTACAGTTGATAGATATTTCACCCGCCAGTGAAAAATATTTGGTCTCTCAATGAGCAATTTTCGTTTATTTAGGCACTTGCGCCAAACAAAATCATTTGATCGTAAGAGCCGATTTAAGGTTTTATACCCGTACGGAAAATCTATTTTGTTCTTTACAGCACGAAGTAGGGATTTGCAGGTCGGAACCTTCTTCAAGTTTATATAAAAATCCTCTATTGTTCGTCGAATTCATTGAAAATCACCATCCTCAATTTTATCTTTGCATGATAATCGGGGTCTTTTTTACCAGGAGATTTTAAAGGTGAAGTAGAACATGAGCGATCATTATGTTCTCTTTGAATTTTTCTTACACTACTTTCCGAAACACCAGTGTAAAATGCAGCGCGTTCTGTTCGATTTTGAATTGGAATAGTCAAACTATTATTTTCAGCTTCTCTACTACAGGCCTCTATAACGCTCGCAATAACTTCGCGTGCACTGCTTCGAATTGTTTTTCCTCTTTTGCTTGCCATCGTTACTTCGAAATAATAAGTCAAATTCAACGCAATGCATTTATATAGAAATGAAAACAAATGCTTGAAATGTATAGGCGCCACTGGAAATAGCTAGAACCTTCTAGCGGCAAGTGCATGGAGACTCTAGGCACATCCCAATTACAAGTGGACCAGTGCGAAATTTACCGAAAGTACCGCTTAGCTGGCGCACTTTATAGGTGAAACGGCAAACTGTTACAACAAATAAAATAACATAAAATTTATTTGCTTATACAAATTTTACTTTTCCGCTTGCTTAAGTCTATGAACCTTTATTTTAATGATCGCCCGGTTTTCTTTCGTGTCCCGCACTTTATCCGTTGTTAACTGCTATCTCTTTCATTAAATTTAGCTCTTTATTGTAATTTTCATGTCATAAAGGTACATTTAGAACTCTGTAAATAAAGGACTTAAAAGCTGGTATTTTTTTTGTGAATAAGGATGACACTATTTTGGATAACAATATCTATATGTGGCGACTTATGATAGGTATAGAAATCAGGTTTTTTTGTTTCTATGTGCTGTTGTTAGATTAAGAAATTTAATAGATTGTTTTGTTCTGTTTCTGCTGTAAACTTAATTCTTGGATATACATTATTTATAATGTTTAGGAATTCATTTAATTGTCGTTCTGCACCTGTAAAACAAGTAATAATATCATCAACGTAACCATACCAGTACAAAAAAATCCTATTTAATAGACGTTTGTGTATTTTTATGTCAAATGAGGGTTGTTTAATAATGAGCAATCCTGTAAGTCCGTTGTTGGCTGAAATATTTATGAACAATTTAGAAGAAAAAATACCCAAACATCCATTAAATCGGAATTTTTTGTATGGGTATGTTGATGACATTATCACTTGTTTACTGATACAGAACGATTTCCATCAGATATCGGCTCACTCACAATTGAATTTATGTTTGAGATATTTTTTTTAAATAATGCTGATGACAAAATTCTGTAAACCTAGTCGAGGATCATTTACATGAATTCAAAATCACGCAAAGCATTTTATTCTTAGTAGAAGTATTAAAAGGTGCATTGGCACATTAAAAACAAGTACCAAAGCTTAATTGCCGGGGCTACACATGCAGTTTTCTTGTCAAATAAACCAGATGTTGTGAAAGTTGCCTCATATGTTCACCAAATATATGTGTCTGCTAGCATTGTCAGTTCCCTTTACTAATATCATATATGTCTTTTGTTATTCTGTCAATACTTGCACAGGTATTACTTTAAAAGCCTTGAAGACAAAATTGTATCTGGGACCCCTACTCTTCAAAATATCTATTAATAAAATCCATTAATGTGCGACCAACTTTAATAGCCTGCGTGCCCTTAAAACTTTTTATGTTTTTTTTTGTTCGGAACACGTACATCTTCGATTTGACCTCCGTTCCATTACTCTCATAAAGAACATTTTGAGGCCATCTAACATAAATTCCTTAAATTTCTTTGTGTCCATTATGAAACCTTCATTCATCAAAATTTTCCCAAAAATTTGGGCTTAGTATCTCTGCCAGAATAACCAAAGTAATGGCTCTTTCCTATCCTATCCTATAGAAGAAACTATAGCCATTACACGATTTCTAAAGCAGCTAGAATGGTAAAATTCTATAGTACTCAGGATCTCTTTACTACACCCATAAATTTATTACAGAATAAGTTTTTTATGCAAATGTGCTGACTGGCTCTATTTTTGCTTTTATATTCTAATTTAATGTTTTGTTATGGTGTTTTATTGTTTTGCTTTTAGGCATTATGCCAGGGGTGCTCAAACTTGAACTGCTGGCGATCTACCTCAATATTTTTAGACGACTTACGATCGACTCTGAGAGGCTGCAAGTATGTGTGATGCAGGGTTGTAGTACATACACGATACAGACACCCTACCTACCTACCTACCTACCTACCTACCTAGGTAGGGTGTACCGTAGCATATATAGATATTAGCTTTCCGCATAATATACATTATTTTAGTCAAGGCTTGGGTTAGGTTTAGTTAGGTTCTTCTCTACAATATCAATGAAAAAACTCATAGTTATTCAAAATTGCGAGTTTATTGGTTGTTACAAAACAAAAGAGTTACATATGGTGTTAAACTTAACTAAGGAATGACTTTGGATGTTGAAGCGTGGCACTGCATGTCCTCGGCATACTTTTCATAAGATGGTACGTAACCACTGAGTGCTAATCGCAAGCATGACGACATATGATCGTCAGTTAGTCGATTGCGATATTTTGACTTAATTATCTTCATTTTAGAAAATGCAGACTCACACAAGTAAGTTGACCCAAACACTGCTGTCAGTTGAAGAGCGTTTTGGCTTAGATTCGGATATTTATCTTCAGATATAAAACACCAGAAATTTGTATCAGATATTTCACTAGACCGCTATTTTCTTTCGCCTTAATGGATTTTCACCAAAATGTTACCATTTTATCCTCTTATGATCTACGGTTTTTGACCAAATCTTAAAGATAGTGGATAAATAGTTTTTGAGCTATGCCGCATACAGATAGACAGACTGACAGACAGAGCGATGGAAATGGAAGAACATGTTTTTCGAGGTCTAGAGACCCAAAAATGTAAGGATCTGCAAAAATCGGGAAGATTTTTAAAGAGATTCTCCCCTGTCCCTTCAGGCGTTGATAAGGTTCATTCGCTTGTCAGACTGTACCTTCAAGAGAATGAAAGAGATATCAAACATATGTTCTAATTAAAATATTAATTTAAGGTATTTGTTTATAATATTAAACAATAGAGGAGTTACATGGCTGTAACTACGCTGACCTCTTTATTATTAACAAACGCGTAGGTGATTATTTATTAATATTAATTAAGTGAAAATCCGTTATAAATCGAAACCTCAAAAAAAAGCGAAAACAGTGAAGTTACTTAATTATCACACTGAAAAACAAAGTGTAACTTTAGTTTTTAGCTTTGAGATGTATGATCTGCACCAACTCATTTTCAGCAGAACATGAGTTCATATTAAACTGACTTGCATAAATTATGCTACATTTGCCAATTTACTACAATCATAAAATCATAAAAACGCGTTTCGAATTGTCCCAAAATATTTGATAATTCAGCCTCATACGTATTATAATTCAACTGAGGAATCCTTGCTTTCAAGGACGGAAAATGTTTCAGATCCTTTCTTTCCAGTTGATCTATTATAAGTTGCAATTTACTTTTGATTGCGTTTACTGCGCTAATCATCTCAATAACAGTTTTTCCTTTACCTTGAAGCTCCAAGTTAATGGTGTTTAAGTTCATTGTGACGTCAGTAAAAAATGCCAAATCAGTCAGCCATTTTTCGTTTTTCAACATCTGAGTGTCGTCACCTCTTTCGTCTAGAAAAGCTGTTATTTCGGACAATAATTCTTGAAACCTTTCTAGGAATTTTCCGCGACTCAACCAACTGACGTCCGTGTGAAGAACTAAATCAGTGTGTTCAGCTGACTCCCTATCTTCCAAGTGCAACTTAAAGAGCCGCCGTTGCAAGCTACGTGCACGGATGGAATTCACAATTTTTGTTGCAACGCTCATAATTTTCTCCGTGTGTAAAACTTTTGAACACAAAACTTGTTGATGTATAATGCAATGGATTGAAAAAATTAAGGGAAATCTTCATTGGCTCGACACAATGCCACAAAACCGTTTTTGTTTCCAGTCGTTGCTGGTGCTCCATCGGTTGTAATGCACACTAATTTATATATTGGTAGCTTGTAGTTTTTTACAAAACTGAAGAAAACGTCATATATATCTTCGCCACGGGTCTTCCCCTTCAGAGGAATGATTGTCAAAAATTCTTCCTTGGCCAACATGTCATTGAATACCATCCGAATAAAAATACACAGCTGGGCAGTGTCTGTCATATCGGTGGATTCGTCGAATTGTAAAGAAAAGTATGTACATTCCATGATATCATTTTTTAGTTTATCTGCCATGTCCTGACTCATGACTTCAATATACCTTGTAACATTCGGACGAGATAACTGAAGTTTTCTAATAGCAAACATGATTTCTGTTTTATTTTTAAAATCTCCAAATAAAGTCTCTCCCGCTTCAACAAGTGCTTCCTTCACAACCGATCCATCTTCGAATGGTTTCTTGTGTTTTGCCAATATATGAGATTTTAAATGACGCGATCGTAGCAGCTTTTGATTGTTTGGCTGGTCTTGTGAACATGGTTTGTTCTTTTTTCAAACAAGATATCAAATCACGTACTTTTCGTTTTCTTAATTCACTCTGTGGCGGAAAATCCTTTTCATAGTTTTTATGAACCGTTTTATGATGCCTCTCTAAGTTACCACGCTTAGGTATTGCAACTGACGCACGACAAATAAGACAAATGCACCATACAAAACAAAAATTCTTCCTCCCAATCGTTATTAAAATGATACGTTTTAGATTTCTTCGCTGCACTCATTTTGTACTATTTAATAATAAACTTTGTATCGACGTAGTATTGCCTTCAAGTTGCAGTTCAGAATGACTCCAGATCCTGCAGGCGCAACATTTATATCGGCGTGAACGAAAGTCTCGAATGTTCCCGTCAAACGCGCCGCCCGAAATTTCTAGAAAAGCGGCAAGAATAAAAAACGCGGCTTTTCTTTGACAAGTACCGCGCGTTCCTTTGATAAAGCCGCCTTTTGTTGCTAGCAGAGTGTTATTTTATTACGTAATAAATTTTTGTAGTTTAGTTAAGTACCTACTTATTAAAAAAAAATTTCTTCTCGAGATCTATTCAAAAAGCACTCGCGATCGACCGTTTGAGCAGCCCTGCATTATGCCTTTGTAAAAATAAAATATATTTGAATTATAATAATGACGTATAAGAAAAATAAAATTTTATTTTTATGGGTTCCTGAGTCCTGCCTAATATGCGAAATTATTTAAAATTTTACAGATATTGGAATATATGATTTTATCGTCGTTGGCACAGGAACTGCTGGTGGAGTTTTGGCGAATAGATTAACAGAATATGAGGATTTTAGTGTCTTGGCACTAGAAGCTGGTGACGAAACCCCAGAATTGTCAGATATGTTGGGAGTAAATATATATTTACATCGTACTTCACATAATTGGGGATACAATACAACTGTACAGGAAAATATGTGTTTAGGTAATTATATAATTTTATCATAACTTTTGTGCATATTTTCTAGTTTTTTTAATAATAGACCAATTTTAGATGTTAATTATGCCGCGAGACGAGACGACATTTTCGTCTCGTCGGAGACGATTTCTTCTTCAGAAGTTAAGGGTGGGAAGGAGCTTTTGCAAAAGTTTTGATTAATGTTCACGGCAAGGAACCAAAACGGTTGGCTGCCATTTTGGCGAGAAAAAACTTTGCCTTTAATGTGTATGTTCAGGGCATTTTGGCATTAAATATTATGCAATTGCAATTGCAATATAAATTGTTGAATACTCATTTTTTCTAGTTTGATAGTATCGCAGGATTTTGAAAACTCTTAATAGAATGTGGTATGAAGGATTCTGTACCTAACTGGATTAATCCGGGATTTGTGAACACATTCGGGAACGATCGCTGTAAGAGAAACAAACATCATTCCAAGGGAAGGAAAACAGAAATCTGGCAACCATTCCCAATCAGCGGACTTATAAAGCCAAATAGTACGAAGTAGCCTAGATTCTACAACTCCCTGTGGTATGGGGCAGGAAACAGTAACCAAACCGTGGTCAGAAGAACACAGGGGTATGTAATGTAAAAGTGATAGGCTCTGAGTGAGTGGTGAGAAAAAAGTCCAATGGGTTGGTAAGGGAATGGCTGATACCAAAAGCCTCTGGTGCTCTACCTTGAACATCGGTTTTATTAGTCCATAATCATTCTTTATTATGAACGTTAAAGTATCCAAGGATAATGATTTCAGAGGAAGGGATTGAGAAATCCACTTCAGAAAGAAAGTCGAGGAGCTCGTTAAAGGAATTGTCTGAGGGAGAAAGGTAGATTCAACAAATAAATATAGCAGAACTTCTAAGGGACAAGTTTGAGACACAGGAGATCGGATCTGTTTAATTAAAGATTGGGAAGTCTTGCACAGGATAGATTACGACGAACGTAGGCGCAAACGACACCGTTCAGGCCGAATGATAGAAAGAGTTTACAGCCAGGAAAGCAAAGATGATTAGAGCCTTTTTAAAGGCCTATTTTGATTTCGGCGAGGAAGAGAATAGGAGGTTTGCATGATGAGAGAGAGTGGGGAACAGGTTTTAACTCTAGCCATAGATATTTGCAAATAAAAACTAAAATTTCGATGGTGGAGCATCACAAGTACCTCTTACCTGCAGATCTGAACGGAAGGGTATTTTAACATCGAAATATTTTACTTGAGGAACAATCACCATCATCTTTTCATGCAACATCGTTTGATTTAAATAAAGGAAGAAATGAAAAGTAAATGAAAGAAATGGAAGGAAAATGAAAACCGATTCAAATACACATGGCTCGAAAAATCAGTAAAGGCTTCACTAATCCTTGAAACGTGTACGTGGGGTAATACCTCCTCGTGAGAAGGAAAAAACCCTTGTTTTTAACAAACTAATAATAATAATAAGAAGTAAGATAAACATATAGAGGTTTTCTAATTAAGTAAATGATTTGATAACATTGACATATGAAAGTGTAAGTCACTTCTGATAACACACATAAAAAACTGGGCTTAGGATCTTAAAACTTATATTTTTAATGTAGGTAATAGCCCATCAAAAAAAGCGTATTTACGAATCATGGTTCCTCGTGCCTAAATGGAATTAATTTCCGAGGTTTCAGCTACAGTTGCTTGAGATACAGTTTTTTCTTATCATGAAAAATACATAGTCTTCTTGACATATTATCATTATATCTGCGATGACTCCAAAAAGGTGACGTTTGTAGGCATATTTTGGTTATTTCTAGTAATTGTATCTAAATATCGAGAAATATTTATCCCACTTTTAAGATTGTTGTCACACAAATAATATAATTAAAAAATATATTTTTAGGATCACGAGACAGAAAATGTCCTTATCCGAGAGGCAAAATGTTGGGCGGTAGTAGCGCGATCAATTTTGGAATGTACGTCAGGGGCCACCGTGACGATTTTGACCATTGGGAGAAGCTGGGTAACCCTGGCTGGTCTTACGAGGACGTTTTGCCATACTTCAAAAAACCAGAGACCGCCACATTTACGCATAACATAGACCGCGACTACCATGGGTTCGATGGACCTCAGAAGATAGGAATTCCTAATGATACTCCCTATTTGGTAAGAAACTTATTTGCTAGTAAGAATATATTAATTTATCTTTCCATGACGTAAGTATGTCATGGAGCCATCATGCAAGTACATCAAGTAAAAAGATTTGAAATCATTTAAAAAAATATGTTACATTATTTTAATAATAATATTTAACAATAGTTTATGTTTAAAACTTAAACAAAATTATGTAAAAATAATTAGAAGTAAACTTAGTTATTTACTCTAAACTTAAATCTTAAAAAATCCATAGTAACTAGGCCAGAATTTATCGGTGGTAAAGCATAATTTTTATTTTCTCAATCTAATAATGGCAGTAGTAGTTCATTGTGATTTGACTCTTAGGTCAAAATGCGTCGTATTGTTAAGACGGCTCAAGTCGGCTTGAACTGCTACTACGGCTGTACCGTAGTAGACAGCTCAAATAGCAGTACTAGAATTCCTGAGTTTTAAGTTTCTCCACCAAATCTTTACAAATTTTCTTCTCTGTTTTTTATCCTCTGCTATTTGCCTTGCTTCAGAAATGATAAATATTTATATAATAAAAACAGAGAGCAAAACCATACTAAAAATATTAACTCACAAGTAGGCCATTTATTGAAGAGGACCACTACGCCTTATACCTCTATGCAGATCTGATATAATATACAGGGTGTTCCATTTTTAAGTTTGAGGAAAGTAACTGTATGTAAAATTTGGCAAACTGAATTATTTATTTGTGACAAAATATTTTTTTTTTGGGTCGCATTCTTCGCAAACATTGATTCATATCTAAATAAAATACGTCTAAAATGTCTGTTTTCGACGTCGAATTACGATTGTCTTTATAATAATGTAAAGACGTAGCCTATGCACGCATCGGACAAGTGGCCCTTAAGAATCATACGCTACAGAATGCTAAACATTCCAAATAGTACGAATTCGCAAATAACGTCAAATAAATAAATAATGAAGTCAATAACTCTAAGAAAAATATGTCAGATTAGCAAACAAAAATTACCAACAAGGAGAAAGATTTTCAATTGAAGTAAAATAAACATGAATAATAATAAAACTACACAACTACATAAACAAAAACGAACATCAATATGGGCCAAAAAACATCACAAAACCAATTCGGTTAACTGCCTTTTTAGCTGCAAAGTGCTCACTCAGTCTGAAAATATCATATTCTGAGAAGTGACGATTGTAATTGTGAACTAGTCGTTCAATAAATGCACTAAACTCATAATTTGTTCGGTGATACCTTTCAACAAACAGCTGTGATTGCCTTGTCCTCTTAATAGGAACTAAAAACGGGACTGATCCCAGCAGCACTTCACAGTCAATCCCTCCATTGACCAATTTATGCAAAAAGACCAGAAGTGCCTTTTTCCTTCTAAATTCAAGGGTTTGAAAACCTTGATATGGGAAATGAAATTTATGTAAGAGGTATTTTCAAAACCTATTTTGCACCTTTTCAATTCTGTCGATGTGACACTTGTATGGACTCCATATTGTACAACAATATTCTAGAAGGCTACAAACCAAAGAGTTATAGAAACACCCAATTGTTTTGGTATCAGTTACGTGTTTCGTAGGTCGCTTTATAAAATCCAGTAGTTTAAAATCCTTAAGTACAATGTTATCAATATGTAGATCAAAAGTTAGATTTTCATCATAAATAACGCCTAGGTCCGTGAAAGAACTAACCACTTCAAGACTTACGTTACTATGAAGTAGGTGGAGGGTATAGGATTAATACGTTTGTGAAAATGGAGCACTTTATATTTCGAGATGTTAAGAGAGAGATAATTAGTTCTGTACCATTTGACGAGCCTTTCTATATCAGACTGCAGAGGATTGGAGCCTGAAGAGACTGGTGAAAAGAATTTTAAGTCGTCTGTGTATAAAAAACAATCAGAAAATTCGAAACAAGATATTATATTACTTATAAAGAGCAGAAAGAGAACTAGACCAACATGCGAACCCTGCGTAACACCTGATGTCACAAGAATCACCCTGGAAACTGAACCACATCTGTTGACTTGCTGGCCACGATTAAATACCACATTGCTGTAATTTCCATAACAGAAGCTGATGGTAAACAATGTCAAAAACCTTAGATATGTCTGTGTAAATAACATCGATCTGTTTGCCAGCCTCAACCGATGTCACTAAGTAATTTTGAAATATTGCAAGATTAGTAGTTGTTGAACCACCACGATAAAAACCATGTTGCATACTCGTAATATAGTGTTTTAAAGACTCAATTATATGATTGATGATAATTGCCTCAAAAAGCTTTTGTATATGTGAAAGTAAAGAAATACCTCTGAAGTTCTTCATCTTTTATCACCAGATTTAAAAATGGGCAAAATCGTAGAAAACTTCCAAAATTCAGGAAAGGAACCCAGATTAATGGATCTCTGAAAAATTATACATAGAGGCTGAAACAATGACTCACAGCATCGTTGCAATAGAATGGTAGAAATTCCATCAGGGCCAGCATTCTTGGAAGGATCAAGGTCCTTTATTTTGTTAACGATTTCTGTCTCTGTAAAACAATATGTTGATAGTAACTTTCCTGAATAACTTATTGGATCAATTTTACTAAAGTCTAAATTGTGGTGGTAAGCATAGCGAGACGGAAAGTAAGTAGCCAAAGCGTTTGCTATGTTATTTGAACCAGTGATTTCTTGCCCGTCATAATTCATAACACTGGGCAGATTGGAGTCCCTTCTTAGGTTTCGTACAAATGTCCAAAAGTATTTTTGTAAGTTCAGTCTGTCATATGTCACATATGTAAGATAACACATATCAATTTGAAGTTTAACCTCACGTCTTATGTCAGAATAGGCCAAATAGTCAACAAGTTTATCGATCCTTTTATATTTTTGGTATAGCAAATTCTTTTGCCCATTAAGCTTTCTTAAAAGAAGATCAAACCATTTGGGATATTTACAGTCAGCCACGATCTTCTTGGGGACACAATTATTGATACCCTGAAAAAGACCTCATAGAATTGTTCAACCTTTCTGTTCATATCAGGCTCAGACAATAAAAAAGAACAGTCGGACTGCTTATAAAAAATATTTAGATTGACGAAATTTGCTTTATGAAACTGGTAACACTTACTTGATTTTGATTTTTTATTGGCGAAACATATTTAATTTTATACTTCACTTCAATATGCACAAATATATATAGTTTTCTATTTGAAACATAAAAGTCCAAAAAATAAAAATTTGGCTGTCAAAGTGATGTAAAAATTAAGCTATAATGTTACAAATCACACATACTTAGTCTAAAAATATTATTTTTATTACAACGGTCTATTAAACTATATTTTTGTTTTCAGTCTCAAGCTTTGGTGGACTGCCATATAGAGTTGGGCAAAGAAGAGAAAGATTACAACGGAAAAGATCAAGATGGCGTTAGCAGGCTACAATTCTTTTTAGACGACAATATTCGATCCAGTTCCAACCAAGCTTTCTTAAATCCAGCCAGAAACCGCTCAAACCTCCACGTCAGCGTCAAATCGTACGTAACTAAAATCCTGATTGTCGACAAAATGACTTACGGTGTTCAATATCTCAAAGATGGAAAAGAATGCGTTGCCATAGCCAAAAAAGAAGTTCTCTTATCAGCGGGCGCCATTAACTCTCCACAGATTTTAATGTTGTCCGGAATTGGTCCGAAAGAGGAACTGGATAAGCATGGGATAGAGATTATAGAAGATCTGCCTGTTGGAAAATATATGCAAGATCATCAGGTTTTCCCGGGAATATTTTACAGGTAAGTCGAGATTAAAATTATTGTGGTTCTAATCGCTTTCGCTTTTTTTGTTACTGTATCTCCAAAGCCCTTCCTTACAGGGTTTTTTGTGCTCTTCGTCAAAATATTTGACCCTGCATTGTCTGAAAAATATGAGATATTAATTTTTTTAAGTTTTATAGCTTCGGGCTGTTTATATGCCTGAATAATACTTCTTTTGTATTTTGATATGTAATCAAAGAAATAAAAATCCGGGTCCGGAGTAAAAAAAAAGATATATTTTTTTCGAGAAAAGGGCGCAGTGCAACTTTACTTAAATTAAAAAATCGTTAATAAGATCTTCTAACATAGTAATCAAACTTATGTAATACATGTTATATTAATCAATATTAAATAAGTCTTTATTATTTCAAAGCGGGAGATAAGAGTTTTTTTATAGTTCTTGTTAATTGTTAATTTTTTATTATTAATCAATTTTTTATTCCCGAGATGTTCGTTGTAGGGAACCAATTAACAATGATTATAAAAACATATAAACGTATAAGCATTATTATAAATAACAGATAAATTTAAACTGTAAGCATTAAAAAATATGAGGATATTAATTCTGCAAAAAATGTTTCTTAAAAGCATCAATTTTGTTAATATTTTTTAATCGTTTTGTTAGGTTATTGTAATAATTACTGTGTAATATACATTTTTTGCCAAAATCGCTTTTACATTTTAAGATGAAAAAGCAATCAGTTTGTCTTGTATTATGGCCATGAATGTTATTATTTCTAATAAAATTTAAATTCGTGTTTTTATATTTTTAACTGATGATTAAATAAAAATATACAATTTAATTTTATACATCATAGAAATGTTTAAAAGATTTTTAGACTTTTATAGGTTAATGGTGGGCTCTAAATATCGTAAACGGTAAATACATTTTATTGACTTATTGTGTAATTTTTCTAATGTTTTTATTGTTTTTTTAGAGAAAATTCCAATTATTGGAGAAATTTGTACTCTTAAATTTTCTATATGTGGCTTCCAAGCTAAATTTTGATATATACATAAGCCTAAAAATTTAATACATTTTGAATAATTAATTTGATGATTAGAAAAAAATATTGGCGGAATATTTGTATTTTGAATAATATTCGATATATACATGAAAGAGGATTTCTCAAAGTTTAAAGTTAATTTTTGTGCCTATAACCAATTAGTAATTAAACTTAGGTCTTTATTAATGATAACATTTATTTGTGCAAAATCATCTGAAGTAAAGAGAAGGGTGGTATCATCAGCAAATAATTTAATAGAATTTATATATATTAAAAATAAAATTGGTGCCAAAAGAGATCCTTGAGGTACGCCACAAAATATTTTTTGATAACTGCTCTTATTTTTGTCAATCTGAACAAACTGTTTTGGTCCAACAAATAATTTTGGAACCAATTATATATTGTACCTCTTATACCGATATGAAACAAGTTTTTAAGCAATATTTTATGGTCTACAGTATCAAAAGCCTTACACAAATCCAAGGACAATAAGCAACACTTTACACGTCTATCTAAAGCAAGTTGAATTTGTGTTACTAAGTGCCCTTAGATTTGCAAAAGCCGTATAGATCAAAAAAACAATACATTCTGATTTTCTAAAAATTGCTCAACTTTATCGCTGATAAATCTCTCAATTATTTTTTAAAAAATTGGCAGATATAGGCCTGTAGTTATTTGGGTCACTTTTTAATTCATATGTAACTTAAAAATTTAAGAAAAGTTTGTTAAGGCCAATATTTAAAGAGGCCAAATTAGTTTTAAATGTAAATAAAATAGGGAATATCTAATTTTTTTATTATATGAAAGGTGTTAAAAAGTATGTGAATATAAAATTTTTTGCTACTAAAAATAGAATCTGATATTTACTGTTCAGGATAGATATAGGCGTTTTAGTTAGCTAAAACAACACAAGGTACAATAACTATATTATAAACTACAATCTCATAAACTGACTTTAAATTGTGAAACATTTTCATTTATATTATATAAGTAAAAAATGTATAAGTAATTAAATGGAAACAATTAAATTCAACCAAAAAAATTATAATAATAATAGATACATTAAATTTTTGGGACTATATATGGACAAAAATTTAATTTGGCGGAATATAGAATACCTTAGAAAAAGTATACCTTCTCTAGTAGGAATTCTATATACAATTCCTTGTAATATACCATTAAATATTATGAAAAATACGTGTTTTGCTTAATATATTAAAAATTGCAATATTTGATTTCAGTTTGGAGATCTGTTAATTTAAAAACATTGAAACCTTTATATTGCTTAAAATTATTGAAAAGTCTTCTTCCTTTCCTAGAACCGAGAATAAATTTATATAAAAAATTTGGATATTTAGATACTAACCATATTTATAAGTTAAAAACATGCGTTTTCATCCATTCATTACTTACGAAAGATAAATTATCCAATATAGATTTAAAAAAAAAAAGAAATACTATACATAATCGTGACACACGACAAACAGATCTATAAAATATATAATGGTATATTAATACGTTCAGTTCCAAAAAAAAGTGACGAACTTGATTTTTGACCCAAGTTCAATGTCGTATATCTTCTAAACCAGTGGATCCATTTAATCGATCGATCAATTATTATTTATTTTGTTATTTAATATTATTCTTAATTGTTTGTTTGTTATAATATTAGTATTGTTGAGAATTTCCTTTAATGACCTTATACAGTTTGTTGAAAATGTTGAGGATAAATAAATATATAAGTAAATAAAAAATTTACAAAATTGTGTATGCAGTTTTTTAGGCGGGATATTGAGCGTAAATTTTGCTATGATAATACGTTTTTTTGCATAAATCTTCGAAAATTATAGTTATTCATCTTAGCAGTTTTGAAAAGCTAATTACTTTTTAAAATATATTAACCAATAAAGTACTAAAATAACAAAATCATGACTGCAAAAATACTAAGGAGAAAATAATAAACAGTTTATAAAAAACAGAATCTACATGATTAATTTTTTTTCTTATGTAATATTTCTCATTTTTTCTGCTATATATGAAATAAAAAAGCACTACTCCCAGTTTAAATAGTTTTGACCTTTATATCTTTTCTTTACAGAATGAATCGCACTTTTTACAATAATACTCTTCTGGAAAACGTAGAGTTGTGGACAGAAAATTTGAGACCTCTTACTGCAAGTCTGGGTCAACAAGCTATAAGTTTTTGGAACTTTATTGGACCCGATGGTGGTCAACCGGAAGTTGAATTTTTCTTTTTTGGACCCCCAATGATATCTCCTGATATGGCGCAAATTTTAGGGTAAGATCTATTTTCCAAAACATAAATATAGATTACACAGGGTAACAAAATAAAAACAAAAATTTGGTGCTGGAAATCTAACATCTGATTTTAGATGTTTTTAATGTGCTGATTCCAAAAATGCCACCAGATTTTTTCTATCAGCTCTAGTTTTTGAGATACAGGTTACAGGTTAATTGATAATTTTTTCTGATAAAAGACAACAAATAAAGAGATAAATATGTACTTAATCGTCAAAATAGAAATTTCCCAGAATCTAATTAACCAAATGGATACCTGGAATTGTCCCTGACCCAATATTCCTATACTAGGAACTACTCAATACACTGCTCTTAATTACTTTTATACCTGTAATTGCCTATGACCCGATCCTTCTATACCTGCTTGGCTGTACTCGATTTAGTATATTACTGAGTTTTCCCAAGTAAGTTGTGCTATCATTTTGTGTAAATTTTGGTCGTTTTATAGTGTCAAGACACTAAACTGAAACAATGGCATCCACAAGCAGACGTACCTGTGTAAATCATCCCGATATTTTTTGTTATGTGTGTGGTGAATACACTTTGAAAGAGAGCAGAAAAACGATTTCGGACTTTGTGAAAAGAAGCAATAGACATAAATGGACATATCCTGATTTAGATTCTGCAAGAAGGCCTGTAGCGCATTCGGAAGAAATACCCGTTCCATCATTCAGCAGTCTACACGAACTGACAGAAGATGATACAGAAACAAGTTCAAAGAATTCAATCAGAAAACGACAGCGAATTTGAAGCAGATTTAGCAATTCCGCAGTGTTTCAATCAAGAAGAACTAAACGATCTTATAAGAGACCTGAATCTCTCAAAGGGTTCCGCTGAATTACTTGCATCCAGATTAAAAGAAAAAAATCTACTTTGTCCAGGTTCTAATATTACATTTTATCGTAAAAGAGATAAGGATCTGCTGCCTTTTTTCGCTCAGGAAAATGACTTGGTATTCTGTAATAATATAAAAGGGCTCTTAGAAAAAATGGGTTTGCCTGAATACATTCCAGATGATTGGCGCCTTTTTATTGACAGTTCAAAACGTAGTTTAAAATGTGTTATTTTACATAACGGTAACAAATATGGCTCAATTCCTATTGGTCATTCTACTACCATGAAAGAAGAATATGAAACAATTGCATTAGTTTTGAGAAAAATTAAATACGAAGAGCATCAGTGGGCAATTTGTGTTGATTTAAAAATGGTTAACTTCCTCCTTGGAAAGCAGAGTGGTTATACAAAATATCCTTGTTTTTTGTGCTTTTGGGACAGCAGAGCTAAAAATGAGCACTGGGTTAACAAAAATTGGCCTTCAAGAGATGTCATGATTCAATGAAAACAAAACGTGGACAACGAACCTTTGGTTTCAAGAGAAAAAATCTTACTTCCGCCATTGCATATTAAGCTATGGCCTAATGAAGCAATTTGTGAAGGCTTAAAAATCGAGATGGAAATTGTTTTGGGTATTTGTCACGTAAATTTCCTGGCATTAGCACGGAAAAATTAAAAGCTGGTATATTTGATGGTCCTCAAATAAGGCAGCTTGTTAAAGATCCACAATTCACCAGATTAATGAACGAGACTGAATCTAACGCTTTGTGTTCATTTGTTTAAGTAGTACAAAATTTTCTTGGCAATCATAAAGCAGAGAATTACGTAGAATTAGTGGAAACTATGCTTTCAAATTTTAATATTCTCGGCTGTAACATGAGTATAAAAGTTCACTACCTCCACAGCCACCTAGATCGTTTTCTTTTCTTAGAGCTTTTTAGGGGAGAATAAGATATGTTTGGAGATATTATGTAGTAATGCAAAAGCCGTAAAATATATTATTCATGTTTCACTGGGCTATTTATGGAATAACTCCGACAGTTAAACTGACATAATTTTAGTATTGGATTTTAACAAGATTTACCTTTTTTTTTAATTCATATTTAACTAAAAAAAAGATCCAAAACTATTATTTTCAGCTTCTGCCTACTTCCCGAAGAAAAAGGTTTGTTGACTCTGCTACTTAACACCACGTCCGACGAAATACCAACTGATAGTATCTCTAGTCACATCAACAGTATTTCTAGCCACATCAATTTTTTCCCAAAACATATACTCTCTGCCCTCTATACGTATCAAGCTTGACTTTAAATAAATATTGTTTCCATTTATAGACAACTGTCTTTAAGTAGCGTGATATTCAAGATATTGAAAATATTATAGAAGCATATTATGTAACCAGCCGAGTTTTCCAAAAATTGTTGATGCCCTTACATATTAATAACTTTCTTTCTTGTCTAAAGAACTAATAATTAATTAGCAGCATGGTTTTTCCAAGGGTAGATTTATTTATAGAAATAGTAAGGATTTGTCTGTTACTGCGTATAGAGTGCTTTATTGTACAGTGGTTAGATCAGTTTTGGAGTATGCTTTCATAATTTGGAGTCTATTGTATAATGTACACAAAAATAGCCTAGAGAGAGCCCAGAACAACTTTTTTAGACAGGTTTTATTTAGATATAAGGTACTAATTGTGGATCACAATTATGATCCCATAAGGAATAATTTAAGTTTGGATGTGCTTTTAAGAACAAGACTATATTTGATTTGTGCAATTTGTACAAAATCTGTAAAGGTTTGAAAGCTTGTCCTGAGCTTTTAGGATCTATCAAATTTAATGTTCCTAATAGAATTTTAAGAATAATGATCTTTTCCATATGGAATTTCACAGCACCAGGGGCGTGCGGTCCAAGGAAGCAAGGGAAGCAGTGCTTCCCCAAAAGAAATTACAAAACATCTTCTAAAACGTAATTTTTGAAATAGGAAACCATTAATTTAGTTTATATTAAAAATGCTAAAATATTGTCTTAATTATCAAGCCCATAATAAATGCAGCCTTGACTCCGACCCAGCCACAATAGAATATCGAATAGAACCTATGCGGGCCGCTAGCTTCTCCGCAGGCAAGTCCTGTATGCTTGATTTCCTGTGAATCGAGCCAGAGGTTATTGAACTTTCCACCGGCTGTTTGCAATTTTTTCATTTCAATCCCGTGCTTTAAGTGGGAGCGGAAGCTATCGTTGGAGTGGGTTCTTTGTTTGAACGGCTATCTGTGTGTTGTGTGATACGTACGTCGCGTCGTGTATGGTGGGATAGGGAAGACTTAGTGTCTTCCCTACTACGGACGTGGATATGCAAATACCGTCAACTTCGGCTGTCAGTAATAACGCTGAAAATGTTTGAGAATTTGGTAAGAAGAGTGTGTGTGAATGTGTCGTGTGTCTTAATAATAAAGGGATTTTCAACATTAAACTTCGCTGATAAGTTTCAAATAATTTCCAAAGGAAGGGCAAAAACCTCCTATGAAAAATTTAACCACAAAAATGAAAAACTGTATTAGACATTTTTATCCGGAAAAACAATACCAACAATTTAAATGGCTAACAGGCTGTGAAAATATAAGTAAATTATTTTGTTGGCCATGTTTACTTTTTGAAAATAAAAAAGGTCTCTGGAATAAAACTGGTTTTTTCATTTTAAACAATTTCTATAAAGCTGTAAAAACACATTATGTCCAAAGCCCATTTACAGGCCGTCATAAAAGAAAAAGTCTTCGGCTAAACCAGAATTGAACACGCCCTTAATAAACAGTTGGAAATTAGTCACCGCCAACACAATGAACTAGTCGATAAAAATAGGCCAATATTAAGAAGACTTATCGATGTTGTTTGTTTTCTCGGACAGCACGAATTAGGATTTAGAGGTCATGATGAAACAAGGGTTTCTTCAAATAGAGGAAATTTTCAAGATTTATTTAGTTTAATGGCTAAATATGATGATTGCTTAAAAATCATTTAGAGCAGTCTAGCGTTTTTCGCGGAACGTCGAATCGAATCCAGAATGATTTAATTTCCGCTGTTGCAACCATTATTCTAAAAAGAATTAAGCAGGAGATTGGCGAGGCGCGGTTCATTGCTATTGTTCTGGACGAAACAACTGATATCACTAATTTTAGCCAATTATCTATAGTAATACGCTACGTTAAAACAGACGGAAGTATTCAAGAGCGATTTTTAGGTTTTAAGAATGTGTCCGAGTAGTTTATAACGTTACTAAAGAAATTAATGGAGAGAAAAAATTAGTTGCTCAAAGCTATGCTGGAGCTGCAGTGATGGCAGGACAATTAGGGGGTCTGCAAGCTAAAGTTCGAGAAACTTTCCCAAGTGCTGTGTATGTTCATTGTTTTGCTTATAAATTAAATTTAGTTTTATCCCAGTCCATCAATCACATTAAAGAGTGTAAAGTACTGGCATGGCTGCTTTTTTTTCCAAGTCAACACAACGTACACAAGCTTTGGTCTCAATTGTCCACAAACGATTGCCCAAAGTAGCTCCTTCTAGGTGGAACTATAATGGAAGACTTGTGTTAACAGTATCTGAAAATCGTAAATCACTGATTGAACTATTTGAGAATATAATAGAAAGTAATGAAACGTGGGACTCAGAAGCAATAAATAGTTCGAGGGGTTTTTTGGACTGTTTGAAACGAGATTTTGATTTTAATTATTTGTTGAACATATTTTTAGAAATATTTCCATTCTCAGACAATGTTTTTAATATATTACAAACCAAAACAAATGATATTGCTTTTTGTCTAAAAAAAGTTGATGATTTTAAGTCCATGTTAAGCCAAAAAAGAGATGACTTTGACCTATTTTGGGAGAAAACGACGACGTTAAATGTAGAGCCACAAGCCAAGCGTCTTCGAACAGACAAAGTTGGAGAAGTTCAAACATCATACAGACGCCTCTTTTATGAAATAATCGATCAAATTCAGCAACAAATAAATTATAGATTTATTGTATAATAGCAGAAATATATAATTTCTGCAGGTGCAAAACGGCCTACAAGAAGAATTGCTTTCGATTATGTCACAGGGTACCCTCCTGCGATCATGATTTCTAGGCCTCTACCCTCATCAGGCAGGCCTGTACCCAGGGAGATCTGAAATAACAGATTGCTCGATATGACAAAATCGAAAACGAAACGTCTATCATACTGAAACAGTATTACAAGTTAAATGTAACATTTAGCACCACCTATTAGGGCTCCGGTGATTTCCGGCTGCAAACCCATAGGTAATTTAAAAAGTACGCACTAGCACCATCATGCGAAGAGTAGATACTAAAATTCGATAAAAATGCGCTCTCACACATCTTTATCAAAAGTTCTTGGCCGGAAAAGATATATGTATAATAGCAGAAATATATAATTTCTGTAGGTGCAAAACGGCCTACAAGAAGAATTGCTTTCTATTATGTCACAGGGTACCCTCCTGCGATCATGATTTCTAGGCCTCTACCCTCATCAGGCAGGCCTGCACCCAGGGTGATCTGAAATAACAGATTGCTCGATATGACAAAATCGAAAACGAAACGTCTATCATACTGAAACAGTATTACAAGTTAAATGTAACATTTAGCACCACCTATTAGGGCTCCGGTAATTTCCGGCTGAAAAACCCATAGGTAATTTAAAAAGTACGCACTAGCACCATCATGCGAAGAGTAGATACTAAAATTCGATAAAAATGCGCTCTCACACATCTTTATCAAAAGTTCTTGGCCGGAAAAGATATATGTATAATAGCAGAAATATATAATTTCTGTAGGTGCAAAACGGCCTACAAGAAGAATTGCTTTCTATTATGTCACAGGGTACCCTCCTGCGATCATGATTTCTAGGCCTCTACCCTCATCAGACAGGCCTGTACCCAGGGTGATCTGAAATAACAGATTGCTCGATATGACAAAATCGAAAACGAAACGTCTATCATACTGAAACAGTATTACAAGTTAAATGTAACATTTAGCACCACCTATTAGGGCTCCGGTAATTTCCGGCTGAAAAACCCATAGGTAATTTAAAAAGTACGCACTAGCACCATCATGCGGAGAGTAGATACTAAAAATCGATAAAAATGCGCTCTCACACATCTTTATCAAAGGTTCTCGGCCGGAAAAGATATATGTATTTTCAAATATATAATTTCTGTAGGTGCAAAACGGCCTACAAGAAGAATTGCTTTCGATTATGTCACAGGGTACCCTCCTGCGATCATGATTTCTAGGCCTCTACTCTCATCAGGCAGGCTTGTACCCAGGGAGATCTGAAATAACAGATTGCTCGATATGACAAAATCGAAAACGAAACGTCTATCATACTGAAACAGTATTACAAGTCAAATGTATCATTTAGCACCACCTATTGGGGCCCCGGTGATTTCCGGCTGCAAACCCATAGGTAATTTAAAAAGTACGCACTAGCACCATCATGCGGAGAGTTGATACTAAAAATGGATAAAAATGCGCTCTCACACATCTTTATCAAAAGTTCTTGGCCGGAAAAGATATATGTATAATAGCAGAAATATATAATTTCTGCAGGTGCAAAACGGCCTACAAGAAGAATTGCTTTCGATTATGTCACAGGGTACCCTCCTGCGATCATGATTTCTAGGCCTCTACCCTCATCAGGCAGGCTTGTACCCAGGGAGATATGAAATAACAGATTGCTCGATATGACAAAATCGAAAACGAAACGTCTATCATACTGAAACAGTATTACAAGTTAAATGTAACATTTAGCACCACCTATTGGGGCTCCGGTTATTTCCGGCTGCACTAGCACCATCATGCGGAGAGTAGATACTAAAAATCGATAAAAATGCACTCTCACACATCTTTTGCACCTGCAGAAATTATATATTTCTGCTATTATACATAGTATGTTTCAGTATGATGGACGTTTCGTTTTCGATTTTGTCATATCGAGCAATCTGTTATTTCAGATCTCCTTGGGTACAAGCCTGCCTGATGAGGGTAGAGGCCTAGAAATCATGATCGCAGGAGGGTACCCTGTGACATAATCGAAAGCAATTCTTCTTGTAGGCCGTTTTGCACCTGCAGAAATTATATATTTCTGCTATTATACATATATCTTTTCCGGCCAAGAACTTTTGATAAAGATGTGTGAGAGCGCATTTTTATCGATTTTTAGTATATAGATTTATTGGTTTAAATGATTTTAAATTCCTCGAGCTCTGCAATTTTGATGCATCGAAAGGAAAAACTTTTCCAGCCGGCATCGCCGGGATGCAAATGTTGCACTATATTAAATTTGTATGGATGATACTTATATTTCTTCAAGATCTTCTGAGCTTCAGTTTTTGGCACACCAATTTCCTTCTCAATTTTTCTACATGAAGACGAAGGAATTGCTTCTATATACTCCAACACACCTATCTCTTTTCTTTCCCTGTTCTCTTTGTTGTACGTTTTAGGAAGCGGGTGAACAAATGATCCGTCCTCAACTAGATTTGCTTTTAAACGAGCAAATATCTCAAAAAAACGGTTGCCTTCTTTCTGGATACCTAACAATATAATAGCTTACTTACCTTTGGAAATATAATTCCGAAGCTTCTTCAGAATTTTCATTAGTCTGTATAAAACACACCAGCATAATCATATTTTTCATACGCTGCCATTATTCGAAGACATTTGTAAATATCAATTAAATAAAAATACCAAAATAACGTTTATAAACTACTTTATAAACCAAAATTCGAACCAAATATTTGGCATTTAATTTTGTTTGTTGTCATAAACAATAACCATAGCTTAATATTAAATAATGCATTTAATTTCAGAAAATTGTCAATTATTTACATGTTTCAGTGCATACTATTATATATTTTTGAAAAGGTAAAAAAAAAGAAAAATTATATAGCCTATAAATATATAGGGTGTTCCATTTAAAAAAATAAAGTAGGGTCCGATAACTTTTTGACCTGAATCTGTATACTAATTCCGGCGGAATTGAGTTCTACGGGAAAAGTTATATAAGAAACAGTTTTAACATTTTCTGATTATTGAGATACGTATCTGTATCTTAAAAACTAAAAGGGCTATGAAAATTTTGTTAACGGCATCTTTAGTTTTACGAAAAAGTAGCATACTATCGCGAAAACTTCAAGTTTCTATCAATAAAAATAACGGAGATACCCCACAAAAGTACCCAATGTATTCAGATGTAAAAAGTTAAATCAATTTTCCATCATGAAAGGCACACATACTTTGGTGTTGAAAAGTATATTGTTTTAGGTATACCGATGAATACGTGGAAATATTCAAGACCTTAAATCCACACACAGACTTCAGCGTGAATTTAGAACTGTTGCATCCCCTATCGGAAGGAAGCGTTACTTTAAAATCTAAAGATCCCCGAGATTTTCCACTAATTAACCCTAACTATTTCTCGGATCCAGAAGGAATAGATCTAGAGAATATGTATCAAGGGGCTCTCGTGGCACTTAAATTCAACGAAACTGAAGCTATGAAGAACCTTCATGCTGAATTGCATTTTATTCCTTATCCTGAATGCGATGCCAAATACGAGCTACGCTCCAGAGATTGGTGGTACTGTGCTATCAAAACTCTATCCACCACGGTAAGTTTATCGCATAATTATACAGGGTTTCCCAAAAGAACAATGGTCAAATATAAGTAATAATAGAATATTTGGAAATAAATTTATAGCTATTAATACTTTCAAAATTACGATAATATATTTAATACATAGTAGGGGAGACCGGGTCTGGTTGTCACAAGGGTTGGTTGTCACAAATCAAATTAATCACAAACTATGAAAAGCCGGAAATCATGGCAACACCGTAGTGGTGCGATTATTACGCGCCATTATTCATACTGGAATTCAGTTTACTGTAGTTAATGGTAGCGAGTGATTGTACGATCACAATTTTAAGCTCGCAATAGTAAAATCGATCCATAATTTTTATCCAGTAAGTAAGTCTTTTAAGCGTTTTTTTTTGTTACCTTTTGCTTTGTCATGGACAAATAGGCCTGATATCTTAAATTGCCTCGCCTGTTGGAAATTAAACTTTGATTTTTTAGATTAAAATCGTAAGAACATGTGCGTGCTCAGTTTGGGGTTGTTTGTCACATTGCATCTGGGGCTGCTTGTCACATGTGACAACCATACCCACCGATGTAACTTCTTTTGCCACGTAAATTCACAAAAAAGACTAATCGTGGTGAAACAAATCCCGCTACGATGTTAAGCGCCGTTAGAATGGTGAAATTAGAAAAAAAATCTGTTAGGCAAGTAGCCAAAGATTTTGATATCAATTATAGAACGTTAGCTCGATATTGCAAAAAAATTAATGATAATGATGTATACAGTACTGTTACTATGCCAAGTATACCCATCGGATTTTGGAAAAACCGGCAAATATTTTCAGACGAACTTGAACATGAATTGAAAAACTATCTTTTGGAGGCCTCCAGCATTTATTATGGATTAAGTCCAAAAGAAGTCCGGAAGTTGGCATATAATCTCGCTAAAAATAATAACCTTGATGTGCCAAAAACATGGGAAGAAAATGGGCAAGCTGGTGCCGAATGGTTTACATTGTTTATGAAACGACATAATAAGTTATCAATTAGAACGCCAGAAGCAACAAGCATGGCCCGTGCAAGCAGTTTTAATAAATATAATGTTAATTTATTTTTCGATAACTTACAAACTGTTATTACACGGTATAATCTACAGTCAAATGATATTTGGAATATGGATGAAACGGGCATAACAACTGTTCAAAGGCCGAACAGGGTTATAGCTAGGCGAGGGTTCAAAAAAGTAGGAGCAATCACTTCGGCAGAACGTGGGCCTTTAGTGACAGTCGCAGCTTCAATATCTGAAATAGGATATTCGGTCCCTCCTTTTTTCGTTTTTCCTCGTGTACATTTTAAAGAGCTTTTTATACGAGATGGGCCAGCTGGATATCAAGGAGCAAGCCACTCTTCAGGGTGGATGACTGAAGAAATCTTTGTTAAGTTTTTAAAGCATTTCCAGTCACATGTAAAATCTACTAAGGAAAAACCGTGTTTATTGTTGTTGGATAACCATGGATCGCACCTGTCTATTGACGGATTGAACTATGCCAAAGCCAATGGAATACACATGTTATCATTCCCTCCACACTGCACACACAGGCTGCAGCCGTTGGACCGAGCAGTTTTTGGTCCGTTAAAGAAATATGTTAACGTTGAGATAGACCAGTGGATAATCAACAACCCAGGTTCTCCTCTTACAATTTACAATATACCTGGTATCATTGCAAAATCATTTCCACTTGCATTCACTCCTGTAAATATTCAGGCCGGATTCAGAGCTTGCGGCATATGCCCGTTTAATAGGCATATTTTTGGTGATCACGAATTCCTTGCCTCGTATGTCACTGATAGACCAGCGCCTGCAGAAATAGAGATGCAAGCATATTTCCCTTCAGAAGAAAATGATTCTGTGGAATTGCAACCGACCCCGGGTCCTTCCAACTCTATTTTATCCGAAATAAATAATGACGACAAAAATAGCAAACAAAGTGATAAAAACGAAGTAGTATATATGGACGATTCTTGTAGTCCCCAACCTCAACCAGGAAGCAGCCAACAGCAAACATCTCCATATGCTGTTCGTCCATTGCCAAGAGCTCCACCTAGAAAAAGGGCAACTACGGAAAAAAGAAGATGCAAGTCCGCAATTCTAACAGATACGCCAGAAAAACTACTTATAGAACAAAAGAAACTGGCACAGGAATTAAAGAAAAGAAAGCAAAAGGCAAATACTGTTAAAAAATCAATTTTAGCTGACGATACAAAAAAAAATAAGAAAAAAAGAAAAGTTAGTGTGGATGATGAAGAGGAAAAAACAGAAGAAGACTATTGCATTGTATGTTTAAACCCCTATTCTGAAAGTAGACCAAAAGAGGTTTAAGTTTGGATTCAATGCCATCAGTGCAAGCTATGGGCACACGAAGCTTGTACACCAGGATTTCCGACATATTTGTGTCACAATTGTGATTCGGATGACTCCGACTAATTCCTCATTTTTCGAATGTCAAGAACATGTATTTTATTTAGCTATTTGTAATAAGAAGGCAGTATTACTTTGTTTATAGGATTATTTTATTTTGTTTTAACTTTGTAAAAGAATATTTTATATTACTTGAAAATTCACATTAATATTCCCTGATTTGCGATAATATATATGTTACTTTTCTTAAATACATATTTTTGAATACCGATAATGTTTTTTTGTTTATAATTAGTCTAAAACACGTATGTGACAACTCACCCCATGTGCTGTGACAACCAGTCCGAAGAAGGTGTTGGTTGTCACAAAATTATATTACATTTATATAATTTTTTGCAAGGTAAATTGCGTAGTAGTTAGTAATTTGACTGTGGTGAATGAAGCCTAATAAATGTACTTTCAAAAGACATATACACATAAGTGTTTATATTATAAGAAGATCCTAAAAAATAGACATATGTCTAAAGGGTGACAACCAGACCCGATCTCCCCTACATACCTTGTAAAAATTAAATGCGGACCTTGCAATTACAAATATTAGTCTTTTCACTGCAATAGACAAAACAAAAGCATTTATCGTTCGAATATTATTCATAAATAGAAACATTTTCACAATACATATCTATCAAATTTTCCGTTTAATAACTTATTGTTAAAAATAATTTTTATTATTTTCAATATTAGGTATTGCGTGTCTGGTGGGGGGTAATGACCCCATCTACCCCTCCCCCCTTGGATCTAATTCTTATATCAAAAACTCTAAACATTTCGTAGAAAAGCTGAAAGATCTTATTTTAAGTTCCGGTGATATTGTAGTCAGTTTTGATGTATATATATGTGTTTGGATCCCCGTTATCTCCTGAGGTAGCCAACATCTTTATGAAGGCTTTGTAGGAAATTACTTTAAGCTCTGCTCTTTTACAACAAAAATGTTGGTTTAGATACGTAGATGATTCTTTTGTAATATGGCCTCATAGAGAAGAAAACTTGACTATGAACATCTAAACCAACAACATTCTAATATAAAATTCTGAGTCAGACCGTGCCATTTCCTCCCTTGCTGTGTTAGTAAAAAAGAAAGAGAATGGCACTCTAGATCATACTATTTACAGGAAATTTAAATTTTAGTTCTCACTATCATCTATCCCAAAAACAAATCGTTAGTAACTCATTATTCTTTAGGGCTTTGCCAATATGTAATGAAAATTCAATTCTGAATAATACAGATAAAGTTATTCAAAGTTTTAATCTTGTGTAGTGAAGATCCCTGATGATGTCTCGCGCAATCGCAGGCGATACGTCGGAAAGTAATTCAAATTTGACACGATCTTAACTCAATAACCATGACTGCTTAATTTAAACTTGTTTTATTTTTGAATTCGGATAGAAAATATTAATTTGTTTTATTTTGCCCAGGTTAGCTCTAGAATAGAATATTCGAGAATTAGTGGTAGAGTAATAGATTTAACAAAATCCTTTGGTAAATTTCTAATTTCATTTTTCTTTTGTTTAGCTCTTCCACCCAATAAGTACCACAAGGATGGGGCCAGATCCAAAAACTTCCGTAGTAAACGCAGACCTTCAAGTACACGGTATCAAAAACTTACGAGTAATCGATGCAGGAATAATGCCTGATCACATTTCTGGTCATCCGAATGCGGCGGTAGTGATGATAGCCGAGAAAATGTCAGATTTGCTTAAAGCAGAATATGTGCCAGAGCACAGAGATGATGTGTTCCCTGTCAATGATAATGCGTCTAATATTTTTAACAAATTATATAATCTAATTCCTGAGCTCGTTCACACTAGCACAATAATGCTTTTTAATTAAAAGCTGATTAATTAAAATTTTATATTTTGTAAATATATAAATAAAT
This sequence comes from Kuschelorhynchus macadamiae, assembly GCA_030620095.1. NCBI lineage: Eukaryota > Metazoa > Arthropoda > Insecta > Coleoptera > Curculionidae > Kuschelorhynchus > Kuschelorhynchus macadamiae. Next base: position 740,248 of record JAUTXW010000774.1, on the reverse strand, counting down.
AAGTAAATATAAGTATATGGTAAGTTCTATAAATAACGAAATAAACATAAAATGAAATCAAATAAGTATTTTATTTTCCTCTTTGACCAATAAGGACATTGAAAACTTAAGGGGCTGTGTACCGGGTGGTCGAAATTGGTCTGTTTTAACAGAGAAAACCTATTTCCTGACTAGATAGAGCAAAACTGACTTAGGTGTCATGGGCTCGATTTCTGAGAAATGTTTAATGGCAAAAACCGCCTGCCGATATTTTCACTGCCAACTGAGATATAGGGCGTTTTTCAATTTTCGGCCATTTTGAAAATTGTCCATAACTTTTTTATTTTGCGGAATATTAACATTCTGCAAAGACATTCTAAAGGCACTTTTTTATGTGCAATCCAGTGGCGTACTCAGATTTTTTCTATAGTTGTCCGTTTTATCATAAATAGGCAAAACTTTTTTTTTCAAATGGAAATCATAGTTGGCTATAAATTATAAAAAATGCTCGCGTTTAGCCCTTTTCAGTGATATAAAGTTGTAGGTACTTATTTTCAAAAATAACGAAAATATTAGGTGTTTTTGGTTTACATCGAAGTAGGCCTTGGAATAATGACGCGCGTTCAATATTTTGAATATATTGCTGTCAGATTACTGTAGTCTGGTGTAATTATTGCGTTTTGGTGTTATCTTTATAAAGTTGTGTTAAGTTGCTGACAAAATATGTTTGAGAATTATGAAAAGTATGATATGTTAAAATGTTACATATTATCTAACGAAGTTCCTGAAGCAGCTAGTGAATTATATTTTAATACATTTCCCGAGCGACGTTAACCGGATAACCGAATTTATCAAACATTAAAAAGTAATTTAGTAAATTACGGAAGTTTTAAAAAGTTAAGAACAAGACATTATGAACTAAAGGAAGAAAAGGAAATCCAGCAGCTAAATATAATTGGTGAGGTATTAGATCATCCTGGCACCTCCTCTCGAACATTGGCTAATATAACGAATGTTCCAAAGACCACCGTTTTAAAAATACTCAAAAAACATAAATTCAAACCGTACAGAACGAGAAGAGTTCATCAACTCCGTGAAGGGGACGCCGCTAGAAGATTGAGATTTTGTCAGTGGTATGAGCAAAAATTCATGGAGAATGAGAATTTTCCATTAAATATTATTTGGAGTGATGAATCCAGAGTAGATACTTCTGGTATATTTAATAGATATAATTCATATCACTGGTCCACTGAAAATCCACACGTAGTTGTGCAACAAGACCGGCAAGGTCGGTGTGGATTCAATATATGGGTGGGGATATTCCGAGGAAGATTTGTGGGACCTTATTTTTACGATGGAAATTTAACTGCAGATGATTATGTAAATATTTTGCGCACATATATTGTCCCTTTGTTGGAAGACATACCTTTAGCTGATGCCAGAAATATCTACTATCAACAAGATGGTTGTCCCCCGCACAATGCAAGGATCACAACTGATCTTTTAAACTTCGAATTTCGAGAAAATTGGATTGGTACGTGGGGCCCCATACCTTGGCCTGCTAGGTCCTGTGACTCTCCCTTAGATTTTTTTTTGTGGGGAAGATTGAAGGACTTGATATTTAAAGGAAGAACCTTTCACACAAAAGAAGAATTGCAAGAGGCCACTAGGCAAGCTTTTGCATCTATTAGCCCAGTTGAACTAATAAATAGTTGCAACTCGGTACGCAAAAGATGCTTAGTTTGTATTCAACAGGGAGGGGCTCAATTTGAACAACTTCTCTAAATATATTTATCAGAAACCTATCTAACTAAATACCTAGATTTTCATAATTATTTTTTATTTTCACTTGTAGCTGTAAATAGTAGTTTAGTTTGTTAATTTTGTTCAACTTTGCTATGTAAACAAAAAAAAATAAAAAAAATTAATAATAAATAATTAAAATAACGTTAGCTAGTGTTATTTAAAGTTGTGTTTAAGTTGCTAACAAACTATAAATCTTAACAATACATAATTGAGATATTGTCATCACAAATCAAAGCCTACTTCGATGTAAACCAAAAACACCTAATATTTTCGTTATTTTTGAAAATAAGTACCTACAACTTTATATCACTGAAAAGGGCTAAACGCGAGCATTTTTTATAATTTATAGCCAACTATGATTTCCATTTGAAAAAAAAAAGTTTTGCCTATTTATGATAAAACGGACAACTATAGAAAAAATCTGAGTATGCCACTGGATTGCACATAAAAAAGTGCCTTTAGAATGTTTTTGCAGAATGTTAATATTCTGCAAAATAAAAAAGTTATGGACAATTTTCAAAATGGCCGAAAATTGAAAAACGCCCTATATCTCAGTTGGCAGTGAAAATATCGGCAGGCGGTTTTTGCCATTAAACATTTCTCAGAAATCGAGCCCATGACACCTAAGTCAGTTTTGCTCTATCTAGTCAGGAAATAGGTTTTCTCTGTTAAAACAGACCAATTTCGACCACCCTGTACATGTGCGAAAGTAATGAATCAAGAAGGTCTCTCTTTATGACGTGTAAATTGAACAGAATGACTCTTAATTTCTGAGTCCTTACTATTTATAGATCAAGTACCGTGGTGTTGTAATTTGATCAAAATTAAAAAATATTTGCTAATATATACTTTGATCATGTCATATTTTTACCCCCTTAAATGTGCAAAAATGTTTATAAAAATTATTTATAGCAACAATCTCTTTGAATATTTTCACTTTTTTTCAATAAAATTCAACTACCAGTGAAGTATAATGCTTTATTTCTTGAAAGTTATATTTCAATATTGTTTATTAATATGTCAACTTAAAAAAAAGGTTATACAATATACATGTTAGATAATGAACTAGGAATATCTCTTAGTTATATTTTTAAAATGAAATAAAACATTTCACGGTTTTTTTAAACAACAGTTCAAGTTGAAACTAGAGCTGCACCAAAGTAATGACGACCCCTACTAATGACTGGTTGACATAACTTGTATTTTATATTTATCAATGTAAGTTCACAGATATCGTCCACATCAGGAAACACGAAATTATCTTTTTTGCATATACGACCTTAAATACTTCACAATATATGTATCGTCTATGATTTCTTTTAACAAGCGAGGAAAAGAGTCCTCCAGGCACTTTTCATTGCCCTGAAAAATCCTACATCCAAAGGCTGACAAATATGAGTTGGGTTGGGGATTAGGCAAACAAAACTTATATTATTTTCATTTCATTTTTCTAAAACATCTTCATCCAAATGTGAAGAAAGGTTGTCTCCAATTAGGACTTTCCGACTCTCAGTCTTTTTGCATGTGGCAAAAAACTAGTAACAAACCAATACCGGAAAGTTACCGTGTCTATCCATCCACTGCTAGTTCTATTATATCGGCTTCCTCTTGAGCAGCAATGCTCGTTACAACAGGGTTCTCCTTACAGGGGCATACTTTTATAGATAACATATAGCGATATAAGTGTGCCATCAGCTGGGCCACAAACCATAACTGTTGTCGCACGTTTTGAATAGTTACAATTTTTTTCCGGATATTTAACTCCTGTCCGATAAATGCTTCACTTCCTACCTGGATCCTCAGCAACGTCAGATTCGTCGTAGTTGAATATATTGCCTACTGGAACATCCCTCAATGTCTCTTCCAGGAAAAATATGATTTAACCGTTTCTCGTGATTTATATTTGTTGCCAGGCGTTGATCATAACTTTTTGTTATGTCGTTTGAGAATATTTAACGCCCAGTCTCTTCTTAGTAAATTGTTTTTCAGCGAGTTAACCACTCGCCCTTTTTTTTCCAGATAGCACTTTGCAGTCATCCTTAGATCCAGAAGATTTAGAGGGAATCCCCAATCCGCGCATTTTGCGACAGAGGAGAGGATAGCCTCCTCTTCTCTTTCAGAGGAAATTGTTCGACGTCCCGGATTTCTAACATGTTTCCCCTTATATTTATTATTCAACGTGGCGTAAGGGACGTATATCACAGCGGTCCTCTGCATACCTATGTGACCATCAGCTATTTTCCTTAAAGCTGCCTCCAAACTTTCCTGGGAATAGTTACGATACTGCCCCGTGCCGGTCTTTTTTTGATAATTTCTCACCATGGTGTACCCTGCCACTTCAGCTGAAAGAAAAGAAATTACCTGTATTATATTTGTTTATTTATTTTATGTGCAGTTAGTTATTACATTTTTTATACATATACATACATAATTAATAATATGGCTATCACATCTTATTAATATACCAATTATCTTACAGTTCAAAACTAAACTAACCACTTAGCGCACAATGATACTTAAAGTACTGTGTGTGCACCTTCATACATTATTAGTTATCACATTTGGTTATGCATTTTTTAAATTTGAGCAAATATAATAAAATAAAATAATTTTTTAAAGTAAAAAGAAAATTGGATACACTCAATGCTAAAATGTATACCCTAAATTACCTAGTTTGTAATTATCGAATTTATGGATCAAGTTTAAACACTAATTAATATGGATCAATATTAAATATTAAGAATAAACAATAACAAGAATACACAATAACAGTATCAATATTAAGAATAAACAATAACAACCATTATCATCACAGATTATACTCAATTTAGTGTGTAGCAGCCACTGAGTATCCATTTATTTAGTTCTTTCTTAGATTTATAATATGGGGTTGTTCTAATTGTGTTTGGAAGGCTATTAAAGATTTTTGGACCAAGACAATATATATGAAGCTGACAAGTGGTGTGTCTGGGATTTTGCAGCATGACATTATTTTGTGCAACCATTCTTGTATTTATCCCATGGCCAATTGATTTTTTGTAATATGGCATCTTTAACATAAATCTTGCTATTGCCCTAATATGCATCTGGCGAACATTTAGCAATTTACTGTCCTTAAAAACCAATTCTGTAGGATATCTTTTGTTTTTAAATAACATAATTTTAATAATGTATTTCTGGGCTACTTGAAGTCTGTTCAAAATTGTCACACCAGCACAACCCCACACAACAATGCCATAGTTTATAATTGACTCTACCAGTGCATAATATACTTTTTTTAAGGTATTTAAACTTAGAATGTTTCTTAATTCATAAAACTTGAAAATCAATTTTCTTATCTTATTTGTTACATAGTTGATTTGATCATTCCATGTAAATGTTTCATCTAAAAATATTCCTAAATATTTCAAGGAAGATTTTCTTTCAATAGTATTTACACACTTACACGTATTATTATACATTGCACAGTTATAATCGTGAATTTTTAAACTATGATAACCTGGTAAGTACCTGGAGGCAAGTGAAAAAGCAACAAATTTAGTTTTACGTACATTTAATGAAAGTAAACTATCACCCAGCCATCTTTTAATTTTTTGTAGTGCAGCCTCTGCTGCTCTTCTAGTACTATCCCAATCATTCCCCCAGAGAATTATACCCGAGTCATCAGCAAAACAGAATACTACGCCATTATCCTGCAATATTGACATAATACCATCTATGTATATATTAAAAAGTAAGGTTGAAAGTACTGTACCCTGTACACCAAATTCCACATCTTTCTTATCGCTAACTTCTCCCGAGATATTGGTACAATGTTTTCTTTTTAAGTAAGATTCAATTAAATTATAGGATGTTCCTCTTATGCTCATGGAATCTAAGCGTCGTAGCAGAATTCCGTGCGCCACAGTATCGAAAGCCTTTTGTAAGTCGAGAAAGATACCCATCACCTTTCTTCCCTGATCCAATTTTTTTAGTATTGTTTCTGTGATCCTACATAAAGCATTTTCAGTACTGGAGTTTGCCCTAAACGCAAATTGATTTTTATTCAGAAGTTTATATTTTTCCAAAAAAGACAATAATTTGGATCGGAGGCATTTTTCTATTATTTTACTTATTGTACTGGTCAACGCAATGGGCCTATAATTATTTGTTGATTTTTTGTCACCTTGTTTATGTAATGGGATTATTGTAGCACATTTCAATATATCGGGAAACACTCCAGTACTGAAAACCACATTTACTATATGTAATAGCAGTGGCAAAAGATTTCCCTTATATTTTTTAATTATGTCAGATGAAATGCAATCTTCCCCGCCTCTCACATTATTCTTAAGGCTTTTTATTTGTTTATCCAACTCGGTAGCTGTCGCTGGACTCAACCAAAAGGAATTTAATGACTTTCTCTCTCCCCTCAATCCCTCAGACAACCCCGACCCTTTGATTTTGTTTGCTAACTCTTTTCCTACATTTCAAAAATAATTATTAAATTCCTCTGCTATTTGTTTTTTATTTCTTAATTCTATTCCCTCTGAATTCATAACACTTTTGATTTCCGACCTATCTTTTTGATCATTTGTAGCATCTTTTATTATTTTCCAAAGTTTTTTTGAATCCCCAGAATTGTTTTGACCAAGTGTCTTATAATATGAGTACTTTGCATTTTTTATTAATCTTGACAATACTTTTCTGTATTTTCTGTATGTATTTAGTAATATTAAATTATTGTTATTTAAAGTGACTTCTTTTTTTAACTTATCCCTATTTCTAATTGACACCAGAATACCCTTTGTTATCCACGGTTTGATTCTCCTTTGTTTACTTGTGATTATCTTAGTTTTTGTGCTATTTTCTATCATATTTTTAATTTTAGTTATAAAGGCGTTTGTACACATATCAGCATCATATTTGCCCAGAACATCATCCCATTCCGCCTCTTCCATTTTATTTGATAAGTTCTCATAATCAATATATTTTAGGTACTTTTGTTTATTTGCTTTTTCAGTGTATGTATTTGTTTTTAAGCTAAGCAAAATGGGATCATGGTCCGTTAGCCTATGTTCTAAAATAACTGTATTGATATGGTTAAACTGCTCGCCTCTACATTTAACAAAGAAATGATACAAGCATGTTGCTGAATGACCCGTTTTTCTCGTTGGTTTGTTTATCATGCTGACAAATCCTTGGCTCTGCATCATGGTTTGGTAATTATTGGTTGTCTCATCTTCTTCTGCTAGGAGATCTATATTCGTGTCTTCTGTGAACAAATATACTCTACTGTGGTCTGTAGTTGTAGTACCAAAGCCTCTATAGGTTATTAAGATTTCCATAAGTGTGCCATTTTTCTGTAGTGACACTTTTATAACTTTCAGTGTATCCTCTACCAACAACTGATGATCTATGTAGATATCTTAACTCACATAAACAGTGCAGCCATCACATCTATTTAGCTTACTTTCATTAAACCTCATGCTATACCCTGGTAGACTGAAATCTGTGTAGTTATGAATATAATGAGTCTCTGACATGACTACAACATCAAACCCTTTATGCAGTGATTCAAGGAACACTAGAAATTGATTAAAAACACTGAAATTAATTTTCACTACCGGGGCTACTTTGATCACTAATCAAAATTACCCTATCCTCCAATCAAATTAGCCCCACGACACAATCTAATAATTTTTCGGACATGTTTAAAAAAGAAATTACTTAAATTTAATGGATTCTGGATAAGCAAATGTCACTTAAAAACATGCTAAACACTGGCCTTGAAAAGGATTCTAATACTGAAATTTTTGCAACTAATAAAAAAACAATAAATTCGCCGATTTCGAAATACAGCACAGCCGATGTTTAAAGGTCAATCCTCGACTACCAACTCACATAACACTCACAATATAATGGAAACTGCCGTGCTTCGAGTTGTTGTAAAGTTTGCAGCGCCATACCTCGGGTCGTTGCAAAAGTTACGAGATGCCTAACTTTTTTTTTTACAGTTAACTGTACAAACTGATAGTAGCGATGGCGCCATCTATCGCCAGTTTTCTAAAACTAAATGCGCTCGCCCAATTTAAATAATTTTTAGATTTGATGGACCTAAAGAAAAAACGGCCTTCATTTATGTATCACCCTCTTACTTTGTAGTGTATTAATTTATTAGCACATTTTGACAATACATGACAAATAAAAAGGACCAAACCTGGGAAATATATAGAGATATTTTTTTTTAAATTGAAAACTTTTTGTTTTCAAATGGGACCTATAAAATGAAATCTATTTTATAAAAATGGGATAATTCTTTAAAAATATGGTTCAAACACCGGAAAATCGGCCCAGGTATTTGTCCTAAAGGTGGTAAAAATCAGAACATACAACAACAACATTTAACATTAAACACATTTCACCACCCGCCTTTCCATTGCAGAGCAGAAATAAGTAAAGTGGATGTTTATAAAAGAAATAAGACTACCTCGTTTGTATTGTGCTTTATATTTACATATTACATAATTGCTTACGATTAATGAATAAAAAACTGTAATCAACAACACAAAAGATACTGCCTTTAAACTCCCAAATGTACTATAATGTACTAGACTAAGTATATCACAGAAATGATTGATAAGTTTATAGATTAATGATATTTTGATGATAAAATCTTCAATGGTATTAACAGTGTAAATGTTAAAAACGGAGTTAATGCTTTTAATATTATTAAAAAGAAAAAGCAAATTGGTGATGACGACCTTATTTAAATTTCTCAGTGGTATTAAAAGTGTAAGTATTAAGAACGGGGTACCTTTTAATAATAATGTAATATTTTTTAAGATTATTGAAAAGAAAAAGCACATTGGAGATAATATTGTTTGGTGGGGAGGAAATTATTGGAAATTATTTTTTATATTGTCAATATATTTCATACAATCCCATCCCAACGATATAAAATGCAGTCACCATAATATCAAGAAAACTTGCGATCGCCTACTAGTTTATTATTATTAAAAAACGGAAGCCCCACGAAGTGGGGATGGGGCATTGCTTTGGGGTTCGAACTTACAAATGGCAACTAAATTAAGACAAAAACAAACTATAGTTTTCTAATTACAAAACGCACAAAATTGTTTTGGATGTAAGGCATTATAAGGCCTTTTATTTTGTATAAATATGTAATAAAAAAAAAAGAATGCAATTATGGTATTAGTGTCAGATAATAATAGAAGCAGTTGATAAAATTACGTAAAAATAAACCATCAGAAAGAAAAAAAAATAACAAGAGAGAAAAGAAACAATACACAGTTATGAGATATTTTGATAAAGAATAAAAATATATAAAGGTGCATCTGTGAATATGTTAGTTTAATACCATATATTACTTATTATCTTATTTTAATTACTATATACAATTATAATTAACCTAAGTTATATAACTATATTAATGGCACTTAGTAAGGCAAATCCATCAGGCATAATTAATAAAATTACATTGATATTCTAGTCTCTTTGTCTTCCATACTAATAATATTTTAATCTTCAAAACACACTAATAGTACAATCAATCTTTCGTAACAAAAAGTAGATAAAAAAATTGTGAGTAAATTGAATTTTTGATATATATTGTTTGTCATGGTGGAAAGGGTAAAATTATTGCCGTATTTGCAATTGTTTTGGAGATGCCGCCATCTTCAAAAATATCTGGAACCAATTTATCTTGTTTCCTGTTCTGGAGGAATAAAAAGGTACAAAGTACAAAAATTGTAGAGCTTGAAATTTGCAACAAGTTTTGCCATAGAACAAACTTTCCGTAGTCTATTTCAAACGAGTTTACGTATTATTTATTTTAATTTTCACGATTGAAAATTGGTGCACGTTTCTTCTGAAACATTAATAATTTTAAATGTTATCATGATGAATTATTTTGTCAGTAATTTCCAAATTATGGTTATTGCCGAAAAACTCCGAAATCAGTTGTCTAAATATGTCTTTAATTTTTTTTCCGAGAAAATTCTTATATGGTATACAGGTCAAACAGGTGTAATGTAATACATTAACTATTTACTTTCTGTGCTATGTTGTATTGAAGTTTTATTCATCGCAGTTAGCAGGGACTTAGAGGCAAATTATTTTGGAATTACCATGTTAAACTGAAAACTATTTTGTTTGAGCGGAGGTTTCTTAAATTATAAAATTATTATTGAGGTTAAAAAATAACATGCGAAAGGAGTTGCCATTTCAGACGTCTTTTCTTCAGAAACATTTTTTTTTCTGCTTGCAAAGTTATGTTGTTCTTTTGTTGTTTTGTTAGGCCTGGCTCCACTAATCTTTCTACGACTTGCAATACGAAATTATTATTTTCGATATATCCCTCGTATTTGTCTTTTTTTAGTGGTAAATAAAAGTATGTAGAGATTGTAATGCTTTATGTGTATATTTTGACAATAGGTAAATAAATATTTGAAAATAGTTATAAAATTAGGGTTTGAAAAAATGTTCGGATAGAAAATAAGTTTATCATGAATTTTTATGATTAGTGCTATGATCAATTTTGTATTTTCTTATTTAACTCATAATAATAAACAATGCCATTGTTTGAATTTTGTATATTTTTTTTGTATATAAGGTCAATTTTGACAGAGAGCATCATGATTTTGAAGTTTGTTATTTGGCTCTCTGATGGTGATGGCGTAATTGCATTTGACATTCTGGGTTATCGCATGATTCGGAAGGATAGAGTAGTTAGAGGCGGAGGTGTTGCGACATATATAAAAAACAGCTTAGATTTGGAAGTTTTAAATCTTCAATTTGCTGTCAGTAATTCTTTAGAATACTTACTTTTAAAAACTAAAATAAAAAACAACTTTTATGCGTTTTGTGTATTTTATCGTCCCCCGAATTTAAATTTCAATTATGTTATTAATGATTTTGATAATATTTTTTCTAGTATATATCGGGAGGTAAAAGATATAATTTGTTTAGGTGATTTTAATGTTAATTTGTAAAATATAGATAATCCTTCGGTTCCTTTATTTGAAAATTATAACTTTGAACAAATAATAAATCAACCAACTAGAGTGTCCAGAACCTGTGTTACCTTGTTAGATCCGATATTTCTTACAGATAGCAGTTTACTTCATGAATCTGGTACTGTACCAGTAGGAAATATATCGGATCATTGTTTGGTGTATTGATCTTTAAAAATAATAAAAAAAACATGTAGAACCTAAAATAATAACATACAGAAATTTTAACAATTCTAATTTAGAAACGTTTTCTCGTGATCTTCAGCTGCTTCAATGGAACGATATATTATATGAATCTAATTTAGATAGAAACATTCAACTGTTTAATACCCTTATTCTTAATATTTTCGACGCACATGCCCGAATTACTAAACCCAAAGCTCCTAAAATTTTTTAATTTATGTCCAAACAAAAATATAGATATCCCTAGTGTTCTCTCCGATTCTAATGATATTAACAATCATTTTGGCAAATATTTGCAAAATATTTCTGACTGTCCATTAAAAGAAAATTTTTATAAGGAACATAGTTTTAATAGCGACGTATCCTTTTCTTTTAGAATGGCCGAGGTTGGCGAGGTTCATGATATTATTCAGTCAATACGTACTGATGCTTTTTGGGTGGATGGTCTAAATGCATCAATGTTAAAATATTGTAGCCCTTTTATAGACAGATATGTGACACATTTAATTAATTGCTGTATAGAAGTAAGTTACTTTCCAAGCCAATGGAAAGTCTCAATTGGAAAACAATTGCCAAAAATTAAAGATCCGTTAAATTTCTGTGATCTTAGAATAATTAGTATATTGCCTATTCTATCGAAAATTTTTGAAAAAATGTTATTTAACCAATTGTATCAATACTGTGTTACACATGGTATTATATCGGAAAAACGATGAGGATTTAGGAAGCATTTTAGCACATCTATAGCAGTGGTGGGTGTTACTGATGATATTATTACGGCTATTGATAAGCAACTTAGTAGTGCATTGGTTCTCCTTGATTTTCCCGAAGCTTTTGATACCGTTAACTATGATTTATAAATAGCAAAATTAAAATACTATGGTATTCAGGAACACTCACTTCAACTTTTAAAACCATATTTTTTAAATAGATTTCAAAAAATTTCTATTTTTCAAATGAAATAAAAATTTTATCGGGTGTACCTCAAGGATCTATTCTGGGACCCCTATTTTTTATAATTTACACTTCTGACATTTTAAAATCATTAAAATATTGAAAAATCGGGCATATGCTGATGATACTAAAATTTATTTACATTTCAATCACAATGATTACATTAATTCATCAAATCTGATAAATGAAGACTGAAATAATATTAAACAGCAGTCTTTGGAACATAATCTTAACCTAAATCCTTTAAAATCAACACTTATGCTTTTTGGCAGTAGGGTGGCTGTAAATTCCTTAAAAGAAAATTTTAGCTTAAATATTGATGGTGTAATCCGCAAAAAAATGGGAATTATACTTGACTCGGAATTGCGTTTTGAAGAATACGTAAAAAACTTAATTCAGAAATCATATCTATCATTAAAAATATTCTATAATAGCCGAAATTTTCTCAGTTTTAACTTACGTAAAATGTTCTGTGAGTCATTCGTCCTTTTTAGCTTTAATTATTGTGATTTTATATATGGGCCATGTCTAGATCTAGGTTATATAAATCATATTCAAAAAGTACAGAATACATGTTCGCGTCTTGTTTTTGGTCTAAGAAAATTCGATTATATATTCCATACCTTTAAAGAACTTTACTTTAGAATCTGGGCTAAAAATGAACAACCGCAGAATGTTACATTTAGGCAATTTTCTAGTAAAAATTTTGAGAAATCCATCATTACCATTTGCTATAAGGAATAAGTTTTTGTTTCGTATAAATATACGTTCACGTAACATAAGGGATAGCAATAGGATCACCATGCCACATCACCAGAGTGCCATGTATCAAAGGTCTTTTACGTACAATGCTAGCAAATTGTTTAATTCCCTACCTTGTGAATTAACGCCCCTTAATGGAAAAGAATTTAAAATTCAATACAAAAAATATGTTCGTTGCCTCCAGCAATCCTGAGAATCTTTTTCTAGTTTATTTTTTTAACCAACTAATTCCGAAGTTCACCAATGGCGAGTGTTTTAGTGATTGTTAAATGGAAAAAATATAATAATATTCACGTTATTTGCTTAACTCCTTTACCACGAGAACGGGGTTCAGTAGAGTAGCCTTTCTGGCTAGACTGCGCCTTGCTCTTGTGATGTTTCTACAAAATGTATTTTTTTTTATCAATGTTAATTTTGAAATAAAAGACATTTTATTATTATTGTATTGACCCGAATATTGATCATCTTGTTTCTCAACTTCAAACTCAAGTCTCTCATTAATTTTCATTTGATTTTTCTATCTGTTTTTGTTTTTTATATGTATAATCAAACATTTTTTCATATATAAAAAAATGTGTGATTATTTATCGTTTTTTATTCAGTACTACCTACTTATTTCTTACCTACGGCCCACAACCTGATTAAGTACCGAAATTACGCCCTCAACTAAGCAAAGGTTGCTCATATCAGCCCTAGAGCCACCGAAGACTGTAATACCGTAAATATGAAATTAAATAGGTTAAATAGTGGTAGATATTGAGTTCGTGGTCATCGTGGCTTAGTGGTCGGAGTGTTCAACTATAAATTGAGAGGTCCTGGGCTCAAATCCCAGCGAAGCTAAGTTAACTTTTTTATTTTAACAAATTTGCATGGAATCGCGATTAAACAATTTTGAGAAATTTACAATTTTTGTTCTTAAACTTTTTTCCTACGGCCTACAGGAACGAGATAAACCGATTCAAAGATTGCTGTAATTCTAAAAATAAAAGGAAATATGCCAAACTGGAAATTTACCTTTTCGACTACTTTAAACAATATTAAAAATTTAGCTTACGCAGAACTTTTTCTACTTCAAACGATAGATTTATTTTATTGTACTTTTTATCACTGATAATTGTCATAAAAAAACCTCCAGATTATACCCTGTAATTTTTCACGCTAAAAGTACTCCATTACAGTCTGTCAGTTAATTCTGTGTCAGAAATTAATGTCCCAATCTGATGTTTCGTCTGGAGGAATGTCATTGTCTTTGGCAAAGCAATCGAAATTGGTAGTATCGCACGGGCTTCGTACTGGTTGTTGGATGGGTGAAGGTAACGTTCTCGCTGCCAAACCATCCCAATCGAAACCTTGGAACCACCTGAAATTGAAATAAGATGAAAACAATTTTAATATGCTATAGTATAGAGTTAATTCAATATCCTAACTAACAACTTGTAGAGGGTGTATTAACATTATCTCGTTTGTTTCGGGAATTATGAAAAAATGTTACAACAGTTTTAGGGAATGTTAAAGTGCACAGTTTAAAATTATTTTTGAGTATACAGGGTGATTAAAAAATATGTAACGGATTTGACATGTTTTTTTTTAATAGAACATCCTATTTGTTAATAAATTTTTAGGTTCAGCGTAAAATTTTATAAATTTTTTATTAATATTGTAATATCTAAATCTAGTAGTTTTTGTAATATTTCAATTTTTTGTAAATACTAGTTTTCAGTTTTGTAAAAAATTACCAGTAGCGCCATTGTTTCTGAAGGTGGAATACTCAAAATTAGTAGGAGTGTTATATAAGAAGAAAAAAAGAAGATATATGTAAAGAAGTTTGAGTTAGATGCTACAAGGTGTCCAAAATAAATTTATGTATACATTTCGACTATTTTAAATCGCAAAATCTGGACTTTTTTAAATGGTACCCCCTGTATACTATTATTTTTTGCAGAATTCTTCAACTTTAATGATTTGCAATTTATTTTGAATTTTCCAATTTTTGCCCTTAATTATTTTCAATACATTTACGCTATAACATTTGTTATAGCGCCCATCTACTTGAATAAAGTTGTTTAGTTGTAAAGGGCGTTATTGTCATGCATTTATGCCATACCCCAATTTCCATATCTACTGGTATTGTAGGACGATTCACATAAACACGATCTTTAATGTAGCCCCTCAAAAAAAAATCTAAAGGTATTAAGTCACGTGATCGAGGAGGCCATTGAATGAATCGATCCCTACCGATCCATTTTTGTAGATTTAAAAATTCCTGAACTTCTCGATGATAATGAGCAGGAGCTCCGCCTTGATAAATCTATATTTATTCTCTTTCACAGTTATCAACTTTTTCAAGAAGTTGGGGTAATACGTTTTCCAAAAAATTTAGATATCTCGGTCCGTTATGCGGTTCGCGAAAAAACTCCCCCCGCAGGCGGGCTATCACGTTTAGATTTGTTTACGGCAGTTGTTATGACAACGCAATGGTAAATATTCGTAAGCCAAATAGAGATGGCAGCGGCATAAAACCGCTGCTGCAAGCTTAGATTTGTTCGCTTGTTATAGAATTAATGTAAATTAGTGAGTTCTGATCAACGGAGGCGAAAGCAGTTTTGCATCGAATCGATTCGAAATTAGTTTGAGATATAGGTACATAACTGTTTTTTAAGAACAAAAAATATATTTAAAATCTTATAAATTTATATTATTTCCCCTAAGTATTAAAAAACGCTCCAAAGATCTGAATAATTAATATTATAAAAACTTAAAAAAATAGCAATTTTGGGCGTGGCACCCCGAAAAATTACCCCTGCGGCGCTGTGCACCTCGCTATGCTACACTTCGCCCGTTCTTAAATCCACAAGCCGACACTGTTATTAGGGTACTTTGCCCCGTAGAGCTTTACTGTCAAAAGACAACTTTCTCTCGCCTCGCCCAGCATTTAAACTATATCAATTAATGTATTCTGAAGAAAATCCATAACTATTACCTTTATATGTCACTTACTACACATACCACATAAACTATTTTTACTTGCTTAATGGACATGTCAAAATTTGACAAAGCCCATATTTTTATTTTTTCATGGCAACTATGAAAAATTCAAAATAAATCTATTAAAAATAGGTAGATAAAATACTCAATGAAAGTTGAAGAATTTTGCAAAATCTATTAGGAAAAATTATAATATATAGGGTGTGCCATTTAAAAAAGTCGAGATTATTCAGTTTAAAATAGTCGAAACGTATATATTTATTTTGTACAGGAGGGTTGGTTGAAATTGGTCAATAATAAATCTCTAGAAGCTCAGAATTTTATTCTAGTCTACGTTTCGACCTATATAAGGTCATCCTCAGGACTATTTTGGCCATAATTACGTTTGATGGTTTCTAAGAATCCCATATTATCTAGTTCCTTTAGTCTTTTAATATCCAAAACTTGATTTATTTTCTACTCGATTCGTGACCTCAGATTGATATTTTCTACAGGAGGGTTGGTTGGAATTGGTCAATAATAAATCTCTAGAAGCTCAGAATTTCATTCTAGTCTACGTTTCGACCTATATAAGGCCATCCTCAGGACTGTTTTGGCCATAATTACGTTTGTACAGGAGGGTTGTTTGGAATTGGTCAATAATAAATCTCTAGAAGCTCAGAATTTTATTCTAGTCTACGTTTCGACCTATATAAGAACTGTTTTGGACATAATTACGTTTTATGGTTTCTAAGAATCCCATGTTATCTAGTTAGTCTTTTAATATCCAAAACATGGGATTCTTAGAAACCATCAAACATAATTATGGCCAAAGCAGTCCTGAGCATGACCTTATATAGGTCGAAACGTAGACTAAAATAAAATTCTGAGCTTCTAGAGATTTATTATTGACCAATTCCAACCAACCCTTCTGTACAAAATATCAATCTGAGGTCACGAATCAAGTAGAGAAAAAAAAAATGAACACCATGTAGCTGTTACTCACATTTCTTTACATATATCTTTTTTTATCTTTATAGAACAATAATTAAAATAGTTGACATGTAACATCAGGAAAAATTATAATATACAGGGTGTGCCATTTAAAAAAGTCGAGATTATTCAATTTAAAATAGTCGAAAGGTATATATTCATGTTGAACACGGTGAACACCCTGTAGCATCTAACTCACATTTCTTTACATATATACTGGTACCAATTATGAGTGTTCCACCTTCAGACACAATGGCGCTAGTGGCAACTTTTTAAAAAACCTTAAAAAAAAATTTCTAAAAAAAATGAGTTATTAGAAAAACTTTTAGGTATATATGATATATGACGAAAAATAATTTTACGCAGAATCTGAAAATAAATAAATAGATTGTTCCATTAAAAAAAACCTACGTTATAATCGAATCACTTTTTTGATCCTCCCTGTATACTCAAAAAATAATTTTAAACTGTGCATCTAATTATTCCCTAATACTATCGTATTTAACATTTTTTCGTAATTCGGGAAACAAATGAGATAATGAACTTTATACTATCGTTGATTCAGCCTGTACTGTACAACGATCAGTAATTTTATGAAGTTAATGTTTACTGAAGTGCTAAACATTTTTAGCAACAATTAACTTACTTGTGTTTTTTAATATCCATAATTCCCCCACGCTGATATCCGAGACGTTCTGACGGTAAATCTCTGCACAGTTTTTTGATAAGGCTTTGCGCAGATCTACCCACGTTGTATTTGGCAAAATCGATCATATCTATCCCTTTCAGGATTAAGTTGTAGGTCTTCATGGGGTCTGATGCTGTAAATGGAGGGCTAGAAACAAGAACAATATAAGGTTTGGTTCAAACTGGTAAACAGCTATGAATAGAACTTATTATCGGATTTGCATAATCTTTATTGTTAATTTCTTCAACATTTCTGCTAGTATAGTATCTCTACAGTGTGGGCCAATTTAAAGTTCCACACTTTTTATCCATTAATAATGTTTCCTATCAGCGTGTGGAATGTAAGCACTTTCCGCACCATGTTAGTGCGGGTTTTGCCGTACTAGTGCGGAAAGTAATTAACTTTCCGCACTAGTGCTTAAAAAAGACAATTTATCTTTTTTTCAGCTGTATCAAAAGTATTAGATATTTTTTACAAATAATTAAAAAACCTGCTTAACAGAAAGAAGAAATTTCTCATCTAAGTTTGTAATTCTTCATTATCCTAAAAAAATCATCCCAATATTTATATTATAATTTTGACTTACATCCAGTGGCGCAACTAGGGGGGAGGCTAGGGGGAGCTTAGCCCTCCAAACACGAAATTAGCCCCCCCGCCAGGCGATTGGTGAGGGCCAACCAAAACACTTAAACTCCATTTTGTTTGTAAGGTATTCTTCCGTAGTATAGTTTATTTTTCCAATTTTTAGTTAAGGAATAAAAAAATAATTTAACATCTTGTATACTTTTGACCAATTAAATTGGACACTACCTGGGCTTACCAAAACAAAAACTGGCTCTTACTCTGGTATACAAAATCATGCAGGTGTGAGGGTGTTTGCAACATGGAAACTTGTAAATGTTTATATTCGTATATCGGGACCAGGTTACGAGTTTTCGCTCAAGGTTAAAAGACGGCGGTGTCAAGGTCAATTGATCGGCAGTGATACTTCTCTTTGGCGCGTTTTTTTGTTGATATTCTCGCTTAATGCAGTAGTGCTCTTAGTTTTGAAATAATCTATCAAATTCAGCAACAAATAAACTATAGATTTAACGGTTTAAATGATTGTAAATTCCTCGAGCTCTGCAATTTTGATGCATTTAAATGAAAAACTTTTCCAGAAGATGCGTTTAAATCTCTTCTTCTTCATTATGGCCAGTTCTTCGACCGAGTGTTACTGAGATCTGAACTAAAAGTGATTTACGAAACTGATGACATTGAAAAGACAAAAAATAACGCTAAGAAACTAATGCAATTTTTAAAACGACAAGTTCATCAGTAAAATGCAATTTTTCAATACAAGTGTATAAAAAATTTCATGAGAAATTCAACGGAGAGATTTTCGATACATCGCTGTTGTTCATTGAAAAAAAACTTCTCCAAAATATGTCGGAGCATCGACGTTTTTATAACGACGTCATTGATGAATTTGCAAAAAATGATCAAAGAATCGAATTACATTACAAATAGGTAAGTTTCTAAAAATTGCTTCCCTTTCTTAAAATTTCACCGCACGCCCTTCTTAAAAGTAACATAAAAATACCCTAAACATTAACTGAGGTTAACGCCTTTGTCAATTTAGGCTCTTTAAAACTTGAAGAAGTGAAGAAAGAAAACGTTCATACCGAAAAATGTATAGACATTCAGAGCGCAATCAGGCCAATTTGGAAATAATTAAATGAAGAAAGTGGGAAGTTTATGTAGTTAGAGTTAGTAATGGTGACAAGTTAGTAAAGGCTCATTTTTCTCCTAAGTTGACTCTCTCAAGGTCATAATGAGAAGGCGGGGCTTTACATATCACTGCAGATAGTTACACCCGGATTCTCTAAAAAGATTTAAGAGTTAGACCAGATCCAGTTGCTATTGTAATTTAAACATGTATCAATTAATATTTTAGATCACCAACTATGTTTTTGTTATTATATTTCTGACATGGGAAAATGTGGGTTTTTAATACTTGCAACTTAGAGGAAGAGGGAAATACTTTCGCTGGTAATATTTGGGACACTTTAAGAATAACAGAGCAAATAAAGTGGGAGGTTCTTGGTCTTTGTAGTTGGACGCTGAAGGAAAGTATGTGGGTCGATGCTCAAATAATTAAGGAAGGCATAATGGATGATAATAACTTAGTATTGACCCATGTGGAATATCTGTCCTGATATCAATGAAAGTTAGAAGAACAGTAAAAAAATAAAATTATAAAGTTGATCTTACTTTCCAGTTAGTAACTCGTACATCAAAATTCCTAAAGCCCAATAATCAACTGCTCGATCATGTCCTTTATTGAGGATGGTTTCTGGAGCAACATACTCTGGAGTTCCACAGAACGTCCAGGTTTTGCTACTGTACCCCATCCTCTTCGAAAATCCAAAATCGACCAACTTCACATATCCTATAAAAAATAAGACATATTATTCAAAAATACTTTCATTGTATTATAGATAATCATTTTTTTACATTACAGAAAATCCGAGATCTAGGTAAATTTACCTCGGCTATCCAATAACAAATTCTCAGGTTTCAGATCTCTGTAGATGATTCCGCGAGCATGCAGATATTCGAAAGCTTCGATTACGCAGGCTGTTATGAATCTGCAAGTATGATCATCGAAACATCCCCTGTCTCTCAAAATCGTCCACACTTCACCTCCTAGACAAGCTTCCAGCAACATGTAGACATATTTTGAGTCTCGGTAAGTCCTATACAACCTAAAACATGTTTTAAATTAGAAAAAATTATTTATTCAACTTAGAATTTTCAATTAATCGTTTGTATTGAGATCATTTCGTAAAAGCTGATGCGAAAAGTGATAACTTTCAGCACGCGGCAGCAGTCAAGTGTGAAAAAGGCACTTTCCGCAAGTGTTAGAGAGTTGTACCATACCAATTTACATGATTTTTTTTTGAAATGATCGTCTGGTTTCCGATACTTTTCAACACATTTTTTGTATTGTTTTATTGCGTATTTTTTCTACAAAACCGATATGCTTTTTTTTAAATAACATTACTAGACGATATGGTGGATGCGCTCCATATTCATATAATTTCGCTTGAAACTCGCCGCGCCATCTGATGGAACTTTCTGCACTCATATAAAAGTAATTCCTTATATTTAGAATATCCTGTATATTACGAACTGCATATGTAAATATATTTAGAATCGTCTTAACGAGCTCTTTAACTGGATAATCCTCAATATTGGTTCAAAAAATATTTATTTTTTCATGTTGGAGAAAGGACAAAATAGCCAATTACTTGGATTTATTTTCACGAAAATATAGACACAGATTTGAATGTTTATTATCGTTGAGCCATCCTGCCCTTCCAGATGCTATTTGAATGACGTACCTTAGAAAAGGTACTGAAAATATAATCAGTTTGACTTAATATTTGTAAAAAACGGGTCAACGTTAGTAACTATGATTTAATTTTTTGCTAGAATATCAATATTAACTTTTTAAAAAATACAAAACGTAACCGTAAGTTTTTTTCCATTTTTCGGCAATTTTGTAACAAACATTTGTTGAATGTCCCTGTATATATGCAAAATGCTTAGTTTATTAAAATAATAATGAAAGCAGAACTTGAGATTGCGAAAATATGCAAAAGATCGTATACGAAATTTAACAAATTTTGATCACTTTTTTTGAGCCCCTGTATAATTTTAATATTAATTGATTTATTTGTTAAAAAATAAGAATTTTTTTCGTTAGTTTTAATTATACATAACTCTACTTGTCACTGTATTTATGAAAATCAAGTAAATAACCTAGATATGGCTACTTAAATTAAAATATCTATAGTAGTAATAATTTAACACCTTGTATCTTAAAAACTAGAACCAAGGAGACATTCGACTTTCAAAGTCAAACGTCTTGCCACTTTGTTGATATATTTGCTTTCTTTTACAATGCACAGATGCATGTCTTCTTGTGCTTCCATGAAGGTTGCATCTAAAGCGATGTAGGGCACCATACTACCTACAGATGGAGCCACCAGTTATCTATTTCTCGCATTGACCGCCACCTGTTGTCTATTTCCGATGACTCGGAAACGAAACGTTTGTTTTTCTTCAAATTTGAAACGGGTCTGGAGAGAGGACAGCTGCCCCTTTGCCCCCTCCCCCTTTGGCTACGCTAGTGCCTCGGCGAATATATTATAGTAAATTAAGAAAATAATTAAATATACCTGCATATGAAAGGACTTCGACAACTCAGCATGATATTCCTTTCACTATAAATATGCTCCTGTTGTTGAGTATCGACAATGTGCTGCTTTTTCAGACACTTTAAAGCGAACGCTAAAGACGGGTCTTTGGTATATTGTACAAGTTCGACACGACCAAATCCTCCAATTCCAAGGGTTGCAACCACTTCCAGATCATCCAATTTAATATAGTCATATTCTGAAACATAATTAAATAAACCTCTCACTCACATTTCTCATCGAAAATGGCTATCGGTGAATTTTTCTTATTGTTTACGGTAAAAAGCAATTCTCGACTATCTGATTAAAAGGATCATAGGCACAACTTGATCACATGACCACAGTTTTGAGTTTAATTTTTTTTATTTTAGCGACTCGGCAAATATTTTACTACTATTTTTACCAACTAATTGGTTTTGGTAAAATGGAACTTGCTAGATTTTATGTTATTATGTAGTCTTCTGTTAGATATAAAAAAGTTTCCCCAGTGGTGGATCGATATTTTTAAAAATGTTGAAAAATAAGAAATCTACGAATTCTGCATATTTACTAAATAAATGATGAGATTGGTTTAAATTTTGGAAATGTTAGAGATTAAGCTTGTTGTAAAAAAAGTAGTCTGTAAAAAACATGGTAATAGACAAAACGGACGACACAATGTAACTGTCTATTCCAGAAACGTTTATGGCTAACCTGTATTCACCGAACCGTGACCCGGTGTAACGATCGATTTCCACGTATGATGAATACTGAAGCCGACCTAGGTCTCTCCGAGCTCATTCAGTATCCCTATCTCGTGAAGTAAAGATCCCTGAAGATGCCTCGTGCCATCGAAAACGAAACGTCGGAAAGTGATTCCATTTGATACGAACCCGTAACAACATGTTTTTTTATAATGAGTTCCTATTTACTCAACTCATTTTTTTTATAATGAGTTTCTATTTACTCAACGGCTTTCTGGAATACTCAAATTTAAAATATTCTCGTTATTTTTTTAGTAAATGTAATTTTTCAGCATTTTTGTAGTTGCGAAAATTATTGCTCCACCACTGTATTAACGAATTATTGTAAGGTTTATTTATACCCAACAAATGTTAACCTAACACCATGTTCATTTCATTTTGCCGAAACTGGTTTGTTAGTAAAAATAATATCAAAATCTTTACAGGGTCAATAACACAAATTCACCAAAAGCCATGTTCTATAAGTATGAGAAGCGCTTTGAATACTTGTATATGTTGCTACAAATCACTTACCAACAATTAGTTTCATTCGAACTAAGCATGTAAAAATAATTCAAATAAAATTTAAATATTCAAAAATAAATTTATTTTTCATGAATATTACCTTGTTGTTCTGTTAGCATAGGCCTGTTCATTCGTTCTTCGTCACCATAATCCTTTTCCTTTATCTCGCTTAAGCTACCAAGTAATTGGTTAAAGGAGTCCGTGTCTAAAGTTAAGCACTCCACACCAGGATGTAGCGCAATAACAGACGCTGTTCTACAGTCTTCTTTTAACAAAGCTTGTTCACCGAAATAATCACCTCGCCCTAGCGTTCTTATTTCTTCTTCATCTAAATGACCTAGTAAAGAATATTGTTATTGGTGTCTCTTATAGGCCCCCCAATATTTTTATTAATAATAATAATTCAGATTTTGATAATATATTAACAGACACCCTCCGTGATTCAGATATATTGTTATGTCTCCATGACTTCAATAGTAACTTTTCAAATTTACATAATCCGGTTCTAAATGCTTTTGAATCCTATAGCTTAACACGGAGTGTATTTTTGACCATAGTTTAATTTACGTTAAATTAAATTTTAAGTTAAAAAAAAGACCACATCAAAAAATTAAGGATAGTTGTTTTAAACTTAGCTAATGATGAAATCAAAACTCTTAAAACACAAAGGAATCAATTTTGACAAAAATACAAAGAAAGTAAAACCGACATAGACCGTGAAAATTCGGGGTTCTTCAAAATCACGTCGTTGCTACTATTAGAGCAGCTAAGAAAGAATACCTGTCGAACATTACTGCTCAAAACAACTCATCCTTAGCTTAGAGAGGTCTGAACTATTTAAATATTTGCAGGAATAACACAAATACACCCCCACATGACCTCTCTAATCCGAATGATATTCCTTTCTACAAAATATCTGACGCAAATGCAACGATAAAATAAACGATTATAATAATAATACTTTGAACCCTCAGAATTCCTTTAGTTTTTTAACTGGTGACGATATTTAGATTCCCTTAAATAATATTAAAACCAATGCGCGGGGTTTGGATGGAATTAACTTAAAAATGTCAAAACTCTGTAGCCCTTATTTCAATATTGTTTTGTTCATTGTAAAGAGCGCCATTGTAAATACTTGTGTTCCAGAACTCGAAGGTTGCATTGGGAAACCCCTTCCAAAAGTAAGGGATCCATAACGGTTATCAGAATTAAGAATTATTAGCATTTTACCCACAATAACGAAAATTTTGGCTTTATGATCAAATATTAAAATACTTTATGGAAAAAAAACTGATTCCTGACTGTAAGAACGGTTTCCGAAAAAAGTCTTCCACTGCATCTGCATTACCGGCTGTCTTAGATGATATGATTAAAGCCAACGATCAAAGAAAAGTGTGTGTAGTAATCCTATTCGATTACTCAAAACCTTTCGACACTTTAGATCACACGCTCCTATGAGCGAAATTAATATATTACGACTTCGATAACGACGCTGTTAAACTTAAAACAATTTTCAGTAATCGCTCTCAAAAGATAATCTATGAAAACAAAGCGTCTAACAGTATATGCATTCACTCCGGAGTGCCGCAGGGGTCGATTCTGTCTCCATTACTCTTCATCATTTACACCATAGAAGTAATAACATCTTCTATTCACTGTAAAACCCAAGCTTACGCCGATCATACCCATTTTTACTACCCTTTTCATCATTCAGATATTCTGCAAACTGTTTATAATATCAGCTCGGATTTAGAAAGAATTAGACCACTCTCCAAAGAACACAACTTAAAATTAAATTCCGAAAAATCTAATATAATATGCATTGGTACAAAATCAAAAGAAATGTTGTCAAAACCAATTTGAATTTATTAATTAATAATACTCCTCTGATCTTTACTACACAGGGTAAGGACTTGGGGCTGTTTTTTGATCAAGAATTGGGTTTCTGTGAATATATAAAAAAAACTCGTTGTAAATAGGCTAATATACAACAATCATCATTTTGAGAAGAAAGAACTCCGCGAATCTTTAGGCCTCTCTCAATTTACCTACTGTGGTTTTATCTCTGGTCCTTGCATATATGAATGTGAAAAATCCAGAATACAAAAAACTTATTAAAATACAAATTCATTGATCGTAGCAAAAAACTTTGACACATCTAACCGTGCAAGAAGAAGAACTTGTCATTGCCATTTTTGGGATTTTCTAGATACTAATTTGATCATTTATTATCTTTTATTTCTTTTTAATACGGTCAAAAATAGGATTTTATTGCCATTGAGGTAAAAGAAAAGTGTAAAAATGGCAAAATAACTATCTCAGATAAAAAAATCGATAGACTGTACCATGATTTGATTATCATTTATCTTTTGTTTATTTTTAATACGGTCAAATAAAATCAAGATTTTATTGCGTTTTAATTGTGTAAAATCGCAAAAAAATGGTTGAAAATAAGGGTGGGAAATGAGAGCGGGAAGTAGAGGTAAGTAATGTGAAACTTTAAATCGTCAATAAAGTTAGTAATGTCAACATTATATGTATGGTTGTAGATCAAAACAATTAAATAGTCGAATAAAATGCAAATATTTTCATTATTCAATAAATATCGACATCTACCTGAGTGGAAAGTGATATTTACCCGGGTCAAAGGTGATCAATTTGCACCCCCCAGGTAAATGTCACTTTTCATCCGGATAAATATCAAACTCAGAAATATGTTTCTTTCAAACTTTTAAAATGTCAATATTCAATCCGTGCTTGTAAATAAATAACATTTTACTAGATATCTTTTTCTGGTTTATTGAATTTTCCAAGTATCCTTCTGCAACTTCATGTTTGAATTGCTCTATTTGAAATGTATACCAGGTTCAAATTTGAGAAATTTGAATTTGTAAATAAATTAATCTAATGTTGATTAGAAGAGATAATTTAGAAAAATAACGACTATTTCTATTGTGTGAAAGGATAAAAATTCCAAAGAATGAATAACATTCGTTCAAAATGTCAACATTTCTGGAGGTTTTATTACTCGCATTTTCGACACTAGTGCGGAAAATAACCTACTTTTCGCCTTAGTGCAGGAAAGTGCCACTTTCCGAACGTTTGTAGAGAAAGTATATTCGAATACACTGTATTTAGGAATTTAGCCTTTTTTAAATAACACCTTATTAGAACTAAAATATGCAGCAAAATCTTTTGATATATTAGTAAAAAACGATAATATTTTTAATTGGTACAGCATGAAACAAGAAAATTGCCAGCATGGTTAAGATAAATAAATCGAGGTAGAGGCAAAATCCAAACATTTTGATTAAAAAAAAAAAGATTAAACTTTATATTCCTAATTTTAGAAAAACTCTGTACACGAACTTACATTCCTTTTTGAAAACAATTTGCTTGGAGTTTAAAACTAGGAGACATTTAGTATTTCTTACCAGGAAGTCTTTGAGTAACTTTCACGTTACCACTACTGATGATGAAGAAGGTATCACCAGTCGCGCCTTGCCTTATTATATAAGCTCCAGCTGGATAAAACTCCTGAAATCAAAAAATACCTTCGTTGTAAAGAAACCTTAATTTTACGATAATGCAATCGAAATTTTAAAACAAATTCCAATCTGCACAGTATTTCAAAATTTGTAGAATCGTATTTTAAATATTTTGGTAGGAAGTGAAAAAATTAGGAGATGTATGCTAACATTGCTAACGTATTCTAACACCTTTATAGATTCTTTAATTAGGTATTTGATTAACTGATGCATACAGGGTTATTCACGCAACCCGTTCATTAAAAGTTTTTGATGATGCTATTTAGATAAAAATTTCAAATTTTGGGCTTAAGGTAAGGTCAAGGGGTACTTCTTTTTTGAAATATTTTCAACTTCCTGTCGCTTCCGGTTTAACCGGAAGTTGGTATCAACTTGCTTATTTTAAATGGAACACTCTGTATTTTATGATATTTTTGGATTCTGCGGAGAATTTTAATGCTATTTTATGTAGCATTTCCTATACAAACAAAGTTAACTGTTGTGAGAGAAATTTTAGATTTTGAGTGAGTTCGTCAGGACCTTTTAGGTTTAAAAGAATATCAGTTACAAATTTAAAATTTTTTTTTATATTGTCATTGTCAGACACAACTTTATCTGAATTGGGAGTTTCTTTGGAAGTTTCACTAGTACTGGGGAGTTGAGTTGACTCGTTATGATCAGGAATGTCGCTATCAAGTTTTATGGATATTGAAAACATCATATTGTCAGTTATGTCAATGAAACTTTCTATTTAATCCAAACTGCTAGATAAAAATGGTGATTTTAAATTTGTAATTGAAACACAAACAGATTGAGCATATAAAAATGTTTCTAATTTTAAATCGCTATTTATAACAATTGCCCAAGTTATTAGTGGGCCAGGAGTATATTCAAGTTTAATTAAAGTTATTTTATCTGTATCCTTTACCGAAAACCACCCTTTCCTTAAGTTAACATTTAGAAATACTTTTAAAAACTCTTTAAAACTTTGAAAACATGTAGCCTCTCTATGTAAATTAAACTCTTCTTTACTTTGCTCTATGGCTTGCAAAAAATGTAGTTCATCAAGATTCTTATTTTTTTCATCTTTACTTTTGAGGTCAAGAACGTTTTTTGACAAATAATTGGGGCAATTTGGGAAAACCGTTGGTACAGAATTTTCTTTTAATCGGGGTTTGTTTAAAAGTACTGAAATAATTTAACCTGTTCTCGATTTCTGTTCTAAAATATCCCAAATTATACTACCTTTAGAAAAATGTAGCTCACACACTTTAGTGCTTTTATTGGGCACTAAATCGTCACGCGGACTTGCTCGTAGCCATTTTTTTTGCAAATCACTGTCTTTCGGGAAACTAAACACGTGAACTTTTGGGCCGGTTTTGTAATTACCCCGGCAGTTATGCGCACAACGCTTAAACGGCATGTTTACGTTAATTTAAACGTACAAAAACTAATAAGTAAAATTAAATTTTCACCAAAATTGGAGACAAAACTACTCTGTTTACTCTAATTCACGAACAACGACATGTTTCACACTGTTTTATTTTCGGTTAGCAAGTGCCGGTTGTCGGCTAGTACGTCTAATGGCTAGTTATCACGATACGACATAAGCAAAACCGCATTGATCTATGCTTTAATGCATTTCTTACGGAGGCGACTGTAGGCCTATATGTCGTGACGTCAGGCCTAGTTTAATTTCAGCTGATAGGCCTCGTTGTTTAGTAGGTATTCGTCGGTTGCATTTCTTATATTTTAGTGTCAAGGCAAGATGAACTGCAAATTGTTCGGAAGATAGAACACTTGTAGTTTTATGGAGAGTAAAGCTATTTTCTATAGGTGCACAGTATAATACAGCGCCAACTCTCTCATTTATTTTAGATCCAACAATGAAGATTATTCTGTGATCTGAGTATTTGGTATTTAACCGATCCGAAAAAAAATTTGTAAGGAAAGTATTGCCGAAATGTTCTTTCTTGTATTTTGACATAGTATAATCTGTAAGGATTGGGAGTATACTCCAGGGTGGAAATAAATATTTATTGACTTTATAGACCTGAGGATTTGAGATTTCAAATTTCTGGGCTATTGGGAAATATCTGTTTGCACTTTGGTTATTTCTCTCAATCTCTTGTATTTGACCATTACGCTGAGATGAGAAAAACTGCCTATAATGGGATGTGAATGGCCGGAATCTTAGATTGTCAGCATATTTCATTAAGAGTAATTTTCTGTCAGTGGCGGCCCGGGGATTTAAGAACGGGTGAAGCGCAGCGTAGCTAGGTGCATAGCGCTACAGGCCAAAAATTTTCGGGGTATCACGCCCATTTGTTTAACCTTTTTATGAGGTTAATTATCCAGAGCTTTGGAGCGTTTTTAAAAAATATATAGGGGAAATAATATGAATTTATAAGATTTTAAATATATTTATTTCTTAAAAAACAGCCTCCGATGATCCGAACGCACTAATTTACATTAATTCTATAACAAGCGAACAAGCGCCTTCAGCCTGCAGCAGCAGTGTTTTGCTGCTCCCATCTCTATTTGGCTTGCGGATATTCACCATAGCAACTGCCGTAAACAAATCTAAGCGCGAAAGCCGGCGCCGGCGCACAGTGAGTTAAATCGGCCGTCTAGCACGACATAAGTCCCAAATGTAATTTTGCAATATTCTTAACATATTCTAAAAATCTATATTTAAGATAGTGTTAATAATAGAAAAATGCAATTGAGAAACAAAATTATAATTACAGTTCTCGGAGGGGAAGCCTTAAAGTTAGTAAATATTTTAAATCTGAAATCATTTTCAAAACAGAAAATATGATACTAAACATAGCAAATGTTTTTCTAATTTCTTACATGACTACTGTTTATAATTAAAGTTTTCTACGGTATCAAAACTTTTTAAATATTAAAGCCCTTGCCTCAGAAAATTTGGGTCTTTTTAGGTATTACTATATTTAGGTAGTTTTTTTTTAACTTGTAGAGCATGCAAAAAAAAGTTTGTTGAAGTTTAGTTTAATTTTTATATAAAAAATAAGAAAAAGGATCCCTTTTAACCAAAAACTAAAAAATTAGCTGCTCATAGATGCCCATTCGGGATTTATATAGCTTTAACTATGGCTCCTTAATTACTACTGATTGCACCAAAAAAAACTGCACGATGTTTATATGACCAGAACTTTGCAAATAATCGTCCGAGTGTAATAACGGTAAACATTTTGCAAAGACTAAGGTACAAAATTTCGGAATTTTGTATTACAGCTGTCATCTTTTTAAAGTTCAAGATGGCGAACCGATTTTAAAAATATGGATATTTTATCCCTCGGTAGAAGTGTTACATGCCACATCGTGTTAAAACTAAATTAACAGTTATAATGCCACATTATTTCCAAGCAAAATGATAACACTTTTAAAATTCGGTAAATAACTAAGATATAATTTTATAAAACCACACTCCCTTCAATTCTTTTAATATTAGAAATGAAAATTTCAAATAAAAAACTAACCAATTAGGTAAATTTTAACGACTTTTCTTCCTTTACAAAAATAAATCTTAAACGAAGATATCTCCTAAGCTACCAGTTCAGTGCCAGTAATTGGCATTTTTGTAAAGATAATTTCATAAAAATATAAAAATATATAAAGTGCAATATATAAAATATAAAATAAATACAAAAATAAATATAAAAATATATTAAGTGCAATATCTAAAAAATATCGACTTCATTGTATATGGCAAATAACAAAAACAATTTATTTATCACGAAAAGTATACCTAACTAATTAATTTTTATTTGAATGTTTTATTACCAATATCAAAAAAATTAAGGAGTGCTTGGGTGCAGGTGCATACGTAGTGGGCTTTTCTAAAACATTATCTGTTACATATTGTTTAGTCTAAAAGTTCTTCTATTGTTTATGTAATGAATAGAATAGAAACTCAATGATATTTTGTACTCACAATTCTACATAACCTAAATAAAGCAATATTTGACAAGACACCTTGTATTCTATCTTAATTTTATATGCGTCATATAACTATTAGTTAATAATAAGTTTAAAGCAATGATTCATGCATTTTGACATCAATTGTGTTTTTAAGTTACACAAAACATTACATTTTTATTAAAAACTGAAGCCATTTTAGTAACCCGCATCTTGTTTACGTTTTTTTTGCAAAACATTTTGTTACCTATCCTAAAAAAGTATTATATGAAATTTAAAAAACGTTAAAACAATGCTTGAATAATTATGTCGTACTACATGGCCGATTTACCACACTGTGCGGCGTGCGGGGGGAGTTTCATGCGGAATTTGTTTAAAAAAATACTGCTGATTATGATTCCTCAACGGGTCGCTCTTATGAAAAGTTGTTCAGCGCGCTACGTTTTTATGTCATTATTATTTTTTGAGTATATAACGCACTAGTTTTGATAGAAAATAATGGTATAAATAATGTGAATTTATATAAAACGTACTACATTTTTGTAATAAAAATGTACATTATAAAATGCTTATTATTTTAAAAATGTTTTTATTTTAAGTAAATTGATTGGAAAATGTAGGTGAAGCGGCGCTTCACCCGCGTTCTCTGGCGAGCCGCCACTGATCTCTGTGATTATTAAATGAAAGAAATTTCGATTCACAACACAAACAAGCTAGTCTCAGACCGGAGTTGTGAGAGGGGTCTAATGCTACTTATGCTGAGGAATACGCTTGACGTCCATAATCAATTTTTATTAAAATAACAGATTTTTATACTCTGAGTAGACTAGTTCTGTGTGCTTTCCCCATTTAAGACCTGCTAACATTTTTATAATTTTTAAATCTGACTCACATTTTGATTTGAAGTATTCTTTGTGGGTTTTCCAGTTAGGAGTCGAGTCAAGATAAAGGCCAATGAATCGATGGTTCGATTGAAGGGGAACTTGAGTAGAGTTCAATGTAAGGTTTATGATCTTAGAGCAGTGTGTTTTTCTACAGAAGTGAAGACATTCAGATTTGAGAGGGGAAAATGTAATGACGTTCTTTATAGCCTGAGATGAGTGATATATGAGGAAGTAATCAGCAAATAATTTAAGGGTTAATTGTGGACGGATACTGTCCAATAGAATTCATAGCAATGATGAACAGTGTAGGGCTTAACTTTAACTTTGGTTTATGATCTTAGAGCAGTGTTTTTTTCTACAGAAGTGAACACATGTAAATTTGAGAGGGGAAAATGTGATGCCATTCTTCATAGCCTAATCTTCTAATCTGTATAGACACCTTTGTAAGTATAGTTCGCTTTGTTTGTATCCTCAGATGAGTGATATATGAGGATGTAATCAGCAAATAATTTAAGGGTTAATTGTGGAGGAATACTGTTTCCAATAGAATTCATAGCAATGATGAACAGTGTAGGGCTTATTGAACCTTTTGTACAATTTGGAATTCTAGTGTTTCAGGTGCGGTCGAATATGAAACAAACATGTTCGCAATGTGGAAAACAGTTACACGCTGCGTGAGTTTACTTTTACCAATACATATAGTAACTTCTAATTTCAGATGTTCTCAGTTACTGATTTATTTGAATGCGTATTAAGTATTTAAGAACAAAAAATTAGAAACAGGCAAAATTCCAATTTTGACGTATTGCAAACAAGCCGCAGGTAACTTTTGATTTGAAAACTACGACATATCAAATTTTCAGGAAAATTGTCTGAAAACCATTTGCCGTAAGAATTGTGCGAGGTCCCTTATTTCTAATATTTTTGTTCAAATAGTCAGAATAAACAACAGGAACTTGAATTTTTTTGGTTATTTACGAAAATATTCGGAAATACTCGAAATCTTGTAAATTCCTCGACAGTGTATTACCAAAGTTTACAGAATTAACATACCACCAAAGTTTACAGAATTAACATACAAGTTCCGTCAGCCTGCAAAACTACCATCAGATTTGTAGGTCAGAACCATGCCGCTCGCGCAAAGGGACCGCAAGCTACCGCAGGCGTTTCTCACAAAAAAGAGTGCGGCAGTCGGGGTAATAGAAACCGTAATATTGTCGCCGCTGGTGTTTCAACAACGCGCAGGGGAAGCTGGGGCATTTCATAAACGTTTAATAGAGAAAATGCAGAGAAAGAAAAATAGGTAGGTATGTGAGATATAGAATATCGGTCGGTTATTGTTGTAATAAAAAACAACAATTGAAAATATGGTTTTATTATAAATATAATATGTAACGGTTTGAATTGGGACAAAACGGCTTGCACTTCCCTATCTTAATTTTTATTTTTAATTACCTATCGCATTACCGCATGACTTCAACTTTTGGTTTAACCAGAATATCCAGGGTGGATCATTTTAACGATCCACACTGTATATAGATATATTTCTGTTAAATCGGAAGTTGATGTCATGTGACAAAAACCGATAGGTGTAACTAAGATAGGAAAATCTCAACCGTTTTGCATTAATTCTAACCGTTTATATTTTACAGCAATTTAAAATCAAAATTCAAACATCAATATTTCGAAAAGAGTAACATTTAGATATAGGACGTGCTAGATAAAATATGATTGGAAGTCTGCGTTAAACCCGAAAATACAATAACACAGGGTGATTTATAAGTTAAGGCAAAAAATGTAACCCCGTATACCTGAGATTATAATATGACGATTCCCAACTTATTTCAGTCCTAAAGTTGATGGTGTCTGATATACAGGGTGTTAAAGTTACTTTGTTTCTTTAGTTTTTTATTATACCTGGTACATTTCTGAAGATAAATCAGATAATTCAAATTTTGCACACAGTGTACTGAGACTAATATCTACAAACTGCTGTAATAGAAAAAAATATCTACAGAGTGTTGTTTTTGGGAGCCATCTCCAGGTAAAAAGTTTGGCAAGGTTAAAGGGATCGCGGCTTCGAAAAAATAACATTTTGTAGATCTGCCTAAAAACTATGATAGCCATTTGATAGACATTGGTCCCAGTACACTGTATGCAAATTTCAAACGAGGCATCTCTAGAAATGTACCAGGTATATCAAAAAAAGTAAATATATAAAGTAACTGTAACACTTTGTATATCGGACACCATCAACTACAGAACTAAGGTTAAAATTTTCACTTTAACTGATACATCAACCTGTATATCCCATTTGAAAAAAAAACACACAAGTTGGGTTTGATACCTCGCGTTGTTGTGAACTACCTTGTCAGTCACTTATTTTGCTTTTTGATTTTTTAAACTGATATATCCGAACTTGGTTCGATTTTTATGAGACAATGTATGTTTCTCTAAAACTAGAAAAAACTTAGATATAAACCTGATGGCTTTAACAAAAGTGGTTGCTTACATTAGATTTTAATACTTATAGTTTAAAATAAAATCAACGATAATTTTGACACGTGAACAAGCAAAAATAAATAAGTAACGAAATTATAAATTTCCTAAAATAGTTAATTTTGGAACTGTTTGGTTTTTATTACTCCCTTTGCTACATTTTATTTCTTGATTGAGAAATTTCAGTGTAAAATAAATACGAACTCTTGTATACAAAGAGATAAAATAATCTTAAGGACAGTCCTTGCAAGGATGATAGAAATTAACAGTAGAGAATTTATTTTTATATTGTGCCCCTATTTTATTTTGACCAGCCATATTATTAAAATCTTTAATAAAAATATATTCCATGTCCAAAATAGCATCTACTATGTCTTTATTAGGTATAGTTAACCCACCAAACGGAATTTTTTCAGTGTTATATGTCTTAAACCTACAAAATATAGTTTCGTAGTTAAGTAAAGCATTTGAGTTTAAAAACTTACTACACGTTTGACAAGAATGCTGTACGAAACATTTTTTAAAATATACCTGGCTACATATACAAGACCATTTCCTTCAGAGCTTAAGAGGCGTGTGAAGGAGGTGGAGGTATAAATAAATTTTCTTTGTTTTGAATATTAGTTAAGTCCTTTCTTAAATGTAGAAGAACTTCACTAATATCAACGATGCAGTTGGCATCTTCAGTTTGGTCCAAATGTCTCAACGCAAATAATTTTTTAAAAGCCCTACAAAACTGTACCGGAGTTGGATTTCTGACATTCCCTCAACAGTTTCGAGCCTGATCAAAAAAATTTTCGATGCAATCTTGGTTTAAATTACGAGTGAAAAGATATTTATACTCTCTTTCCTTTAGCCCATAAAACAAAAATAGAATTAATGGTTAATCTCCATCCAAATATAAATTTCATTTGCTTTGTTATATTTTTTCCTTCCCTATTTACAACATGTAAATCCGTAAAATAATTTTCCATCTCTTTCAAAAATTTTTTTTGAGATTCAGTTGCCATAAATGCTTGACAACTTTCGAGATTATTTGAATTTAGCAAATCAAAAAGATTATTCATTTTCAGAATAAAATTAGCAGTGCATGTAGCATCTTTTGGTACAATTTGAGAATTAAAGTAAGTGTGCATAGCTGCTGCCACTGAATGGCTAAAGACCTGCGTTGCCCATTTAACTTTCATTTTCTGAAAATTGTTTGGGTATGAGTATTGCTTAATCTTGGAGCGAGTTTAAATTGTTTTATTTTATCCGTATTGAACATTGTTTCTAGATAACATTTGTTTGTTTCCCCGTCAGAAAGCTTAAAAATGTAAAAAAAAAATTGTTCCTAGTCGACTTAAGCAAATGAGGTACGTCAAATATATATACAAGTTTAACATTGTCCACAAAAAATGGCATGTTCTCTGTTAATTTTAAGTCACTTTTTACACACTAAAAGTAAAGTAGGCAAACAACGTGAGCCACCCTATACTGCCTGGCTCACCTCGAGTGAAGGCACTTGTATGTTAATTCTGTAAACTTTGGTATTACTAAGTATTTAATAAAATTGGGCAACGTTGTCCAAATTTAACCGATTTTGTATCTCTTACCGTTTCCTAAATATCAAACACCCTTACATACAATACAATAAATGAGCTGTTATGCGGGACGGTAAAACTAATTACACGCGACTGCTCAAAAGACATTTGATGACCCTATGAACCATGACCTATTATATGTAACACCATACTATATGAAAACATTACTTACGACTTCCAAAACATCAGCAATTTTAGTAAGAACATCATCACTTAAACTCTCTAGCAGTGGCACTGATTTCAAGAAGTTCAAATTATCCTGCAATCTTTGTAACCCTGTCCGTTTCATTATTTGTTGGAACACCTTTCTGTCTAGCCTCCATACTTTTGAGTCGGTTAAAGCTAAAAAAATACACATGTTATATGAAATATGCAAGTTAGGAGAAATATATTAACATAAAAATTTCATGGGTGGAAATAGAAATGCTACGTTCGTTTTACTATTAATAGGATAATTAGGACTAAATTATACCTAATTAAAAGCTTATTCACATTAAAAATATATAATGGTTAGCACATTCTAGCAGACTATTCAGTTATTTATGACCTAGCACAATTTTCTTATCACATTCATTTCTGCACAAAAGGAGTAATACATCGATAGGTATTATGAAATAATATAAACAATTGAGTCACCTGGTAATATCTGCAGATATGGGTTGTAAACCTAAGTTATATAATATCAAGGAGAAATAAGTATGTAAGTATGAAAAAATTACCATTTCATCCCCATAACGCTAAAGCGCGAAGATCTGTAAATACCTCGGAGGGCGATTTTTCACGATTACAATATTTCTCATTTACAACGAAAGTAAAAAAGTAAAATCTGAGTAATATTTAAAATAAGTATAACAAATTATATATATTCGTAATCGCGAAGACAAGGTCTGTCAACTAAGATTACACCCTACAGGGTGTTCCATAAGAAACAAAACACAATTTTCTTCGCAGCACTTTTCTGCATTACCCTGTATACAATATTATTACTCGCAGCTTTTGTATAAAATATTTGCCTCTATAGTAAATATAGATAAAATAGTTAGAGAAGGGTTCCATGTATAGCCCTATACATGGTGAATTTTATATTTTGCGCCCTGTTACAGCATTTATTTTTGAAAATAGAAAAAATTGTAACTGTTAAAGTTGTGGAATGTTGCATAAACTGCAGAAACTTGAGTATGTACAAGTTCTAACGAATTGCTTATCAGTGGTACGGTAGCGCAATTGGTTAGAGCGATGGACTAGCGATCCAGAGGTTCGGGTTCGATCCCCACTCGTACCATAACTAACATGCTGTTGATTATAAATATTTCTAAAAATATATTTCACATTTTAAAAATAAACTGGTAAAATACGTCTATTAATTTTCTTGTTAATCATTTTAATCTCGTCGAAAGGTTTTTTTTTAGTTCAGTTTACTATTAAAGGTTGCTTTTCAGTTTTCTAAACTATAATTTATTAGAATTCCTCTACAAATGAAGACATTGATATTTAATGAAGTTAGAAAACTAAAATCTGTAACATGATTTCAGCAAAATAAATCAAGTTTCCGTTGTAGGTCTTACTTCTAACTTTGTGGAAGGATATCAATCTATCAAAACAGACTACAGCAACACAAAGAAAAGTTAATTATAATTTTGATTGTTTGTACAAGCATCCTATTTTTTCTCTTTTAGCTTTGTCTAATCGGTAAACCTCTTTACAAATAAAGTGCATTCTACTGACAAGATATAACTCAATGATCGTAATTGTAATTTTTTTTTCGTGTTGATCCCACCCAATAAAAGGAATAAGTATTTTTTTTAATTTGTCCAAAATATCAAAATGTGTACCTTGATATACGTGGTTTGCTGACAAAATATCTAATACAGTAGACTACATTACTGATTATACACTCTATGACTAACATTCCTAGTCATTTACATTTTTTATAATTTATTAAGTTTCATTACCCGTTTTGGACCTTCCTCTACTTGTCATAAAAGTTTGTAATAGACACATCATTAATATATAGGAATGACTCGGCAGAGCGGGGTCTTTTACACTTAAGGACCTCACTGCCACTTTTATGCATACTACATATTATTATTAGACATATTGGCAACAACTTGCAATTAATATTTTGGCTACCTAGTTTTGTCAGGGAACCTGGGACTTAATATGAAAATATGACTTTTCTCATTCTATAAAATGTGTTTCAGTTTTCTAATCCTGTCAGTTTTATTCATACAGTTGTTATTTCATTTCTAGACACATTGGTAATTAAATTAATTGAATTTTTCCTACTTTATTAAAATTAATTTGAATTTTCTACCCTTTCCGAAACCCGCTGCTACATTAATTCATAATATATAGTATTTCCAGACATCGGGTAATAGACTCCTATAACTATTTTGGCTTGCACTGCCATCCGAGGAAGTCTACTAGGGGTAAAATATACTTTTTTTCTTATTTATTAAAATCTGTTTAAGTTATCTACTCTTTTGGAGATTCGCTGCACTTTTTATTCGTACTTGATATTATTTATAGAGATGTTGGTAAAAACATCTTATAAATAGTTTGGCTTGCATTACCGTCCATGGTATCTCTACAAGGGATCAAATTAGATAATTTAATCATTTTTTTTCATTCATTAAAATGTCTTTGTCTTTTACCCCTTCACGGGTTAGATTTTATCATACTAGAAACTATTTCTAGACAGTTTCAGCAATTAATGTTTTACACAAGTCTTAAATGTCTTTATCACAAGCATAATTATTAAATGTGCAGACACTGGACAACGCTTCCAAAGCAAAAATTGGAACATTTATGTTGGAACACTACTAGAAATCGAAATTCCGAGTTAGAAGTCAGAATTCCGAGACAGAAGTCGGAATTCCAAGATAAAAGTCGGAATTCCGAGTGTTAAGTCGGAATAGTCGGAATTCCGAGATAGAAGTCGGAATTCCGAGTTAGAAGTCGGAATTCCGAGATAGAAGGCGGAATTTGTTACACACAAAAATAAAAATAAAAAAATTACAAAAATTAAAATAAAAAATGATGGCCCTTCTACGCTTTCGTAAAGATAACTCAGGTTTCTTCAACACCAAATTCTAATCCGTTGGACGAACTAGCTTTGGAAACGTATCGCACACTCAAATGGAGAGCACATACAACATTTAAATTATTAGTGATAAGAACATT
Organism: Kuschelorhynchus macadamiae; assembly: GCA_030620095.1. Classification (NCBI taxonomy): domain Eukaryota; kingdom Metazoa; phylum Arthropoda; class Insecta; order Coleoptera; family Curculionidae; genus Kuschelorhynchus; species Kuschelorhynchus macadamiae. The sequence goes on along the minus strand of JAUTXW010000774.1, from coordinate 701,793 downwards.
CATTTTTAATTTTTGTTCTATGTTAATATCTAATTAATTAAGCTTTATTTTTTGTGTAGGGGATCCTGAATAAAATAATTTAATAGTATGTTCCCGAATCCTTTCTAAACTTCTTTTTTCATCACGCAAATATTTTGTTTCTTTAAATCATGTTTCTATTCTTAAAACAGTATTTAATTTTGACAAAGTTGACAATAACATATTACACGTAGTTTATTCCTCCTACCTAATTATTGTTAGCTAAAATTTTTTACACTACCTAGTACGAGACAATAACCACTTTTCGTACAAAATACATATTGCGATATTAATCAAAAAAATTTATATTGTAGAATACGTAAAAAGATGCTCGATTTTTGTAAATGTGAGATAAAAAATTGGGTATCCCATTTAAAAAACCATGTAGTTGTACGTCGTAGTCCTTAGTTTTAGGTTTAGTTTTTTTTAAGTGATATTTTTAAAATTTACGGAAAAAGTGACAGGGAAAGTCAAAAATAAGTCCCTGTTCAGTCTTCGTTGGCGCCTTATACATATGCTATATTTCTTTGCTAAAAAAACTGGTTGTGAAGTTTAGGTGGCTGTAAAATCTAAACGGTTCGAATCAGAGGAAAATGAATTGCATATCTTAGTTTTTTATAATCTTTCTTATGGAGGTGACTTCTCAATATGCCGTTTTAAGGATTATTTTAAATACATTTTAAAATTATTTAGATGAGAACTTAATCCGTAATAAAGATAAAAAAATATTAAAGTGTGCTGTTCGTTTTGCACTAGATCGAACAGTATAAGTTTTACCCTCAAAGTTTAAAATTGTCTATTTTCATACTTGGGTAACTCGAAAACCTATAGAATAATTGGAAAATATAAAAAATAGGATGTTTCATTTAAAAAATTAAAACTGACCCGAATTCGCGTTTTTGAGACACACAAATTATGATCTAGGACATCTTATAAAAGCTACTTACAAAATGTATTATTAAAAGGAAAGTACGAAATCCACAATACCTGATAAACACCTTTTACAAAACTGAAACCACCACGTAAACTTTTTTTTCTTACAGGGCGGTATTCTGCTAATGGGTAGCATTCGTTCGCAGTCCCAAAAAAACACCATATTTTCTGGCTGATTAATAACTTAAAACTGTACAGTACCGATGATTAAAAGTCGACAAACGATTTTAAAATTGTGCTAAAATATTTTGCGGAATGAAAGTGAGTGCTCGAATGTTTATTTTATTTTTAGCAATTTTAGTTAGCAGGTAACCGAATATTTATAAGTGCAGAATAATGAATGAGTTTAACAAAGAATTCGTCACACTTGAAAATGGAATTTTCAAGGTACCTACTTAAGAATGGTATAACATTGAAAAGCAGAAACAATAACTACTGTACGTTGTTAATTTACTAATATTTTACCCTTAATAATTTTTCTGGCAACGTTTTGTTTTTGTTGCTCAAATAGAATTCCAACAGCACGTCTTATTCTGTTTTCTAGATCTTCGATATATTCTGGAGCGCTTCATTAATGGGGCTCCAATAAAAAAAATCCAAGGGCTTGGAGTCCGGAGACCGAGCCGGCCATCCCGCTGCCCCATTCGTTCCTATCGAATGATTTTCAAAAGTGCGATTTAAATAGTCACTTACAATATGGAAATGATGAGTTGGAACACAATCTTGTTGAAAGTAAACTTGCAAAAAGTATTTAAAGCCCGGTTGTTCACGTCTTCAACTGTAGTCTATAATATTTAAAAATATTGTACACCAGTCAATGGTTCCCGAAATAACATTGGTCCAATAATTCTAGTGCCCAAAACTTTAGTTCAAATCGTTCTTGAAACTCGTTTACCCTAAAGGTATGTCGCTTTTCTGTCGCCTAATTATTTCTGTTAAACATACCTTGGTTATTGAACCTAGACTCAACAGTAAATAATACATTCGTTTTTGAATGTCATTGTGCCCTAGGTGATGGTGAATTTGATATTTATAGAATTTAAAACCATGTTTTTTTCAAGATTTTTTAAAATTTTCTCGACTAATCCTACATTCTTCAGCAATCTTACGTATAGGTGAAGGCAGATCAAAACTAACTTAAGACAGTACATTAATTTTCAACTTCTTCATTTATAATGAAATATTCCCGCTTGTTGATATTGCGCCTTTCGCCATTTTTAAAGTACTGTACCAACTATGGGAAATATTTATCACTTGGTTGAACACGGTCCGGATATCTTGGTTGACAAAACCTTTTGGCTTTTCTTCTATTTTGGTTGCCCTTGCCAAAAATTAATATTATTAACTTAATGATCATGATCAAATGTATTATTCTACATTTTTCTAATATGTTTTAAACCAGTGGTCGCCAACCTTTTCGAGGTGTTGAACTACTTTGATATTATAGAAATAAACTGTGAACTACTTACTTGTAACCATCATTTAAGCTGGCCTAAATGAAATAATACACACTTGTATTTGACTTACATGTTTTTATGTAATTAATAAGTACTTAATTAATACTAATACAACCGTAGGGGTTTAAAAATAAACAAAAATTTCCATATAGCCATAATGGCATGTCACATACGACTTAAGAAAAGTAAACAAAACATCATAAGTAAAATTTTAAACAAAAATATGTGATAAAAAATGCGTGCGTTCAATGAGAAGGTTGACACTCGGATTCATCGATAATTTTTTTGATTTGATACAGCCATTTGAACACAATTATCCATATGTTCATCTGTAAGGCGCTTGCGGAATTTGTTCTTAATAAACTTCATATTGTAGAAAGAAGATTCGCACAAATAGGTTGAAGTAAATTCCGCTTTCAATTTTAAGACAACACGACATAGAACTGACTATTTGTCTGTACTTACTATAGGCCAGATACATTTTGTGCTTTAAACTAACGATTTCAATGCTAAATCACTTTGAAATGCAATCACTTCCATTTCAGTTGCAGCAATGTCTTCGCCAAAGTTCTGCCTAACACAACAAACTGTTGAATATCAATTTTTAAGAAGGGTGAAACAATAAATTGAGCCACCAATGCCATTTTGTTGAAATCCTTAAACCGATTTTTGAAGTTATCCTTCAAGTTAGAAACTATTTTTACATGAGATTTATTGTCATAGGGCTCTATTGGATTTTGAGATATCTTCTCTGAAAGAACATGAAAATGCTTGACATCACAATTGATTAGGGTTTGTTCCCAAAACTCAAGTTTTTTTTTATGAATGCATTTATATTGGAAATTATTTCCGCGAGTTCTTCTTCTCTTCCCTGAAGTTGCAAATTGAGTTCATTAATCTTAACTGTAATGTCCACAAGAAACCCAAAATATCGAATCGGTTCGCCGCCTTGTTTGAAAAATTGAACTATAACAGATAGGGTTTCTTTAAAACGTGTTAACACTCGTCCTCTACTTAATCATGGCACTTTAGAGTGAAGAAGTAGATCCCCATACCGACAATAAATTTTATCGGCTAAGATTTTGAATAATCTTCTTTGTAATGCTCTAATCTTGTTTACAATTTTTACTACCAATTTCATGACGTTGTTTAGTTTTAAAAAATTTGTGGAAGCGTTCATCTTTACGACAAAATGCTACCAGACCCTTACCACAACCCACCATAGCTGGAGCCCCGTCATTTGTCAAGCCTACCAATTTTGAAATTGGAATTTTCTCAGAAGATATAAAATTGTTTAAATGAGAAAACAATTCCTGTCCAGTGGTATATCCTTTCAGTGGAATAAAGTTCAAAAGATCTTCTTTAATCATAAAATCACTAAAAACACCTGGGAGGTGTCAACCACATCTGTTGATTCATCCAGTTGAAGAGAGAAATCAACTCAGTTACCTAAGTCAACTGTTTTAAAATATTGACTGTTTTCCAATTCAGTGGTTCTTTAATTGTTTCAATTTTTCTTTTCTGTTGGCAACATGTAATTTTGGTTGTAAATACAAGGTGTCTCCGTTATTTGCAAATATTTAGGGTGTGTCACTTTTTTGTCAAAGTCTCGTTTCGGAGATACAGGGCCAAATTGAAAAAATTGCATTGTTATCTTTTAACGTATCGAAAAGGTAAAAACTGGCTCTTATAGAGTTTTTTACGTAGAATCCAGTGGCGTGGACAGATTTTTACTCGGGGTCGTCGTTTTTGATACATGACCCAAAGTTACGTTATTTTATTCGTCTTATTATGAGCTTTTCAAAAATATATAGTTATCTATACTTATTTTAAAAATAAGGCTACAGTTTAAGTTTTTAAGAATATATTAAGTATATCTATTTTTCGTAATTAGCCATGTTCAAAAGAACTGCTCAAACTGATTTCCATTTTCTCTTAGACATCCCTCACACACTCTTGCAATTTTACCCAGTACATTTGAAATGGTTACATTGCGTGCTTGTATTTGCAAAAATGCCTGCTCAGTGGTATTACGCAGGTCTTGAACTGTGTTATGTCGGGTACGAAAAATTAAATTTTTTAGGTGACCCCATAAAAAGAAGTCCAATATGGACAGGTCAGGCGACCTAGGAGGCCATCGGACAGGTCTGTGCGTTCCAATCCAGCGTTCGGGGAAGTTCTCTTCTAAATACCACCTCACAATTTGGGAGTTATGTGCTGGAGCTCCGTCTTGTTGGAAATATATTTGATTCACATGTGCTAAAGGGACATCTATGATTTTTGGCAACATATTTTGCAAAATTTCAAGGTAGCGATTAGCAGTGAGACCTCCTTCCAAAATATGAAATTTTATTTTTGTCCCTAGTACGAAACAAGCAACATTAAATCCAAATCTTCCTTGTTGCTCGCGTGGAAATATCAAATGTTGATTTTCAGGTGACCAGTGTCTTGTATTGTGCCTATTAAATATTCCAGCACTACTTATATACGATTCGTAGGACCATATAAACGCCCTTCCAAAATTTTGGTTAGTATTAATTTTTTGTAAATACCACTGGCAAAAATCAATATGTCGTTCTGCATCTCCAGGATGTAGATTTTGCACAACTCTGACTTTATAAGGTTTATACTTATGTTTCTTTAAAATCGTTTGAACCCGAGACTTGGTTACACCCACTTCATTCTCTATTTTTCTACAGGACGTTACAGGCATTACATTTACACTTGCTAAGACGTTAATTTCATCAGCCTCACGATTCTCTTTGTGATATTTCTTGGATCTTTTTGAAAGAGCCAAAATTTATTAAATTCGATTTCAGCCCATAGAATATTAATTTATTTGGCTGCCTCCTTTCCGAATATCTATATAAGTTTAAGGTTTAAAAAAGATTATTGCATAATTATGAAAATAAAACATTACCTAATGAAATAAAGCTGAGAAGCAGCGTTTATATTTTCGTGACTCTCTATGAAACAGTTCAGCATATCATATTGCTCAAAGTTTTGAAATAATTGATTTGCAGCCATTTGTTAAAAAGTAATAATCAGAGCAGTGACAAAGCCATTTTTGACAATCAGTCCATGGCTTACTATGAAGAATATAGATAGATATTATTACAAACCTAAATTGCAGCCTTATTTTTTAAAATAAGTATAGATAACCATATATTTTTGAAAAGCTCATAATAAGACGAATAGGACTAAAAATATACAGGGTGTCCCATTTAAAAAAATGTGACTTTGGGTCATGTATCAAAAACGACGGCCCCGAGTAAAAATCTGTCTACGTCACAGGATTCTACGTAAAAAACTCTAAGAGAGCCACCTTTTCGATACGTTAAAAGATAACCGAGATACGAGGGGTGTCCCAAAATGCAACTTTTTCAATTTGGCCCTGTATCTCCGATACGAGGCGGGCTATGGAAAATCTGATTACGGCAGCTTGAGTTTGACAAAAAAGGCACGAAGTCGCGAAAACCTCAACCCTAAATATTTGCAAATAACGGAGATACCTTGCATTTACAACCAAAATTGGACACCCTGTACACTTTTATGATACCTCTCAATATTTCCTTTTTTAGCAATCGAAACAGAGGCATTACGTAACAAACTTACATTTTTACCTTTAACTTCTGTAAAAGAATACTGTTCTTCCCATTCAGAATGAAAATTGTATGTCTTTACTTTCTTATTACTGCTAGCCATAATTTTTTTTATTGCTCACTCTGTCTTCTAACACATCTAATGCCTTTCAGTTTTAAACTGAACGCCTTGTATCTGCGACATGCGCATTTAACGCGTTTAAAGCAATCTAGATCTTTCTCGTCTTCTCAAACATTCACGCGCTGCTGGCGCTCTGGTCTATTCTAGCAGCGGTTGTCCAGAGCTCTCACCTCAGTGTTGTCGTTGCTTGTTTTCATATTGTGGTTTTCTATGGACGCTTCTATGATTTTTTCAAGATAACATATCTTGAGCTACCAGAAATGTCTTCGCGAGCAGAAGATGCCATTCTTAAACAAATGCCACAGCACTAAGTATACAAAGATGGCTACCAAACCATAGACATTATTTCGTTAGAACTAGTCAAGAAGCTACTTGATGTATTATTGCTTTGGAGACATGTATTGTGTGGCTCCCGACCATATTTTGATGTGGTTTTTGTTAAAAAAGGTATGATATATTTGACGATAGAGAAACAGGAATAAACATAAAAAGTTAAAATTTGCAAAAAAAAAATTGATTAATTTATTATTATTAAGGACAGTTATACAATTTTTTTTTGTTAGTAATACAAAATTAAATAGTACTATAGGTGATTGTTGAAAATAATAATATAATAATAAACTTTTGAGAGCTAATTTGTATAAAAATAAAAAGTTAGTAAAATAGTAAAAGGGAAAAATTCGTTTGCTCAAAAAAAAAACAGTTAAAAATCAATTTTTATTTCTGTCCCTCTCGTATATCAATTGCTTAACAGTCCAGGATGTCATACCGTGTTTTGTTTTCTCATTTGTTTTCTAGGAAAAGACGATTAAGATTTCCAGATTTTTAACTGCAGTTTCCATGGAAACCGTTGACATTTGACATATGAGTGATATATCAAATTGTTGGCTCTTCCGGTTAAACCAGAAGTACTTCAAAAATATGTTTTATGCTAAAATGAGCATCTTATCTAACTATACTATTGTTCCAAATTTCAAAAAGATGTTTCAAACCATATGGAAACAGTAGGCCGGTAAAAGACAGTTCACCATAATATGTTCCTATAACTGTGACTAAATCTATTTATATTTCTCATAACAATACTTACCTCTAATAGACGCAGTCCTAGTACAATTATATAATATTGCTAATTCCCCGAACGCCTTTCCAGGGCCCATATGTCCCAGTATTTTGTCGTCTTGGATAACTTCTAAATCTCCTTCAGCGGATACAAAGAGGTGAAATCCAGCATGTCCTTGTCGAACAATGTAAGAACCAGCAGGGAAGTCTTTGGGTTCCATAGCGTCCACAATTTCACGTATTTGGGAGGTGTCGAGATTTTTGAGAAATGCGTTGTCCATGATGGCATCTTTGATAAGCTGTTTGGATCTGAAACAAGTATTCAGTTTCTTTAATAGTTGCTTATAAACACATATATAACTGTGGCTGTTTTGGAAATAACATTATGGGTATTTTTGTAACATCAACTCCGAGTTAAAAATCTCTTCTGATACACTTATAGCTATCCTTAAACGTTAATATAAGAGTGGGAAATTTTTTTTTCTGAAAACGTCCATAAGACCGGTTTTTCATTTGTCTGTGTAGTATTTTTAGAAAAGTCGGTGGTTTCATGGCAAAAGGTACTATATCAAGATTTTGGGAAAATTGAGTTTTTACTTTTCCTTTAACATCACAACATTTTCTATGTTACCTGAAAATTATATAGCTCTATTTGTCACCTTAATATATATATTTCAACTTTATCACGATAGGCTATGAAGAAATATAAGAATGTATTGGAAATGTTAGAGCTCATACCAGAAGAATACCAGCAATTTTATTTAACTCTCCCACATATCACTAGAGTGATGGAATTCTGATATTCATGCTCATCTTAACAATGACGAGTAGGAATAAGTACAGATAATAAACTTATATTTAATGAAGTTGTTCGTGGCAAAACGTTTTATATAATATGTTTTTTTAAATTTTCAGTTTCACGTATAGCACTTTTTTTCATAAAACTATCAAAATATAAAAGGTGTTTCAGATAAAAGTACATACAGCACATAATCTATTATTTAAATAATCTTTGACCTAATATAATGAATGCCCAATATGAAGGATTACATTAAAACAGACTAAAATAGAAGAACATGTAAAGGAAGTCGACATAATTTTATATATATATAACTATACAAAACGATGATGAAATTGTATCAATTAGTTAGTTCGTGCGAGGTTTATTTGTTATCATATTTAAATACTTTTTTAATACCGGTCGGTTATTATGTCACAGTCACAAAAGTAACATGATCTATTGTGTATCTTTGGTATTTCCTGCTTTTTTTAGCATCCCATTCAATTAAAAAAAATAAGAAAATTAAATAAATGTACTATATTCTTGACCCAGTAAAGTCTTAATTGAAAGAATAGATATTACGCTGTAAAGGATCAAATATAATTTATGTATACCTGTAATCCATTTTGAAATAAGCTTAAAAAAATTCAGAGAGTACTTGGTTAAAAGTAACAATTTGAATTGCCGGAAAATTAAAAATATGAGATATATATGAACATTTAAGTTATTATTATATTTAAACTTGCACGCTTGCTTAAATGGCATGTTTAATAAAAAGCTTGGGTCTAGCTGAGAATAAGAATTTTGGATTTTATGATTTTTTCAAATTTTAAACGGAAGCCTATGTCTTATAGTACAGATTAAAAAAATAAAATTTGCGAATAAAACACTTTTGACCCAGAGAAAAAAAAATAAAAATTGACCAAATTTCCTACAATTTTCAAAACATTGCAGTGCAAAAACTCCTCAATATGGTATTAGAAATGAAATAATCCCTACAGTGTTGCCAAATTGTCTTACAGTTCTTGACTTATGATGTAAATATCTTAAACTTATTTCTACGTTCCCAGTGATTGAGCTGTACCATTCTTTATGTTATGGCTTTAATCATGGTTTCTTCGGCGCCTAACCCGATGCTCACCCTTTACTGTTTCACCGTGTGCTCCTAATGACAAACTTTCAACTATGCAACAAAATATTATTAACAACCCTAATAAACAGTAATGAATTTTTCGCTGATAAAATGAAATTAAATTTCGCAACATTGCTTCTTGAATACGAGGAAATGGCCGATTAATTATGAAATGTCAAATGTTTGTTTAAGATTTCTCTAGTTGAATTAATTGAATAACATTAAGTGTTTTGTTGATACACTTTTAACATTACTTAGTTAAAAACTTAAATTAAAAAAGGGTATATTATATAATAATATACTTACTTTAATAATATACTTTTCTATTCTGCGTGCAATTTTAACATAATTAAAGTAAAAGTATATGTTTACAACTAAATATTGCCTTACAAATTACAACTATTTGTTTTGCTTTTTTTGCAAAAAAGTGGTTCATCCGCAATTTTTTTTGCTGAAATGTGTTTATTTCGCGGTAAGCTCTACAGTGAATCCAAAAAAAGTGAGAATATTAAAAATACCTAATGTCTACAATAGCCAAAGGCTTGTATTATAAGGCATGCTAGTATTGTCAATATTTTGAGTTGCTTAGGTTTAAATAAAAGAAAAAAAAACATTTAGTAGTGCTTTAATATTATCGTACCTTTTTGTTAGTCAGCTTGTAAATAGTCGACATATTTGTCTCATTAGTCTTTGCATTATCTGCAGAAACAGTTTTCATACAAAATTTTTCGAATGCTTAGGTGCAACAATTATGTGTTTAAATATACGTTAAAAACAATAAAAAAATTACGTTTGGCAGTATTTTTGACAAGACTTTATACCTGTTTAAAATATATATTATAGACTTATAACAATCAAATCAGGTGGACGGATTTGTAAAATAAGAAATGAAATTTTTCTTATCTCCAATCGTTTTCTCTTTGCGTGATTACAAAATGCCCAAAAGACCGATTTTTCGTTTGTCTGTGTAGAATTTTTAGACAAGTATAAAAGAAATTTCAAATAAAAATACATACAGTACATATATATTTTTTTTATCTCCGAGGAGACCACAAAAGCCGTAGGCTTAAGTACTAGGTACTGTTATTCCTTTAAGTGAAGTTTAGACTGAATTTTTAAATATTTTATTAAGCCGCCATTTTGTTCTAAAATTTTATCAGTTGATTGCAACATAATACTTTGATGTTTGTGCAAAATTTGAGATAAACTGGATAAGTGGTTTTTTTAATATTTTTTTAACATTTCACTAGGCCGCCATTTTGTTTCACCATATTGGATTTTTACCAAAATAATATCAGGTCATCCCCATATAACCCTTATTTTTTTATCTAAAATTGAAGTTAGTCAGAGTCATATTTTGATGTATACGCAAAACTTGAGATAAACTGGTTATGTAGTTTTTTAATAGTATTTTTTTTAACCTTGTGACCATCATTTTGTTTCGCCATACTGGATTTTTGCCAAAATATCAAAAAATTGACAGACAGACCGACAGACGGACTGACGGAATTGATAAAATATATTTTTTGTTATCTAGGGACGCCAAAACGAGAATATATGTAAAACCTGATAGGGTGATTTTTTCACGATTACACAAATTTTATTTGGCCGCCATTTTGTTCGACCATCTTGAATTAGTATCACAATTTTACTAGTTGATCCCTATACCACAATTAGTTATGGCACACAATTTGAAATGAATCCATTAAGCAGTTTTTTCAGGCTGAATTTTCATTAAGCGGCCATTTTTTTCCGCCATCTTGGATTTGTACCAAAATGCTGCCAGTGGATTCCAATATAATACTTGATGCTTCTGCAAAATTTGAAATAAGTTGGATAATCAGCACATATTTGAAAGTTTCGTAGGAAAATTGTAATCTATTCTATTTTTTGATTGCATTTGACATGGTGAAAAACAATTTTGTGTCTATAAAGATGGCCCAAGTGGCACCAATATGAATGCCTTAGCGTCTATTACAACAGAAGGCTAAAACTTTATGTTTGCATATCAGAAGATATGGATACATTTTAATTATCGATATTTTATTGCCATCTATGGATAGTTGCGACAAAGGCGGTTTTGGGAGACATATCTAAAGGGTGTAACATTCTTGCAAATAAATCAGCGAGCAAAAAAGGTCTCCGCCTTCATACATTTCAGTTAAAAATTTAATAACTATCAATAGTTATCGGGTACCTATCGACATATCGATCATTTTTCATTTACCTATTGTTATTCGATACATCCATAAATTATCCATATATCGAAAGAAAATCTCAGGCCTAAGCGGAACAGTCAGAAGAAAATCATGTTATATTAATTCAAGATTTAAAGGACACGAGCTTACATTGTCAACTTTTATAATTTTTTTAGGTTTAACCGTCGATTCTCATCTTAACTGGAACATCAAAATTAACAACAGGATTTTGTTTAGGGGAGAGGGCAATTTTTGTGAGATTTTATCTTTTTTTTTTAATTTTTACTTCCCTCGTAAAAGGGAAATCCGGAATTTCTCCAAATCTTTTAATAATAGAGTAATGGATTCTTCAAAACCGACAATTTTACTAGACTTGCCACTTGCAAAAGCGGTAAGAGAGTGGCTCAGGGGGGGCAGGCAATTGCACCCTTTGCCACCCCTGAATCAGCGCGTGCGTAGATCTGTTCGAAAACAGCCAATATATGTTAAAAGAGGCATATAATACCTATAATTACTTTTTTTTCGATACTAAAAATTTTACATGAGATTTAAAGCGGGTTCTACAAAAATGCTTCTACCCTAAAACTTTTATAACACTGATAAATTTGGTTTTTTTAATCAGTCCCTCTGCAATCCCTATACTAGTTTTGGAATAATTAATTGTTTGTATTTATAAAATATTATTATTGAATCTCTTAGATTTACTTTAATATTTACCGAAAATCTTTTTCGTATTTGGTTGTGGTAACATCGCTGTTTTGCACAAATTTCTCACTTGACTCAGCTGATACCCCCTGTTTCTTGTGATGTGAGTTCGTGTCGTTGTGCATAGGATTTTGGGGGATCCTGTTCGCCATAGCATGTTGCTCTTGGATGCTTGTTAATATGTCTTCTCTTGGTTGGCGAGAAGCCGTTTGATGCAGAACACTCTGAAGAAAAAAAAACACAAATTAGAAATTTTTAAATAAAATAAATTTTATTCTATATTTAGAGCTGTTTCATATGCAGCGTACTATCAGTACTGACCGTCAGGACGTACACCGTGTTCCTCATAAAAGTACTCACTATACTGTCTGGATATCAAGTTTCATACAAACATTTCTTTAAAATTTGAAGTTGTTTTAAAATATAATATTTCCATGTGTACAGGGTGTCCCAATTTTGCTAGGACGACATCAATTATAAAATTTTAATTTAATTAAATAATATTATTAAAAGTAAGTTTCGAAAGGCAGAAATCATGTATTTCAACCCGGATTCGCAAATTCCATAGGCGTAGTGACTGCTTTTCGTTTCAGAGAAATAATATTATCTATATTAAAACTTATATATTCCAGAAGTCGCTATAAAAATTTTATCGGGGACAGGGACAAACATACAGGGGGATAGAAGAATATTTCCTCCCAATATTTTGTCCTGCTGATGGTAAATTATCATTATTATTAATAAAACATGTATCATTCATTCATCATTGCGATTTGGATATTTTAATAGTTTTTTTTATAGAAATATAAACAATATTGTAGGTTAACAATCACAAATATTGGTGGAAAAAATGATTTTGTAGAAGATGGTTTACTAACAGTCTATTCATTTTGTTTTGAGCCAAACTTTCAAATAAAAATTCTTATTCTTAGACGTCTTTTAAGAAAAAAAAGATGTACCTGGCAAAGTGATTTCAACACATTTTTTTGAGATATTAAGATGTCATTTTTTTTTCTTACTCAACTTCACCTTTGCCTTTCTTCATACTTTATCCAGGCTTGGCTAAAAAAAGGTTGCATCGGCGTTGCTTTTAACATCGTGCAGCTGCCCCACCCTGGCTGGCTGGCTCATGCCATGAATCAAACTAGGTTTGGCCAACAATGATTAAAAGAAGAAGTATAATAATCTAACCTCATTTACTTTCGGTGTATTTTAATTTCTGCGTTTAACAGTCTTTCGAATCGCTTCGTGGAATGCAGACCTCTGTGTTTTTAACATAAGTGGTTCCACGGGTTAGGTTTTGCTGCTTTGTTTCGGGGGGGGGGGCGAGAGACTCAACCGCTCATTGTGGAAACTATTGACCTCGCTAGAAAGTGAGCAGATGCTGTTAACGTGTGAGGCCTAGTTGTTCCTGATATCTATCCTATTTGTCTTTACAGTTCTGCATAGAATATTAGCGTAATAGCCGCTATGAGGCGGGGGTAGGAGAGGTGAGGGGATAGCTTGAAAGAAAACATGAGTGTTCCGAGAGCTTAGAGCTCGCCATCCCACCTATAACGTCTCCAAACTGGAATAAGGTGTAAATCTTGAGGGAGGGTCGCCCCAGCTCTGACTAAAGCCCAGACGGAGAGCAATCTGGCGATTGCCTTACAGAAAAACCATTAAAACAAGCATTACATTCTGCGTTCAAGCAAGACTCATCGGTGGTATTTTGTATCGATATCTAATCTAACTACGTGAGTTTTTGTTGTTTTCTTTATTACTACTGAAAATGGACATTAAATATTTTTCAAGATAAACGGTATGTATTAAAATAAATTATTGGGTCAAACCTTCTCGTGGAAGTTAGTTATGCTTAGTGAAATAATAAAAAATATTAAAAATTATTATAAGTAAGTAAAAATAACACATTGTCTTATTAGGTTAAATAAAGGCAGATGTCATGTTTTGTTTTCGTTTAATCTATACTACATTAATCACGATTCTGTTCAAACCACATGACGCAAAGAGCTGAATTTTGGCATACAGGTTGCCTGTAGGGTATAGAGGTTCGAAAGAAGGGATTTTTCAAAACTCAAATTCAATGATGAAAATAAATTAGGAAATTGTTTGACAGCAACTTTAGAGACAGATTTAGATCAGACCATGCACGAAATAAATTTTTAAAATCCAGATATTTCAAAAACGGTTACTCAAATCAACTTTTATCAGCTATTTTTGGTAAAAGACGTCGGAGAATAAGAGTTTTCATTTCATTTTAATACATGTTGACTCAATACAGTTATTCAATTTCAAATGTATGCTAAATAACGCAGGGGTCGTCTTCTAGATTTTACAGCTAACATGAGAGCAGATTTGAATTTTTTTCGCTCCACAAAAGCTCCAAACCCAAATTGGGTGACAATACACCAATTATTAAAGAAGTTATTTAAGACAAACTAAAATCAAATTGTACTTTCGACACTCTGTATCTCCGAAATTATCAACTTTTGGACCAGTGGCGGCTCTTCCATAGGGTCATTTGGTCAATGACTCCCCAAAAATATATCAGAAAATAAATATATTCGTTTGATCGTCCCTCCTAATAGTTGTAATAAAACGCGAACCTTGGGAAAATTAAAAATTCGTTACACTATTAGCCGCGAGCGGCGGTTCGAATGATCTCGTTGCGTTCCTTAGGCATAATAAAATACGCTATACTAAGCTAAGCTGGCAGTCCGAATTGCCCTGATTTTCCTAAAGCTTGACAAAAGTACCCGAAGATTTTACAGCTACCGAGCGGCAGCCGAACGTGATAGCAAATGGAATATGAAATCGTGATTTGGGCCATCAGCCGGTCTCTTATAATTCGATCGATCGGTCGCGGCATCACGTCGACATGCGGTAGTTCAATTGTTTAGAAGTCGCGCGGTCGATATTCTAACTCGATATTGTTTCGGACTATTTTTAATCGATGAAAATTGATTTATATACTTTTTTTTGTAATATATATTTTTTAAATTTTATGATCCATGTGTAAGTTGGAATTATACAGGATAAAATGTTGTTAGTGACTAGTGCAAAAAAATAAACAACTAAAAAGTGCTTACGAACTTAGTATAACAACAAACTAGTAAAGACAAAAATAAAGAAGTTCATCGAAACTTTCGCAAAACTATGTACGATTTAGCTACCTGCATATGTGATTGTGAAGTCTCTAATTCATTTTACTGTTATGTTTGTTTGTTGTTTTCTAAGGACTCGTCGGACACATTATGATGCAAAACCGGTGTTAAAGACTTAAAACAATTAAAAGAAAAAATAAAAAACATGCGTTTTCTGCAGATCACATGGAATGTTCGGTGATATTCGCATTCAGCTAGACACAGCTTATAGAAAATCCCTTAGAGATTTTAATAAAAATGTATCCAAACATCGTTATATTTTAAACAAAATTACAGATTGTGTAACATTTTGTGGGGTGTTAGAGCTTGGCACTACGTGGCCATGATGAAACGGCTAAATTTTGTTGAGGAGTTGGATCCAATTTTTAAAGAGTATATGCAGAATGCAACTGTCTTTAAAGGAACATCTAAATCCATTCAAACTGACCTACTTGACTCTATGCTGGCTGTGGCTCAGGAACAAATTAAGCAAGTCATTCAGTCAGCTAAATATGTTGCTGTGCAATTAGACGAAACAACTGACAGTTTCACCAAAACCCAAATGGTTATTATAATACGTTATATTTAATTTGGCATTGTCCATGAACGGTTTGTTAAATTTGTAAATCCTTTAGGGACCACAGCTTCACATTTTACATTCTTCATGAATTAGAAAATCTAGGCATTAATAATAAGGCGTGCAAAAAAAATTAAAGAGCATTATCCTGCCGCTAATTTTATACGTTATGCCTACCACTGCAATTTAATATTAGAATGCAGCAGGTCAAGATAAAAATGTAAAAGTTTTCTTTGCAAATTTACACGGTTTCTCAACATTCTTTAGTCGATATCCAAAGCGCACAGCAGTTCTTGATGAGTTAGTTAGAGTTCTGTAAAAAACTGTGTTTGTTTATCAGGCAGACATTTTATTATGTTTAAAAAAAATTATTGAAATGGAAGAAGATGCCAACACAATTAACCAAGCCTCAGGTTTAAAAGGCTTTTTACAAAATGTAGATTTTTTATTTTGGTTCAACTTCTTCCATCTTATAATGCTCCATTGTGGAATACTTTTTAAAAAACTTCAAAAACGTGTTATCGACGTTTTATCAGTAAAAAAATATTTAGACTCCTTTAGACGTTCCATCCAAGCAGTTTACGATAAAATTCTAAACGACCTATCTTCAGAAATGCCTTCAATTTCATCTAATGCTAGTAAACGGCTACGTAAAAATGAAGATTCAAAACGTCGAGTGACTTTGGATGTCTGTGATTTAGTGATCAGCCAACTATTTTATAGTGATCAATTTGAAAATTATAAAAGGAATGTGCAATTTTAATGAACGTGTCAATCAGCATTTTTCCAGTTCTAAAGAACGAAGAGTAGAGCTGGACTTTAAGAGCATTTGAAGCTCAATTTAAATGTAAGATATTCATTTTTATTTTAAGTTTGCCTATTTTTAAATTTGTTATTGACCTCCCCATATAATTCACCACGTGCCGCCACTATTTTGGACTAAAACAAGATGGGTTAGATCGTCATACTTTATTTTGAGGAATTTATAGCAGCATTTTTTTCGTACCCTATATAATGAGAGGTTGTGGGTTCGAATCATAGTAAGATCAAGTTAACTTTTTTTTAACTTAAAAAATTTGCAAACATTTCGACTGAACATTCGGGAAATTTGTAAAACTAATAACAAGCAACGATACAAGTTCATGTATTTTCAATTTCAAACTATAAATTTCACATAAGATATTTACCAGAAAGAATAACACTTTACTGAAATCTATTAATACCGTCGGTTGGCGTCGCGTCGGTGATAACTTTTCACATCATCGACGCAAGGAAGGAAATGTCAGTTTGTTCAGCAGGAAAATGCGTTCCCGTATCGAAGTATCGAATAACGAACGAGGCCGCATTGAAATTACTAGCATTAAGGGGAAATTAAAGTCTTTATTAAACGTGATGCTTTGAAGGGCACTGATTTAACTAAAGGTTTTCATTTGTTTGGTAATTTTGATCAAAGCCGTAGATAAGAAAAGGCTTTGACACCCGTATACACTAAAGAGGTTTAAATTTACACCAGGTCTAACTGGACAGTTATAGGTTTAAGATGACATTTTTAACAATTGAACAAATGATCTTTCTAAATGTCACAATTGCAAAATGACGGCGATGTAAGCCAAATATAACTGGCGAACTAACAGTTTTAAGTACCATGGCAACTAGACCGGATCTAACTCTTAAACCTTTTTAGTGAAGACGGAGGTGTGGGTTTAACACCCCGGTATTTTAAGCAAAAATAAAATAAAACAATAATCAATATTTTGACGAAAAAGTTTATTATACAAGGTGCCTCAGACAACATATAGGTCCTAAAACGAATTCATTCATATTTTTAAGATATAGGGGGTTAATTAATTTTTTTTTCAAATCTTTTTCCCTGTGTATTAAAACCGGGGTATTATAATGTAGTGAGACTCCGTGCATTAAGAACACGTACAGAAACATATATTTTAATGATACGTTCTTGACAGTATTCAATATCAGTGGCGTACAAAAAAGTAAGATTGGGAAATTTTCACTATTATTAGGTCGTAATTTTTTTTGGTTCTGGCTTTCTGACAGTTGGATATATGACATATATTCTCCAACAAATTTTACAGGTAAATACAACCATTTTAGATAATGCCGAATATCATTCAATCGATACCTTTTATTCTTATATTTTAGTTAATAGTAATTATTATTTATGACATTCGTAGAACGGAAGCTTTCACGGTCTTGGTCAATTAAGAAATCATGATTCTTGGGATCAGACCAGGTCAAATTGGAATTACTATCCGACGTTTCGCCTTTGATTGAACGAGGCATCTTCAGGGATCTTTATTCCACGAGATTCAGTGTTCAGATCCCTGTCGATGCCTTGTCCAAACGAAGGCGAAACGTCGCATAGTAAGTCCAATTTGACACGGTTTAATCCTAAGAATCATGATTTTTTAATTTTGACATTTGCGTAAATTAGGGTTGGGGGGATATTTTTGCTAACATAACTAACTTTCAATACTTGGTAACTGAACTTTTCTTTTACGGTAAATTTAAGGTAGCAGAGGCTAGCTAAAAGTTGAGTTCAGAAACCTTTTTTTTATGTTGCAGTTCAGATGTACAGGGTGTCCCATTTTCGATGATATTACGGGTGAAAATAGAAAGTTGCGGTGCTACGTTTTTATGAAATGAAAGATGGTATAAACAAATTTTTCATAGCCCGCTTATTCGTTTCTGAGATATAGGGTAAAATTGAAAATATGTCTGTCTATGGCTCAAATAACTGCGCATTAATTCAACAGCCGTGCCACCTAGACCAAAAAACCTATGATGACATAAGGTATCAAATCCCTTGCTGAAGTCTAATAGGATTAAGCAGGAGTTTTTCCCACAATCCTGGGCCCTCAGCAAGTCATCCCACACCTTTAGAAGGGCTGTTGTAGGGCTGTGACCCAGACGAAAGCCAGACTGAGTATCTGGTAAAATTTTATTAACAAGAAAGAAATTATTTAATTGCTCAGCAACTATTTTTTCTAGTATCTTCGACATGGTACAAACAATGTTAATGGGGCGATAGTCGGAAATTAAGACTGGTTTAGTAATTTTTGGAACGGGAACTACATTAGCTTTTTTCCAAAGAGTGGGAAATATCCCAGTATTTAAGCATCTGTTAATCAGATAGGTGACATGTGGTGTCAGATACGGAATAATCAGGGATATAAGTTTTATGTCATAGCCATCCCCACCCCTAGCACGGAATGTATTGAGCGTTACGAGTTTCTCAATTTTCTCCTAGCTGACTTCAGCGAATTCAAATTGGCGGTCAATATTGGGATGGACTCTATTTTCGTCTAAATTTGAAATAACTTCTTCATATTTTTTTAGAGAGATTGACACACCATTGACAAAGGTGTCATTAAATGATACAACTGAATGAGGAATACCAGAATTGCATTTAGGCTAGAATAATCGTTGATAGTCCGCCAAAAATCAGTAGGATTCGATTTTAATTTATAGTTTAAGAATGCTTTCTTTTCATTGCGAACAGCCATACGGACAAAATTACGTAGTTGCCTACATTCGTCTTTAGCAGCATCCTTTTTTTCCTAAGCTTGATCAATAATTTTAAAATCTCAGTCAACCAGGGCGCATGCGCCTTTGTGAATCTAGACGTTTTTAGGGCAACATGTTTATCGAATAGGGAGTTAAGATTACTATGAACACAATATATACAATATATCATCAACATGGTCAAACTAAAAAATAGAATCCCAGTCTACTCCTACAAGGTCGCCTATAAAATTATTATAATCAAAAGAGCTATAGTTAAGTTGCAAGTTACAATACAGTGATTAAAGAGGTTACTCATATCGATTATATTAGTATTATTCACAATTAAAGAACTTGTTACAAATATTAGATCTAAAAGGGTTTGTGAGCTATTTGCAATACGGGTGAGCTGAGACACAATCTGCGCTAGACCAAATTTATTAATAAAATTATCAAATAATTTGAAAAGGAAAATATCAAAATATTGAGATAGTAAGTCAGAAAGGACAGTCTCAAGATCATTTAAAGAAGGAATAAGGTTATACCTAATACATGCATACCAAACAATACATGGTATAGAAAACGTCGAGAAAGCCAAAATGACACCAGTGCATCATATGGCCAAAAATGCTAATCAAGTAATATTAATCTCAAAATATATGTACTTATCCTATACAACTCTGCAATTTAACTCAAAACCTAGAGAAGTCAATAACAAAAAACTCTTGAAGACTGTAGGGGACATTATCCTTTAAAATTTACCATATACAGTTTTTAAATGATAAAAGGCTGTTATTTCTAATATTAAGTGGAAGTGTATTAAATAAACGTATACCCATATAATAAGGAGTATGTTCAAAAATGGACAAGTTATGATTCGGGATAACCAAATTATCACCATGCCTGATATTACAGTTATGAATGTCCCTCATAGTTGAGAAATTATTAAAATTGCTCGTTACATAAATTAAAGCATCGAATATATATATATATATATATATATATATATATATATATATATATATATATATATATATATATATATATATATATAAAGACAGTAAGAAGTCCATATCTTTTGAAAAGTCCTCTGCATGAATGTTCTGGTTTGACATTAGCAATATTTCTTATTGCTTTTTTTTGTAATACAAAAACTCTTTCTACGCGTGAAACTGACCCTCAGAACAATATTTCATACTTTCAGCGTGAGACAAAATGTGCAAAATAATAGGACAGTCTAATATTTACATTAACGATATCTTTGACAGTCCCAATTAAGTGCATTATCAATATAAAGGCCTAGAAGTTTTATATCAGTTACTTGAGCAATTGAATGTCTCTGAAGAGTTCTTACTAAAAAGCTCTCATTTAGGACTAATGTCCTAGGCGAGAAACGAACAAACACAGTCTTTTTATAATTTAATATAAGCCTTTTATTCAAAAACCACTGCTCGGAAGCAATCAACACTTCTTGCAATCTCTTGACAGCTCTAGCCACTGATGTTTCTGAACAAATATGTGAATTATCATCAGCAAACATGGTAAGATCATTAGAATTTTCAACTACCATAGGTAGATCATTAACAAATATTGAAAATAATAAAGGCCCTAATATAGACCCTTACGGTACTCCTAATCTGACCTTTAATTTGTTGGATCTGGCATCGCCAATATCCACAACTTGACCCCTGTCCCTGAGATATGATTGTAGTCATTCACCAATTTTGCCTCTAAACCCATACCGTTGTAATTTACAGACAAGTAATGTATGATCAATTAAGTCGAACGCCTTGCTTAAATTCATAAAGAGACCAAAACTTTTATTACTTTCATCGAGATATCTGTAGAGCTGTTCAAGAAATATGTGCTACAAGAAATGATGTCATCTGCTCAAAAACCACTTTTTCCAGAATTTTGGAAATGGTACTAAGTATTGAAATTGGTCGATAATTTTCTACCATCGTTTTATCTCTTTTCTTAAACAGCGGAATAACCTTGGCAGTTTTAAAGACATCTGGAAAAGTTGCAGATTCAAGAGACATATTTATGAGGTAAGTTAATAGCTGAACTATAAATAATGGTAGTGGGAGACCTATATAGGGAACCCAGACACAACTGCTTGCCAACAAGCTTAATATCCACCCATATCTGTTCAAGTCCAATATGAGAATATGATTTGGAATAAAATGCAACTCCCCCACCACGAGAGTCACGATCTAACCTGAATAGATTTGGGAATATGCACACTCTCGTCAGATATACCGGAATGTAGCCAAGTTTCAGACATCCCAATAACGGCAGGCTGCTCATCAGAAATATATATTGTGGGACCCCTTGGTATATCGGTTATACTTTAATATATTGCAAAGCTAAATACTGGCTCTTATAAGTTTTTTTTTACGTAGAATCCAGTGGCGTAGTCAGATTTTTGCTGCCTATCTAGTTAATTTTTAAGACTAAGTATTGCGAAATAGGCCGAATTTAATGTAGAACACACGTGGTCTACATGATGCAGAAATGTAAGTTGAGGATCGAGATATGATCCCAAAAATTTAACATTTTTTGAAAAGTCCCACGATGAACTGCGGCGATCGATTTCTCAGAAAGTAGGCTTTGAAAAAATTTGAAATTTTGGCAGCTAAATAAGGTCGATGGGAGCAATTCGCGCAAAATATTTTTAAGATGGCGTCACTTCCGGTTAAAACCGAAAGTAGACATCAACTTTCTTTTGTTAAATAGAACACCCTGTATATTATCGAATTTTTTGATTCGTCGAAAAATTCTAGGTATATTTCATGTATAATATCCTATACCTAAGTTGAACTGTTTTTGAGATATTTTGAATTTTATGTAAAAAATGACGTTTGCAGGTCTAGACATAACTATAAATATCTGCTTATCGAAGTCTCAATTATTCATTTGCGGGTGGCTTCCTTGTCCAAAAGGAACCACGTTAGTGGCCCGTGCTGATATTTTTATAATAAATAAATATAGGGTGAGCTAAAACTGACATTATAAACATACTTTAAAAAATCGTTAAAAGTTACTTTTTTCAAATGGAAACCCCCAATTTTTATAATTTTATCTTATTTAACACTTAAAATACGGGTGACTTTGTATAAAGTTGTCTATTCCAAAATTTTGTAGTTTTTGAGTTATTGACGATTTAACATTTTTTATTCTAATAATGCCAGACGGCTTCTAAGTTTTCTTGTTAGTTGGCCATGATACGGAGGCCTGGCGAGAACAAAACCAATTGGTTACTATAGAAACGTAATATTTATTGTCGTTTGACAATTACCTACTAAAATATTATTTATTTATTATAATAATTATAATAATTTTTAAACTAGTAATCATACCGGGGCGATTAAATTACACACACGAGGATTATTTGAATTTGTTTATTATCTATGGTGAATCTAAGAGAGTTTTAACAATAACATGCCAGATATTTGCTGATAGATATCCAGATAAACAGAAACTATCACCGAACAGCGTTAAACAAATGTTGGAAAACTATAAAAATTTTGGAGACGTCAAGGCAAAAATTAATAAGGGGAAGCCCATTGTTGATAATGAAAATATCGAGATTGCAATTCTGGGATATTTTGCAGCATATCCAATGACATCCCTAAGAAACGTGGCAAGTTTTATAGGACAGTTATCTTTAGTTAGATATTTACAAGCTATTTATACAGGGTACTTTAGAAAGTCATAAAATACTAAACATTCTTTTTTTTATTGAGCACTCTTCAGATTAAATTAATTGAATTTTGATGTATTTTGTTTCTTTTTAAATCAACAAATCGATGAATATTATCAAAGCATTTCTTTCTGTAAAATTACGTCTATAAACTTTTGTAGGAGAAAGATATCTGAATATTCTTGAAGAGTTGGACAACGAATATTTAAGTAATTTACTTTTGGCAGAACATAGTCAAATTTTCTGTCAACACGATGGCGCGCTACCACATAGAACTGTTGCAGTTACTAACTTTTTACAAGCTACGTTTTACGACAAGTGGATTGACAACAATGGACCTTTCCTGTGGCCTCCTCGTTCTCCCGATCTTAGACTATTTTATATGGGGAACGATAAAAGGAATCGTTTATTTTAATCCAGTAACAATGAAAGAGGACTGTATGGCAAGGGTAAGGGATGCGTTCGAAAGTTAATCTCCAGCTTCAATTAGAACGGCCACCCACGAGGGATTTATTCGGAGATGCGAAAAATATTTGGAAGTACAAGGTGGACATTTTCAACATTTATTGAAAAAATAAGTTGTACACTTGTGTAGACTAGACTATAATGGGAATAGACTTTCTTTAATTAATTTTTGTCTTCACGGTTTCAACATTTTTATAATTTTCCAACATTTGCTTAACGCTGTTCGGTGACGGTTTCTGTTTATCTGGATATCTATCAGCAAATATCTGGCATGTTCTTGTTAAAACTCTGTTAGATTCCCCATAGATAATAAACAAATTCAAATAATCCTTGTGTGTAATTTAATCGCCCCGGCATAATTATTAGTTTAATAATTATTATAATTACTATAATAAATAAATAATATTTTAGTAGGTAATTGTCAAACGACAACAAATATTACGTTTCTAACCAACCAATTGGTTTTCTTCTCGCCATGGCTCCCCGTCATGGCCAACTAACAAGGAAACTTCTGTTTTTATTAGAATAAAAAATGTATGTTAAATCGTCAATAACTCAAAAACTACAAATTTTTGGAATAGACAACTTTATACAAAGTCACCCTTATTTTAAGTGTTAAATAAGATAAAATTATAAAAATTGGGGTTTTCCGTTTGAAAAAAGTAACTTTTAACGATTTTTTAAAATTTATATTTTTTTATTATAAAAATCACTAAAGTGTACCCTTTTGGACACGGAAGCAAAACGCAAATAAATAATAGACTTCGATAATATCTCTCTATCAAAATATCTCAAAAACAGTTAAACTTAGGTATAGGATATTATACATGAAATATACCCAAAATTTTTCGAGGAATCCAAAAATTCGATTATACACAGGGTGTTCCATTTAAAATAAGAAAGTTGACGTCTACTTCCAGTATAACCGGAAGTGCCGGCATCTTAAAAATATTTTGCGCGAATTGCCCTCATCGACTTTAGTTAGCTGCCAAAATTTCAAATCTTTCTAAAGCCTACTTTCTGAGAAATCGATCGCCGCAAAACAGCTGTCCCAAAACTGAGTCTTGTGGTACACCAAGCTCCACAGACCTTTCCTCAGAAAGTACAGCACTGTATTTAACAATTATTTTTCGCTCAGTCATATAAGAATCTATCCAGTCCAGAATAGTTCCGCGAATGTCCATATTATGAAGTTTGTGGATTAAAAAGTCTTTGTTTATTGTGTCAAACGCAATGGAGAGATCAAAAAGTATCGTAACTACATATTTTCCCTCATCAACGTTTCGAAAAATGTAATTTAAAAAATAAAAGGATGCAGATTCATTGTTCAGAGGACACATTTTGTGAGCTTAGGAATTTTACAGTGGCGGCTCGTCTGGGGATATATTTTTAAAATATTAAGCATTTTATAATCTACATTTTTATTATAAAAATGTAGTATGTTTTATATAAATTCACATTATTTACTTAATTATATCATTATTTTCTAACAAAACTGATACTTAAAAAATAATAATGACTTAAACACGTAGCGGGCTAAATACCTTTTCATAAGAGCGACTGTTGAAGAATCACAATCTGCGGGAACAAATTCCGCATCAGAATCCCCCCACGCACGACGGATTTTTAGCTTAGATTTGTTTACGGCAGTTGCTATGGCAACACAATGGTGAATATCCGTGAGCCAAATAGAGATGGAAGCGGCATAAAACTGCAGCTGCAGGCTGCAGGCGCTTATTCGCTTGTTATAGAATCAATGTAAATTAGTGCGTTCGGATTTAGCGGAAATTAACTTTAAGATATAGGTACATAACTGTTTTTTAAGAACAAAAAAATATATTTAAAATCTTCTAAATTCATATTATTTCCCATAAGTATTAAAAAACGCTCCTAAGCTATGGATAATTAACATCATAAAAGGTTAAAAAAAAACAGCCATTTTGGGCGTGGCACCCCGAAAAATGTTAGCCTGCGACGCTGAGCACCTAGTTACGCTGCGCTTCACCCGTTCTTAAATCCACGAGCCGCCACTGGATTTTTAGGTTTATTATTTAAAATACATATCATGTGTGTTTTTGTAAAGATTAGAAATTTCCATCGAAACGAAAGAAT
This sequence comes from Kuschelorhynchus macadamiae, assembly GCA_030620095.1. Classification (NCBI taxonomy): domain Eukaryota; kingdom Metazoa; phylum Arthropoda; class Insecta; order Coleoptera; family Curculionidae; genus Kuschelorhynchus; species Kuschelorhynchus macadamiae. Next base: position 676,262 of record JAUTXW010000774.1, on the reverse strand, counting down.
AAATACAGGGTGTCCTATTAGAAAAAAAACATAAGTTTGATTTATAGCTAAAAATTGACGGCTCACAGCAAAAATCTAACTACGTTACTGCATGCTACATAAAAAACTCTAAAGAGAGCCGGATTTTATCTTTGTGATGTGTTAATGGATAAGAGAGCGGGCTATGAGAATTTTGTTTATGCCAACTTTCATTGCACCAAAGTGTGGCACAGTATTGCGAAAACTGCAACTCTCTATATTTAGTCGTAAGAAAGATACCCCTTAATATCATCAAAAATAATAATACTTAAACTATAAAGCAAGATTTTTTATTATTTTATTTACAACCACGTATGTATTGTTGACATATGTGACATTTAAAAAGTTTGAGACAAATATATTCCTAACTTTGGCATTTATCCGGATGGAATGTGACTTTTACCTGGGTGGAAAGTAATCACGGGTTAATGTTATTTTCCACCCAGGTAAATGTCGATATTTATTGAATAACGAAAATGTTTTAATTTTACTCCATTATTTAATTTTTTTCCAAACTTTCCGCAACTTTTCTCAATTGAGGAGGAGTACAAATGATTTCTTCTGAATCACTCATTGCCTTCGAAAACACACTTTTGATGAATATTCCACTCATGTACAAATTTTCCCGTAAGACTGGTGGTGTTTTCGAAAAATTATAGCGGAAATACCACGTCGTCTAGAGAACATGGTGTTTCCACTTACCTGGTTAGGTGTGGTTACATACCTGCTTTTAAGAGACGCTAGAGTCCCTAGAAACTGATTTTTTCAAACATTTTTGAAAAGTTGTCAATATGAATAATCGCTTTGGGCTAGTTCAAGAAGAAGAAATTGATGAAAATATAATTGGAAGCGAACCAAAAAACACCGTTAAATCCAAGAAGAGCATCTGGAGAGAGTTTATGTCATTCTGCGATGAAAAAAACTATACGTTTGACCAAGATACTCCAGTATCCCAGCTAGCAATGATTTTGAAAAGCTGGGCCTACAATATGCGAAAAATGAACGGGGAGGAATATAAAGAAGGCACGGTAAAAATTATTTGAAATGTGAAGGCGAAAAAAAATGCCAAAAGGAAACATTTGCAAGGTATATTGCTGGAAAGGTATTTCAATTAAAAAATCTAATCGAATACAAAATTACAAAAGATTTTTTTTCTGTTGTCGTAAACTTTTTTCAAAGAAGAAACTGACAACTTCGAAGGAAAAACAGGTAGAATTCAATACAACCTTGGTTTTTCTAAAACATGTCAAGGTGGTGGCCGAAAACTCGCCGATTCGAAGTGGTTGGTGAGAAACGAGAGAAGTCCCAGCTTTTGACCAGTAAGAATTTATAAAGAATTAAAAAAATAAAAGGAAAAGTATCTCCAACACTCGACTATTTTTGACGCCAAACCCCCATTGGAAAATTTCCGGAAAATGGTTCAAAAACAGCCTAGTAGGAGAAAACGAGATTTCAACTTGGACAAAAAAAAACAAGCACAGAAATCAGGCCTCAATACCACAAAAAATTTACCAACCATTCCCTCAGAGCTACTGCCGTGTCCAAACTGGCCAAAAGCGGAGCAAAATTTGATAAAAATTACAGGTCATTCGAATGCGAAATCCCTATCAAGTTATTTGCAAGTACAAGTAGTGGTCTGACGGCATCTTCTACGTCGTCGCAAAACAACAATGTGGTTAATAATTATCATAACAGTACCTTTTATTATACAATCAATAATTAAAATTGAATATTTAGATTTATATTAAGTACTTTTCAATATTTAGACAAATAATTTTATTAGTATATTATTATTCAATTTGTGTTCAATTTGTTACAAAATTCAAATTTCTGAACTTGAAATAGGTATGTGTTTAATATTCAGTTAATAAAGCTTAGTTTCCCTGTATTTGATTCGTGGAATATTCCTCCTAAATACCATTCGTGCTTAAAAATTAACCAGATAATTTTCCACTCATGTGTGTTTTCTCTACAAATTTCCCTCGTCCTTCAGACTCTGGAAATTATAAGAAAGCACGCATTCGTGAAAAATTATCGGAAATTTTTAAGCACTCGTGGTATTATTCCCGATAATCTATCAAAAATGCAACTAATAATTTAAGTTTGTATGCTTGACTTGTATAGTACTGTAGTAACCATTGCCAAAATGTCAATTCGACTTTTATTTGTTGATAGTGGCGAAGCTTGTGGCTTCACAGGAGTCATACTTTGCTAAGTTGGTGGTGAAAATGGTTCACCAAGGTGCTACTATCCTTTTCTCTCGACAGGAAAGAAACACTTTCTACCTAGGTATGTAATATACTATTTCTCTAGTAACAAAAAACTACCATATGTTCGGAACAAAAAGAAATCTCGAATATATCTAAGAGTTATTTTCCAATATATTATATTTTACTGACAGTTTCAATCACTTATCATTATATCAATCGCAATTTTCAATTAAAATTAACAAATATAGTTATAATAATTACAAAATTGGATTTTATTTACATTGATATTAAAAACCTATTAACATATTTTATATAATCTTGCAGATATAATCGATCAAAAACTATTTACAAATAAACTTTTGGCAGAAACGAAACTTTTTATCTCAATTTAAAAAAAGCATTTTCATTCGTTGTCTATTTTCAAAGAAATAATATTGTTTTTACCTTCATTCGTTTGTATACGTTAGATTCAGAGATGTGTATATATTTTATATCCAAATGATTTATATATGATTTAATACAGCTGCTGAGCAACAAATACTGATACGAAATTTACGCTCTCTTATATTAGATTAAAATTAACCGTTCATATTTCCTCCTAAGCTAAATCGGTATCAGTTTATAGCTTTATAGTAAAACCCTAGTAAATATTGATCAACGAATCTAGCAGTTACCTACTGAAGTGATAAACATGTTAAAATTCTAATGAAAGCAGTTTACAGCGTAATTTCCATCTCTCAATAAATATTACCAATTTTTAAAAGTAACTTATTAAGTACTACTTTTTTATTATTATGAATTAACAGCAACAATGTTTCTGAGACCGAAATAGCAAAATCGTACTTATTTTTAATATACTAATTAATCTGTCTTACAAAAGCCTCAGTTGGCTCTGGTTTTATAGATCCATGTTTATGATAATTTACCTACCTGCCCTTAGGTCGACCATTCAATGAGAAATACCTGGATTTATTAAATCCTAAATTGTTAGTTGTATTTTTTTACCAGTTGATCGGAAGCTGTTCGTGTTTGCGAAATTAGATAGTTTTGAGCTACGTATCGTGAGTTTGGGTAGATAAGCTGGATTTGTTAAATATGTGATGAAGGGACTTTTGTGAAATAAAAACGTACTTTTAGCCCCTTTAATAAAAAAAGCTTACCACTTGTATTTTGGCTGCAAAGTTGGAGACCAGGATACAAATTGGGTTCTCCATAACTGTTGCAACGAATGTGCGTGCAAAATTCGCAGCTGGAAAAAACATAAGATGCCCTTCGCTGTTCCTATGATCTGGAGAGAACCGAAACACCACGTTACTGACTGTTACTTTTGCTTGACACCTCCTATCAAAAAAGGCCTTTCGGAGGAAAAAAGGTCTGCGATACAGTATCCAAATTTACAATCCCCCATAAAATCAAAAAAGTTTTTGAAAAATTGATTTTATAGTTTAATCAAAATCAAATCAGAATAGCATAACTCCGTTCAAATTTAAGTATACTTGTGAAATTAACTTGGATTTTTTATTTTTTAGGGAATCACAAACTTCAGGTTTGTTGCAACGATATTAAACACAACTTGAAAATTACGCCAATATTCTTTTCAACAAAATGAAACATTTGTGAAGAAAATATGCTCATCAAAAAACTTTCAAGTGCCATATTATAAAATTGTTATTAAATAACTGTACACATTAATTGACAAACCTGAAACCTGTATTAAGATAATCGCGGATACCCATGGAAAAAACAAATGAGGTTTAGAAGTACAAATTATAACAGTTCGGTGGCGTTAATATTTTATTCTAGAAGAAGAATTATATTATTACATATTAACTTTATTTCATTTAAAATGCCTCCTCCCAGACAATTAACGCTAGTTGAGAAGGCAGAATTAGTTCTGATATGGGGGGATAAGTATAAAATAGTGCGTGACGCAGCAGATATTTTCAATGAACGACATCCAGGCAAACAAGTTCACTACTCAACTGTAAGTAGAATTTTAATAAACTTCAAACTGACAGGATCTTTTGACTATAAATATAAAAATGAACGTGCCAAAACTGTTTGTACTGAAGAAAACCAATTAGCTGTAATTCAGTCAGTTGTTGAAAACCCTAGAAGATCCACCCAGGAAATTTCTGCTTATACGGGCATTAAAAAAAGCTCTGGTAAGAGCATTCTCAAGAAAGACAAGATTCATGCTTATAGGCCAATGCTTATTTGCACGTTTCAAGAACGAGACTATTTCATCCCCTATGATTTCTGTATATGGATTCAAAGACAAATAGAAGATCAGCGTGATTTTCATAGACACATTCTCTTTGGGAATGAATCCACGTTCACAACAAATGGCACTGTCTCTTCCCAAAATTGTAGGTCGTGGTCGAACGCAAATCCAGATTTTGCTTATTATTTTAACTATCTTTATCGAATTTAAAAGACAAAATAGTTCCAAGACGTACTCAAAATATGTTCGAGTTCCTTCAGTGTTTCTTAATTATTTTCATTAAAATTATAAATATATATATATATATATATATATATATATATATATATATATATATACACGGGCTGACCCATTTAAAAGTGGAACACCGTTATATCTCAGGAATTGACTACCAGGTGAGTTTCAAATTTTGGTGATGTGTATGGACTTAAAATATGAATATTTGACACATTCAACTTTGACATCGCTCATAGGCGCAAGAGCCTAGAGCGGGGAAAATGGTACGATTTTATAGAGAAAGATATTAGGGATTTTTTTATCGAAATTTTGATCCTCGATTCTTACTCAGCATCATCAAGAACCTCCTTATACCAAATTTCAACAAAATAAGTCATTAGCCTTGGGAAATATTTTGGGAAACATTTTTTTTCATTTCAAAGGCAGAAATCTCTTAAACGATTGTATTGATCAAGAAACACTATTTTACATTTTTTTAAATTATTTTAACGATCTTTATTGATTGAAATTGCTTTAAGATATTTTTCTTTAATTTTTTTAAGTTTAATGAAAATAATTAAGAAACACTGAGGAACTCGAACATATTTTGAGTACGGCTTAGCACTATTTTGTCTTTTAAATTCGATAAAGATAGTTAAAATATTAAAAACATGTAAAATAGTGTTTTTGCTAGAGGCACTGGTTTAAGAGATTTCTGCCTTCTAAATGAATAAAAATGCATTTTTTGAAAGCTCGTATTTCCCATAGCTAATGACTTATTTTGTTGAAATTTGGTATAAGGGGGTTTTTGATGATGCTGAGTAAGAATCGAAATTCAAAATTTCATTAAAAATATCTATTTTTTAAAAATCGTACCATTTCCCCCCGCACGGCTCGCGCGCCAATGAGCTATGTCAAAGTTGAATATGTCAAAATAGTCATATTTTAAATCCACACACATCACCGAAATTCGAAACTAACCCGGTAGTTAATTCCTGAGATATTAGGGTGTTGCGCTTTTAAAAGGGTCACACTGTATATATATATATATATATATATATATATATATATATATATATATATATATATATATATATATATATATAGTTATTATTTATCTCATTTATCAATATCACACGGTATAATCTCTCATTACTTGATATATTGATAGTTTCATTATAGAAAACTACTTAACACTTTATAATATATTTGTGTTTTGGATATTTTTTGGTTTATACTAGGGTATATTAATCTTTTATTCATGTTGTATGAATATAAATACATATTTCTTTCTAATTTTCTCTAATTTGTTTTCAGTGAGTCACTATTTGCCTAATTTGAGGAAGTGTATTTTTTTTCTCGAGATTTGACTTATTAAATTATACAGTGTTATTGTTTTCCAACTAATAATATATATATATTTTTTTTGTTTATTTTATGAAGTAACTGTGAGTTAACATAGCAACCTAATACTATTAAATTGTTCTTTATATTGACTATGCGTAATTGCAGTACTTATATTCTCCACTTGTATATTGATAAATCGAAGTTAGTGTTGATGTACTTGTATTTGAATATCGGATTACAGTCAATATGAGAGAAATATAGATATATTTATTCTTTTTTAATTTTTTGTGTTCAAGAATGGTTTTCGGTATGTCTCTATTTGCTTTCGTGCTTTCAGTTATTTAAAAGAAAACTTCCTTAGAATCAGTGACGCTAATAAATATAGGAAACATAAAAGCTTCAGCTTCTTTTGTGTTACCAAAACTTAAACTGTTATATTAAAATCCATTTCCTGGATTCTCATCTGAACTACTTTCCAGAAAGTTGTGGTGCAGTAAGCGATCAGCACGTTGAGAGGTTCCACCATGATATTTCAAACATGAAAAGAAGGTATCAGGAAATATATGGAACTGTGAGATTGTCGACTGACTGCTGGTCTATTACGAGAGATGTCAAAGAGGCGCAAAAGGAATGTCTAAAGTTTAGATTCAATGATAAAAATGTGCTATTTAATTGCTTTTGTTGAACCAACAATATATTGTTATCTGTATTTTGTATGGTCATTGGATATGTTTATAATTTAAAATTTATTTAACAGATTTTTTTTGCGAGCCAATTAAAATTTAATTTGTAGGTCAAAAAACGACAAAATTCATAATTCGCTGAGTTGGCCATGACTACGGAGGCCATCTGCGTAAAACAATTGCCTAATATTTCAGAGTCATTTTACTCACAAACCTTTTAAAACAGGAAAGCCATATTTCGGCGTACCTTCACATATAATACCGTCAAGGAATTCAACTCGCTAAACAATAATATTGTCAGCTTAACTTAACATAAAGTACTTTTAGGTACGTTTTAAAAAATCATCTTTTTTCATGCCAGTAAGTTCTTATTGTTTTCTTTAGACTTCTTGAACTATATTGTGTATAATTTATTATTAGCGGTTGGCAATATTTGTATTCCTATTATGTTTAATATATCATTCTAATATGTTAAACATTTTGGCTTTTTTCAAAATATCTCGAAAACGAAAAAGATAGAATCGTTCTTAAAGCGGCATCGAATGAGCCATTAAATAGCCTATGAACTTTCTCCATCAACCATTGTGCTATCCCTTATAGTTTCCTAGATAGCCATACATGCATATCCAATTTGGGCCACCTGTACACCTGGCACGTATGTGCCGTCGACATCAAAACGAAAGATTTGGTAAATAAATGGGTATATATGTGGAGAATATTTTTTACGACTTACCTAAATTTTGTATACTAAATAAATTCTCCTATCCTTCATAGCAGCAAATTTATTTATAACATCCTCATAAAATGGATGAGTTGCCCTAATCTCCTCCAGAAATTCCTTTTGAATGGAAATATTGCCTAAGAGAAGTAAGTCTTTCTTGAGATATTATATTTCTTAAATAAGTTTTCACACATTTGGAGCAAGAAAAACTTCTTTCCACTGAAGCACTTGTCGACGCTATTGTCAAAATAAGCGAAAACAATTTATATGCTTCGGTAAAAATATCTTTATTTTCATTAATTTTTTTGCGATTTTTAGTTACTCTCATTGGCAAAAATAAGACCAAGCTCATTTTTAAGTCGTTGGCTTTTTGAAAATATTTCTCCATATAACTGTAACAAATTTGCAAACCGTCCAGTCGGAAAATTTAAACTATATTCAGAAAATTTAGCAGAATCTGCCAAACACAAAAATGCAAGTTTTTCACAGTCTTGAAATCTTAGTGTCATTTCCATTAAAATATGGTCCAATATTTCATAAAAAAGGGTTCCATACTTAGCCCTAATTTCGTCAGGTGAAAGCTTAGCAAGCTCACGTTTGTAATGATTTATTTCTGTAATAGAATTTGCCTTATCAAACATGGTATTAAAAAAACGTTTATTTCTTTTTTACAGTCATTAAACACTAATGCCGTGAATTCAAAATCGTTTATCTCACCTAAAAATCTTTTCGCAAGCCGGATTAATTTTTTATCAGATTTGTCACAGTTTGTAATAAATTCAAAGACGTCTTTTAATTTATTCCAGTCTTGAACAATCACATTTACTAACTTCGAATTTGAAGACCAACGAGTTTCTGTAATTGTTGGTAGATGCAGATGTAAGAGCATACGTTCGTTTGGCTGAGTGATGAAAAAATGAGAAAATACCACTAAGGCTTGCAAAAAAAATAGACATTTAGAAATATTTTTTATACTTTGTTGCATCACAAGGTTAAGACGATGCTCAAGACAATGGACAAATACAGCCTGCGTGGCTTTTTTTTTATTTTTTTTTGAAAGCCATTTAGATGCCCAGACATAACACTTGCGCCATCATAATATTGCCCTATTAATTTATGTTTATTGTCAATTTGGTCCAAAATTTGATCCAATAGAGAATATAAATTCTCCGACGTTCTATCGGAGCTAACAATCTAGAATCCTAAGATTCTCTCGACTACTGAACCTCCTGAATTAACGTATCTTAAAATTATGGAGCACTTGGAGTTTTGCGTAATATCAGTGGTGTCATCCACTTGCACAGAAAAAAACTGTGTGTTCATTATTTCATTTTTTACATGATCATTTAAATAATCAGAAATGCATTCAATTATTTCGTTTTGAATAGTTTTCGAGTCACCAATAAAAACATTTTTCATTTTTTCGTGATGATCTTTTAGTTCTTGGGAACTTCTCGTCATTAATAAGCCGAAAAGGTCTTTAAAACTCCCCCTGTTTATTGACTCGCTGCTCTTATCATGGCCTCTTGTTTTGCAAGGTACAAAACTGCGTCAATTAGCAAGCACATAAATAGCCTATTTAATCGGACGTTTTCGCTAAAATGTTTTTTATACAATTTAGCATTTTCTTTTAAAGCGTCAGCTATAGTGCTTTGTTTTTTTACAAATGTTTTTAGCATTAATTCGCATTCAACATACCTGCAAATCTCATCGTAGAATAAGGACTACGATGAATATTTATTGGAAAATAGTAAACAAGGACAGCAAAACAATTTTTGTAATATTTGACTACTACATAAACATTTGTACGTCGAAATTCAGCATGACTTAAAACTTACATTCCATGTTCTGCCACTTTTTTTTATTTCTTTTTTTGGGAAATTGTTAAGTCAAACCTTGGCTGTCCTATATTTAATACAACCCTCTGATCTTTTTTCTTCCATCGATTAAATGGAATTTCTAACAAAATGCAAACCACATCCGTGATCGGATTCATTTTAAAGCGTAAATATTATAGTCAACTAATAATGTACATTAATAAACCCGACACCAAATAAAGTTGTAACAATACCATAAATGAATATAACACAAAACAGTCAAGCAAACTACAAAGTAACTCACCGGTTGCAGCGAAATCCGCGAAAATAAAAGTAACAACCACCTTAAACTGAACGATACGTGGGTATAGTGTACTGCGACAGCAATTCACCGAGAGCGTTGTATGGCGCTAGTTAACATTATTCTTCCATGCGCTCGACGTCATCGCGTACGCGTTGTCATGGTAACATAGTAGGAAAATCGTAAACTAAACATAGCACCTCCAGCAAAGTCGAAGCGGTTGGTCACTGTTATAGTTGTTGTAATAAAATTCGATTGAAAGTTTTAAAAAGACATGCCGCCAACGGTCAAGCAAAACATTTATTCGAGATGTACAGTTTATTTTTTGCCAATTAGGTGAATAAATGAATGTAAAAACTAAAATTTTAAGAGATATATAATAAATATAGTTAGATGTTTGCTTGTTTATTATTCCTGGTGAAGTAGCACTTCACCTACTTGAATAACCGCCACTGCTAATTTGACGTCTAAAAAAAGTCCTCGCTTTTAGTTTATTTAACATAACAACAGCATTAACATCTCTCAAAATCGACGAATACAAAAAAGACCCTCACTAATTTCTAAATATTATGGAAAGTTTTTAGGGAAAATTGTATCATTTTTTAGTTTCGTTTTTAGTCCAGTTTAGTTATTTCGTCTTATTTTGTTTCATAACATTTTTATTAAAGTTTTGCAACGTCTAATAATAAATCTAAACATCACTTTCAATTTCTGCATAAAAAAATGACTATTAAAGCATATGCGGTTACAAAAATTTGAATAAATGATTTCTTTAATTAACACAAAAACCATAAAATTCAAATGAACACATGTGTTAAAGTATTTAAATTCAATGCCTATCATCAGTTTACATGGAAATGTTATTTCGAAACGAATAGCTGAAATGTGTTTTTACCCAGAAGCATATTAAAATATTTTATTGCATCGTTTGATATATACCGGGTGGGCCAATCAAAACGAAATTTCTGAGTCTTAAAAATTCTGCGAATACTCGTACGAGATATGCCACACACAAAAGATAGTTGCCTGGTGCTTAATGTAGGGTCCATATTGACGTGGCCCAGTATAGAAAGTTCCACTGCTTCGTTCCCCACTATCATTCGATTTAGAGCGATTGGTTTTCGGTTTGCCACTGATTTGATTAAATACCTGTGCTGCAATATTAGCACATCTACCATTTCCATAATCGAGTTCAATCAGCGATACTCTTTCTGCAGTAGAATAAATCATAATCAAAATAAAGCTATAAATTTTACATTTAATTTAAATAAATTAAATGTAAATACTCTTTAGCCTCCTCTTCAAAGGAAGATAGATAACTGCTAGTACTTACTACTTTCTTCTTCAAACGATAAAATTAGAATCTTAATTAACTTTTTTGAGTGATAAATGTAATGAGAAATGTAAAAACCATTTCCTTATTTTTATGTTGAATCTGTTGAACAAAGAATTTGATGACCATGAAAATGAGGTATCCCATGAAGCTTAAGGGTGTAAGCTCACCCCTGCGGGGAGTTGAAGTAACAGAATTAAAAAATATGCATAAAAGACTTCTTCTTCGAGATAAAAATCAACGGGTTTCCACATTTTCTTCATCCAGCAATAACAATGAGAAATCGTTTTTTTTTTAATGTTATTTCCTTATTTTCTCCAAAAAGGCGGCATCAAATTTGAAAAATTAAGATGCCTTGAAAAGAGAATTTAATTACCGTTAAAATAAAGTACCAGTCGACCTCTGTGCTTATTTAAGATTTTGGTTTTGGGGCTCACATCCGCGAAGGGGTTGAAGTGACAAGACTGATGATACGCTCAAAACCTTTCCCCCGGAAAATAAAAATCGACGGGTCCGAGCAATTTGTTTTTAAACGAATGATGTATTAAATATCGGTCTTGTTTCGTTTTGATTGGCCCACTCTGTATATAGTAACAAGAGAATTAAGAAAAGAAGATTATTAAGAAATTAATAGTTAATTTGAATTAGCAAAGGTATTTTAAATTAACAGCTTATTAAATGAATAAAAAACCCTCCTGCAAAAATTACATTCGTGCTATAACAAACTAATACTTACTTTCAACTTGTGAACCTCTCTTTGGAGCTTCAAAATTTCGTTTTCCTTTGTACTCAACAAAGTCCTTGTTTCGTGTAATTCTACTTGGGATGCGCTATATTTCATTTCCAGCTCAGTTATGTCTTTTTTCAGTCTAGCTACAATAACCTAAAATATACAAATTAAAAAGCTATATTATTTGTCGAAAGCTGATTGTTCGGGGGATACGCGCTTCCTGAATGTGTAAAATGATTTCATTTTTTCATTAAATATCCTTATTCCGAAACGATTGTGATGTCCTCATTGACAGGCTGAATAATCAGAAAAAGGGGTTGTCCGAACAGGTGATGCAAATATACAGGGTGTAATAACGTTACAGGCTATAACTTTTCTATTCTAAAAGATAAAACTTTTTTTTCTTAAATCGCATTCCTGTAATTTTTTTCAATTTTTCGAATGTTGGTGAAACAACAAAATCAATGGTATATAAAAAGGTATATTTTTTGAACACCAACTTAACCCAAAAAAAAACGTTTTAAAACGTTTAACATAAGTTTACGCCTATTTTTACTTTTTAAATATTTTGAGCGTAAACAAACTTTTTTTAAACAACATGCATTCTTCAGTTTGTAAATATTTTTTCCACTATAATTGTTTTGTTGCTATTGTGTTAGATATTCAATTTTATTGCCTTTGAAATAAATCATACAAATTTACTCATTTATAATAATAATAATAATAATAATAATAATCCCAGCAACAACCCATGACAGATGACAAGCACTATACAGCGCACAGGACAAGTGAATCGTTCGCCCAAAGCACCATACACACAACTACACCACGGACCGTCTCTCACACAAGCAATCAAAATAGAAATGAAGTCACATCTAAACAAATGGTCAGGCTCCGATCCTACAACAAGAGATCCTATTCCTCGTGTAATCTTCAAACGGGATACACATAAAATCCTAAAGACCATCAACGAACACATAATTCCCGAGTACATAACGAATGCGAGCACAATTGAGGACATTCATACAGTGATCTACGCAGCAGCTATAACTACGATAACACAGAACAATGAGAAACACCAACAACATAAAACTAAAATTCAAATGGCAGATAAGGATCAAAAACAAAATTAACACAATTAGAAAAGAATTGGGACATCTTACCCAATCCATGAACGGCAACAAATCAAAACGTATCACACAAAGTGTAGAGAAAATCAAATCTGCATCTCCTGATCAGAAGCTTACAGAAATCCTTGACACTCTGAGGCAAAAATTATCCGTGTATGCCGCAAGACTCCGAAGATACAAAGAATCAAATGAAAGAAAGGACAGTAACAACCTGTTTCGAAGAAGCGAAAAACAGTTCTACCAAAAAATCATGAGTAATGAGTAGGCACGAGTAATAGAACCACCGACCAAACAAGAGATCACAGAATACTGGAAAAGTATTTGCTCAGAACCGAAACTACACAATAATAACGTTTTATGGAATGAAGAGGAAGAAGACAGGCACAAATGCTTGGACGAACAAGAAGACTTTGCAATGATAACACAAGAAGTTGCAGAAACAATCAAATACACGCATAACTGGAGATATCCTGGAATAGATAACATTCATAACTTCTGGTACTAACAGCTTACCTCCACACATGAAGCTCTCACTCGCCGAATTAATGAAATTGTTTTAAAACCTAACACACTCCCCATTTTTCTCACCCAAGGCAAACATCAGGCAATTTCTTACGCAAATCATGAGTACGTGGAAAACTAAAATCAACCTGAGAACACAAAAATGGCACATCGAAACAGAAGAGATCTACATCAGACGAGGTATATTCCAGGGAGATTCACTCAGCGCTTTGTGGTTCTGCCTCTGTCTCAATCCACTCTCAAACACACTGAATAACACAAATTTCGGATTCCAAATTAAACACCAAAAAATAACCTACACAAAATAAACCATCTCTTGTACATGGATGACATAAAATTATATGCAAGCACAAAGGCACAGCTAAAGGAACTCCTTAAAATCACAGTAACGTTTACCCTGGACATCAACATGGAATTTGGTATAAGTAAATGCAAGCTACTTCATATCAACAAGAGGCAGTGGAAAGACGACCCTACGAGGGAAACAATCAACAATGAAACTATAGATAACATGCTCAAAGAAGAAACATATAGATACCTAGGCTTCCATCAATGTACCAGAATTAACCATATTCATATCAAATCAGAGCTCAAGACGGAATTTAAAACCAGACTCACAAAGCTACTAAAAACAAAACTGAATTCCAAAAATCTAACGAAAGCTATTAAACACCTTCGCCATACCTATTTTTACGCATTCGTTTGGTAACATTAAATGGTCACACTCAGACATAGAAAACATTGACATCCTCGGAGTTTATGCGTTGTTCAATGAAAAGTATCTGTACGATCATAGTCGCGCCCATGGAAGGGGTTGGGAGGGCCATGGCTCACCATAACTCTTAAGATATCAATGATGAAAAAAATTAAAACACTTACGTAAGGGTTGCTTTCGAAATATTTTTAAATAAAATATATGTTGAAGTTGAAGAAATATCTAACACATGGTTTTACAATTTCAGAAACAAGGAAAAGAAAAGTTCCTCGTAAAATTGACCAAATGTGTGATAAACAACATGAATTTAAAAATATTAAAGATTTCGTTAGGATATACACATTTTATCTTTTTTTTTAATCGAGAAACGACAGATATTATTAGAAATATGAATGAAATCCTAACTTTAAATTGTGAAGGCGATTTCACTTCAATCGAAAATAAATTTAAAATAAAAAAAGAAGAATTAGTTGCCGAACTGAGTATAATTAGATTTGATAACTCTGTTCAAGGGGTTAATCTTAATGAATGGATAGATTGGATCCTTTCCTTGGTCAGATTTAAGATACATCCCAGTTAATTCACATTTTTAAAAATGTTTACTGTTGTACCAGTCACTAGTTGCTCTTGCGAACGCTCGTTTTCTAAAATGGTTCAAGTTAATTAAAACTAAGGAGTACTATGTCACAAGAGAGACTAGATTCACTTCTCTTTTTATTAATTATTGAACAGGACAAGACTGCCAATGCAAATTGCGATAATGTAATAGACGAGTTTAAAGTTCTAACAGCGTCAACACGTCAAATGCGTTTATAAAATATTTACGATTGAACCTTCCAGACATTATTATATTTTTGTATTTATTTCTTCATCTTTATCTTAAGTATTATTGCGTATTTTTTAGATTATTTGTTTATTTGTTTTTGGTTCAATAAATTATTTTATTACTTATCATGTTGCGTATTTATTAAATATTTTTATTAGGGATGGAACAACTGTCAATAACCATCGATAGTTTTGAGCCTTAATGATTGTTATTGATTTGATAACATAATTGTCACTTGAAAAACCGCACGTTGTTTCTTAACGATCTTAACGACTTTTGATTAAAGAAAAAGAACGTTATTGCCTGCCATCTCTTATATATTAAATTTAATCAGTGGATCCCTCTTATGAAAAGCCTGCGTACGTCTATGTCGAGAACACAATTTAGCGGTCAAGTATGATTAGGATATGTCACAAAATTGAAGAGCTTAGGACAGTTAGGGATTTACCTAAAACGGGCCGACCACACAATCAGACCAGACAAAAAAACTTGATATACTTCTATCAATACAACTAATACGTTAGCGCTAAGTAACGATGTGAGTAGAGCTTCTGTAAAGGGTATCCGGATTTCGATGGTTTTGTGGGGCATGTCACTTATTACTGAAGATAGAGAGATGCGGTTTTCGCAACACTGTGCTACTTTTTTGTGAAACCAAAGAAGCCACAAACAAATTTTTTCTAGCCCTCTTCGTTTTTGAGATACAGGGTAAAATTTTACGTTTTTAAGTACCCCTCGTATCTCGATGGCCTGCCAACTTACTGAAAAGGTGAAAACTAATTTCGATAGAGTTTTTTGCGTAGAATCCAGTGGAGTAGTCACTTTTTGGTTAGCTACTATCCTTTTCGAGGTATAGACTAAAGTTGGGTTTTTTTAAATAGGATAGGCTGTATATTTGTTAATATTTGGTTTCCGCTCATTTTTAGCTTCTCAAAAATATATAACACTTGATATTTATTTCAATCCGGTATCGACACTTAAGTCAATTTAAAGAAATTTTAATCTGTTTTTCTAGTAGGCCATGAAAATTGTGTGTTAATTTTCTAAATCTGAATTATCTGTACCAAAATTTGTTATAATATCATTATTAAACAATAAATCAGTTAACAAAGATTCATAGTATTTAATTTTACGCTAGGGAAACACACAAACATCTAAGAAATCTACTAAAAACACATTATAAACTAAAAATATATATAAATGATGATAATTTAATTATTTTTCTAATGTTGACAATAAAATTGTATTCTGTCAAATAATTGACTAAATTAGAAAAAAAGGCTATGCAGAGTGTAGAAATTACAGATACTGTTCGAACTGTTCCCCATTATACATTATACACATATCACACATCTTTCTTATTCTACTTAGTGCGTTAAGAATAATCATTTGGCGAGCTTGTAAATATCTAAAGGCTCTTGTGTTGTTTTGTAGATCTTCGATCGTGTGGTGTTGCCTTTGGTAGATGATGCCTTCAAGATATCTTCACAGAAAAAAGTCTAGGACCGACAAATCTGGCGACCTAGGCGGCCATCTTACAGCCCCATTTGTACCAATCCAGCGACCTGGAAATTCATTTTCTATAAAGGTACTAACAGTTCGTGCATTATGAGCCGGGGCACCATCTTGCTGAAGAAAAATATTTTGTAATTGTGCCAAAGGAATATTATCTAATAAATCAGGAAGCGTATTTTCCAATATCTCTAGGTACCGGTTTCCAGTAAGACTACCGTTATAAATGACATATCTTATTTTTGTGCCAAGGATAAAGTAAAATCCAAACCTGCCTTGTTGTTCGCGTGGAAATATAACGTGTTCATTTTCTTTGGACCAGTATCTATTATTGTGTCGATCTAGAATACCCGCACTTGAGATATATGCCTCGTCAGACCATATAACTCTTCTTTCGAAATTTATTTCGGTATTAGTCATATGAATGTACCAAATGTGCAAATGGTGCACTAACTTATATTTATATGGTTTGAAATGGTATTTTTTTAGAATAGTTTGCACTGTTGACTTAGGTACTTCATCCTCGACTTTTTGACAGGAAGTTGACGGATTGATTGCAAAATTTCGTTCTGTGTATCTATAAGGAGTAAATGCTTATTTACAGATATATAGAGTATAGAACGACATATTCAAAATAAGTTAAATTGAATTATTTTATTATACAGGGCGATGTAAAAGATGTTTTTTCTTATCACTTATCAACAAAACTGCTATTCTACTTTTAAAATATTTTAATTATAATTAATTTTATTGGAAATTTAGTGACATCGTATCTTTCATGTTACAGACTTGCTGCAATAATATGCTTTTTTATTACAAGCGAATTTTGGACACACTTGTAACCTATTAGGAACGATAGGCATAATTTGAAATATTAATATCATTATTCTGAAAAAAAAAGTCACAAAACTAAAGTTTTATTATTATCTATACTTTTGTTTTTCAAAAATACTGAGAGTCCTTCTATATCGGCTATCACTAGTTCCGAAAAACCCTGGTTTAAGAAGCAACGTTATTTTGTTTACTTAGTATTACTCCTGACACTTACCGGATTAGATACATCTCTGACGCTTCATCCGGATTTTCCTGGCAATGTATAAAACAAACAAGCATGTCATATTTCTCCAAGTTTTCGAAATTCGCAGCCATTTAATATTTAATAAACGGACAAAGGCAATATTTGATTAAAATAATTTAACAATGACAAATGTCAATTAGTTTTTACAATGGCTCAACAGAATCTATATATTCTTTTGTTTAATCAAGTCATAGCCGCCTTATTTCATTTAAAACAGATCTTGGGTATTTCTAAGGGATAAATTAAATAGTTGTAAGTAAGTATTTAAACAACACAATTGTCAACATTAGAAAAGTATTAAATCCAACGTCATTTGTTGTAAATAAGACATTTTTAGTGTATAATAGGTATATATATTTTTTTTATTAGATTTCCTAAGTATTTGTGTTGTCCAGGGTAAATACTAAATAGTAGGTATGTATCTTTGTTTATTGATTTATTGTTTAATTATGACATTATAACAAACTTTGGTGCAGATAATTCAGATTTAGAAAATTAACACACAATTTTCATGACCCACTAGAAAAACAGATTAAAATTTCTTTAAATTGACTTTATTATCGGTACCGGATTGAAATAAATATCAAGTGTTATATATTTTTGAGCAGCTAAAAATGTGCGGAAACGAAATATTAAAAAATATACAGGGTATTCCATTTAAAAAAACCCAGCTTTAGTCTATACCTCGAAAACGATAGTATCTAACCAAAAACTGACTACGCCACTGGATTCTACGCAAAAAACTCTATCGAAGTTAGTTTTCACTTTTTCGGTAAGTTGCCAAGCCATCCAGATACGAAGGGTACCTGAAAACGCAAAATTTTCAATTTCACCCTGTATCTCAAAAACGAAAAGGGCTAGGAAAAATTTTTTTGTGGCCTTCTTTGGTTTCACAAATAAGTAGCATAGTGTAGCGAAATCCGCATCTCTCTATCTTCAGTAATAAGGGAGATACCCCGCAAAACCATCGAAATTCGGATACCCTGTACAGTAATTATTAAAGAGCCAGAAGAATCACCCGGATAAGCTGCATGTTGTACAGGAACATTTCGAAAATGACGATAGATTACAATTCTGTAAAGAAATGATGGGAAGATTTGATGGAAATAACATATTTTTTCAAAATATTATCTTGTTTGATAAGGCTTCATTTTATTTAAACGGAATGTTCAATAAACCCAATTATCGATTCTGGTCTGATCAAAACCCACAGTGGATACGTGAGGGACATATATAACATCCCCAAAAAGTCAATGTGTGGGCTGGCATAATAAATAAACGAATTTTAGGACCATAATTCTTTGAAGAAAATCTTACTGCTGAGCGTTTCTTAGATTTCCTCTCATTCAATGTAATACCCCCCTTACAATTATCATGTCTCCTAACGAGGGTGATCCAGATATTACCCATGAAAGAATATGGTTTCAACAAGATAGCTTACCACCGCATTTTGGTATAAATGTTCGAAAGCACTTGGACGACATAGGATGGATAGGTCGACGGGTGCCATTGAATGGCCACCAAGGTCTCCGGATCATACACCATTGGATTTCTTTCTATGGGAGTATAGATCGAACTATTGTAAAGCTTTTTTATATCTAACAAAATAGTAGAGATTATATTTAAAGCTAACAAATTCAATTTGCCAAAAGTGACTCATTGGTAAAGATAGTAGCAAGATCGTCGCTAAAACAAAACTTTGACACCTTGTATCTCAAAAACTGGTAATAGGATCGAATCTTGCGATTAACACAATTTTGATTAGAAACTACATTATAAAAAAAATCGTAAAATTCCATTTTGCTCCAAACTTCTCTCGTACAATAAACAATCCATACATGCATATAATTATTTGGTAATAACTTTATACAAATTCTAATCACTGCAATTTACTTCAATATTTACTAGTTTATAATGTATTTATTAATATTAGTATTATTAGTTATTTTTCATAACGTTATTTACGTAGTCTACAAAAAATAAATTATGTTCTTTATTATTTTCTTACATAAAAGGAAGTTTTATACCAGGAAAAGGAATTTTACCGAATATTTAGCAGCCATTTTGTTTTTTGTCGTATAGGATTCGCATTAAAAAATTGCCAGTGTATTCCCGTTAAACACTTGATTTTTGTGCAAAATTTCAAGTGAAGTCGATAAGTAGTTTTTTGATTCTGAATTTTCAAACGTTTCTTTAGGTTGATATTTTGGAATGGATTTACACAAAAAATGTACCAGTCTATTCCTATATCACACTTTATTTTGCGAAAATTTTAAAGTCCATTCAATAAGTAGTTTTTTTTTAATAATCATTTTCTTTACTAAAGTGTAACTATTTCAAGCGGAAACCATTGTCCGTAAGAAGTATGGTAGGTCCTTTATGACTAGAAATAGCTTGCATATGCCTCTGACTTTAAAGAGGTTTTAAACAAACTGTATAATGCTAATGATAAAAGAAATTCTCATAGAAATTAAATTAGAACACACTGTACGTCTACAAAATGATGCCGTACGAAATGTTTTCAATAAACGTAATATTAACGTTTTGAATTTCAAATTGTGCTGTATTTCCATGTGTCTTTGTTTACCTTGACATAAATATATCACATTCAGGAACTTGTCACGATCTGAGAAGTTTGCCTTTCAATTTGAAAATAATGGAAATTTTCGCTAACCAAAAAGTTTAATATTCGAACAATAATATTTACTCTAATTTAAATTCGTTACTATATGTGAATATACATGATGGCAATAAAAATTGAAATTCTACAGTTTTCCAGAAAAGCATAAAATAATGGAGTTTCAATCTTAACTGCATTATGTAATTAATATTTCCCTACTACTGGGTTAAGTATATCTAATAATAAATTAGTATTAGTTTTTTTCTACTTTCCTCGTAAAAAAGAACTATTGTAATCATGAAAAAATTTCCCTCCGAGATTTTTTCACATCTTTGTGTTTCAGGGGATGCCGATGTTTTCTCATTTCCGTCGGTGTGTCTGTCTGTCTGTTGGTCTGTCCGTTCGCAGCATAGCTCAAAAACTACTTACCCGATTGACTTCAGTTTTTGGTCATATGGGGACGACATTGTAACATTTTGGTAAACATCCAATATGGCAAAACAAAATGGCAGCATAATGAAATGTTAAAAAAATTATTACTTAAAAACATTTTCAACATAGCGAAACAAAATGGCGGCTAAATAAAACATCTATAATTGGGAAAAAATCACCCTCTTAGGTTTTACATATTAGGTTTTAGCGTACCTCGATGCCAAAAAATATCTTTTATTAATTCCGTCGGACCCTCTGCCGGTTTGTCTATCTGTCTAAAATTAAGGGTCATATGGGTATGACCTGATAATATTTTAGTAAAAATCCAATAAGACAAAACAAAATGCCGGCCTAGTAAGACTTTAAAAAAATTACTACTAAAAACTACTTATCCAATTTGTTTAATATTTTACACAAAAATCAAGTATTATCTAGGAATCAACTGATAAAATTTTAGTACGAATCCAAGATGGCGGAAGAAAATGGCGGCTTAATAAAATATTTAAAAATTCAGCCTTGAAAACTACTTAACGGACTAATTTCAAATTGTGTGACATAACTAATTGTGGTATTTGTTCAAGATGGCGGTCAAAGAAAATATTTATAACTGTGAAAGAAATCACACTCTCAGATTTTACATATTTTCAGGTTTTAGCATCCGTACATGCCAAAAAATATGTTTCACCAATTCTGTCGCTCCATCTATCGGTTTGTCTGTCTGTCTGCCAGTTCGCGGCATACTCATCAGATTGACTTAAAATTTTAGTCAAAAATTAAGGTTCATACGGATATATGGGACCTGGTAATATTTTGATAAAAATCTAATATGTCGGAACAAGATGGCGGCTTGGTTAAAATGTTATTACTGAAAAAACTAATTCTATAATTTTCTCAAATTTTGAACAACAATCAATTGTTACATATGAATAAACTGATATCATATTGGTATGAATACAAACAAAACAAAATGTAAGCAAGCATTAAGTGTGATATGAAGATAAACTGGTGAAGTTGTAGTAAGAATTCAAGATGGCGGCCAATTTTTTTTTAAATCAACGCCACAAAATTACTTATTTAATGTGATATAGGGTTAAACTGGTACGAATTACAAAATGGCGGTGTGTATCAGTGTAAAAAATACTTATGGATTTTGTTTTAAATTATGCCCAAAAACTACATAGGTAGAAACGGGTAAAATATTGGTAGGAATCCAATATGATGGAACAAAATGTCGCATAATAAACATGTATGAAAAGATATGTGTTTTTTAAATGACTGTGTACTGAACTAAATTCACACACTTCAATATTTCTAATAAAAGGAAAGATTCATAAGGAGTGAAGTTCCGGGTAAAGGAAATTTACCGATTTTTCTAGAGATAGACTTACTCGTACACAAAATCTGGTCTTAAACTTAACTACGATTCCCAGGCGACCGTATTTAAGTGTTATTTTGTATCAAAAAATAAATTTAAATGAACACACAAACTATATATTAAAACAAGCTGAGAAAGGGTTATATATTATCTTAAGAACAATTATACGAAAATCATGGAGCGCCAATCCCAGTACAGCTTAAATATTCTATAAAGCCTTTACTCGATCAATTCTAGACACTGGATGCATCTTTTATTGGTTGGCGGCTTGCAACTCACTCCTTCAAAAAAATGATACGTGTAGTATAAAAGCTTAAGATTGTTGCTGGGCGGTCAACGTTTAAGTAAGCTGCGGTTAAACCCCAATGCAAGCTGTTCTTTCAGAATGCGGAGCTAGCTCTGTCAATCAGGAGAAGTTATTTGTAGTAAGAAAAATATATAGTTAAAAATCGGCAATTTTATAACAATATCCATATTAACAAATTAAGTAAACCAGTCATATTCAATTTGATAAAGCCCTTTTGAAAAAATAAAACTAGTTCACCTGAGTTTCAGCGGTGTTCTTACTTTTTTTCTATCTATTCCAGCTTTTGAGATATGACATAAAGTTACGGTTTTTTCGATGGAACACCCTGTATATTCTTTCTTAGTCGATTCGAAATTAAATTACCTCTCCGACGTTACCAAACATTTAGTTTTTGAGTTTTTAAAAAATAATTATTTTTTAAATATATATTCATTTTTTTGTTATAAACTTTATGTTTGATAACTGCAAAAACCACTTGACAACATATTTGAAGACATTAAACCTAGTTTTAACAATACCTTCAATAAAATAATAATTGAATAAATCGAAAAAAATCTACTTCACTCAATTTTTGGGATTTTTACTTATTACGCTGTCTCCTTATGCCTATTTCAATTTCTCCAGAAATTATTTGAATTAATTTGAATAATAATAAGTGCCATTCCAGCAACAAAATGGCATTTTTAAAAGCATAAGATGTAAAACAAACATGTTCAAAGCCTGCTTAGAGTCGAATTGCCTGTGGAGTTCATGCATTGGTATTTAACCTTATTTATATAGAGCAGGCTTTGAAACAATTGTTTGACGCCATCTTTTCCAATATTTTGACAGTTAAAAGGTTGAGTTACACATATTTCGAAGTCATATTGAAAGGAAAATAATGGAATAGAGGAAATCAACACAATCGTATATGTCGTAGCGAATCCAGCAAAAAGGCATCAACAGAAAAAAAAAAATTAAGAAGATATTGAAGTACAAATTTCATCAGTACTGTTATAGGAGGATTCAAATTTTACATACAGTGGACGCAAAACGTAGACGGTAATAAGTGCGCATATCGAGCAATGGAATGTTCAATCGCCATAATAATTTGTATTGGGCTAATGAAAATCCACACATAACCATCGGCCGAACATCACAGGGTCGTTTTGGATTTAATGTGTGGTGGGCCATACGATGTTTGATGAAAATTTATCAGCTCTAGAGGAAAATCTGATACCCATTATACAAGGCATGAATAACAGTTACTTCCAGCAAGATTGGGCCCCAAGTAATATTGCCTTAAGATTAGCTGAGTTTTTAGATCGACATTTTCCCAATAAGTGGTGGGGTACGAATGGGTCGGCAAGGTGGCTCCCTAGGTCGCCTGACCTTATCCCATTAGATTTTTTTTGGGGTTTTTTAAAGAATATCATTTACAAAAGTAAGAGCAATATTATTTAAGAATTAAAAACCCGTTTTACATGAAGTTTGCGAAAAGTGACGCGATATCATATTCACTTTTAGGGATTTTGAGAAGCGCTGCGGAGAGTGCTTGGCGAATATGGAATATAAGTTGATATGTTAAACTTTTTTGTTAGATATTAGAATTAGTATTGCTTTTGTACTTTAGGATTAAAAGTTTGGAAATTTATTAATTTTATTGTTTATTATGTGTTGTGTGTAATGTTATGTTGTTATTTAGTTATGTTTATGTTTAGTTTTGTGTAAATATTTGAAGTTCAATAGAGAATGAGATCCAAAGCGCTAAACAAATTTACTTAGTTATATGGAAAATTAAGAAAGAATTAAATTAAAAAATGAATATTTTGCAAAACCTCAGACACTAAGTGTCTGGTGTCGTTGAAAAGATAATTTAATTTCTAATCGATTAAGAAAAAATATACAAGATGTCCCATTGAAAAAAAAAACACATAACTTTATGTCATATTCCAAAAACTGAAAGAAAAAGAAGGAAAAACGCCACTGAATTCTACGTAAGAAATTACATACCAATTTATTTTATTCTTCTATCACCAAAAAAGGTCAATTTTCGAAAACACCCAGTAGCACAATAACGAATCAAGCCATGATCAGTAAGAATAGTTAAAGTTCATTTGTAAATGGAACTCGAAAATGTTCAATCAGTTTTTATGTAGCACCTACAGTTTTGCCACAACCCCTAAAAGTATGGCCATCCAATACATTAATTAATAAGTTTCTCTTAAATAAGAAAATTGTTAGCAAATAAAGTAAATGAAACAAACATTGTTACCTTAAGATGTTCGTAATCCTCCAGAGACACATTCGACATCTTTCTGTGAGATTTAAAATCGATAGTTTTGGAGTTCCTCTTTATTTGATTCAGAGTATTTTCTTCGACAGAGGTTCGGGATCCTCGCCTAAAATTCACCCCGATCCCGTTACCCATTGGTCCAAATAGTCCAAACTCCTTAAAAAACTTCTCGGCCTCCTCTTCCCTATTGTGCGTCTTAGAGCTACTGTGATCGCTGTGCTCTTTTTGACACTCGTAGGCTAGAGCCGTGGCCTTGTGATAGTCTAGTTTATTTTTTATTTCTGGGTATAAATGGGCCGGAAACGTATTATTTTGGTAGTCTTCCTTTGACACCTCTACGGGAATCGGAAACGTTATTTCCGGATGGTTGAGGAAGACGTTAGCCTTGATGACCGTAGACGGTGACGGAGTCCCTGGACTTTTGGCTTTGAGGCAGACATGTGGCTGACGTACGGTCACCTCGGAGAGATCTAAAACAATGTTATTCGTTAAAAAAAATAATGCGATTAAGAAATCATGGTTCATGGGATTAGACCGTGCCATTGGAATTACTACCCGATGTTTCGCTTTCGATTTCTCCAGGCATCTTCAGAGATCTTTACTCCATTAGATATGAACACTGACGATCCCGCCAACACTGAAACTGAATTCAGTTTTTAATGAAGATGCCTCGAACCTCGATACCCAAAAATGTAGATATCTTGCGCACATGCAACCGTCAAACTTTTAACTTTACCAGTACTTGTAATATTAGTAACACATTTTTTTTGGACATCCCGTATAACACACTCTCAAATAAAATTGAAGAACTTATATTTGTATTATTATAAACTTGGTGTGCAGTAAAAATTAAACAAATAATAACTAAAATAATATTAATTATAAAAAATTGATAACTATGCAAACCATAATAATGAACGATGCAGCTGCATGCAAGTCCTATATTAAATAACAAAATTTGTCTATTAAAAGCGTTGGTATATGAAAATAAACCCACACACTAATGTAATAATAATAAGATAAGGTTGTATGTTGTGCATGAAGTGCAGCATTGATTTTCCTTGTGCTCCATATAATATCATATTATACTGTTCTTTTTAGTTATTACCTAATATAAAACATTCTTAAAATCTTTCAGGTAGGTGATAGTTAAAAAAATAATGAACTTGACCTTTTGAGAATTAAAACAAGCGCTTTTTAAAATGTATTTCATTGACTTTTTTGACATAATACTCATTTAGCGCTAGTGAAGATAAAACTGCGAAAGTACCACTAAAAACTATTTATTAGCCATTGAATTAACCGTAGTAAGACTAACTTTGGTCTAAGTCTAAGCTCATAAAAGAATCTGAACAACCGTATTCACTAAAGAGGTTTAAATTTGGACCGGATCTAACTTGACAGTTATAGGTTTAAGATGACATTTTCAACAATTGAACAAATAATTTCTCTAAATGTAACAATTACGAAATGACAGTGACATAAGCGACGACAACTGGCCAACTAAGAGTTTTAAGTACCATGGCAACTAGATCTGGTCTAACTCTTAAACCTTTTTAGTGAATACGGGGGTATATGTTTTTAAAATTGTCAGTCTAATAACAGGGAGATCCAACAACCTGTGCTGTATCATTTATAAAATCGTGTATTTTTTGATGCAATAGTGAAACTGATTAAAGAAAAAATGATATTGAACAAAATATATCTCCTCCTTGTCGAGCAACACAAAAACCAACGTTGTAAAGTTATAATGACAAACTTCGTTATTTCTTGCCGTTAGCCTATAATATGTCGTGGCATGA
Organism: Kuschelorhynchus macadamiae; assembly: GCA_030620095.1. Classification (NCBI taxonomy): domain Eukaryota; kingdom Metazoa; phylum Arthropoda; class Insecta; order Coleoptera; family Curculionidae; genus Kuschelorhynchus; species Kuschelorhynchus macadamiae. The sequence goes on along the minus strand of JAUTXW010000774.1, from coordinate 650,068 downwards.
GCGTAATATTAGAAATATTTATTTCTTAATCTATTTGAACAATTGTTTAACCGCCAATCGGAATCAAAATGTTTATCACAGAGGACATAGTTAATAACATACATAAACATAACATACATAAACTTTTTTTACATTACGTTTACAAACACGTATACTAAGCTCGTTTATTTTTGTTTACTTTGTTGTGGCTGCAAAACAACGCAAACCTCTCAGAAGATATATTAAAATAATTTAGTGTAAGAAATATATAGCCCAGAGAAGTGACGTTAGGAATTAAATAGTCCAAATTTGTGCACTTACGCACCATAATGCTCAACAACTCTTACAGAAATTGTCAAAAATTCTGCAAAAGCTCACAAAAATCCCCCAAAACAATGCTTTTACTCAAAGCAACACCGCTTTGTTTGGTTTGGTATTTTTGAGTTTTTTTTGATTAAGAGTATTTTCTTCGACAGAGGTTCGGTATCCTTGCAACAAAATTCACTCCTACGGGAATCGTGAACGTTATTTCCGGATGGTTGTGGAAGACGTTAGCCTTGATGACCGTAGACGGTAACGGAGTCCCTGATCTTTTGGCTTTGGGGCAAACATGTGGTTGACGTGCGGTCACCTTGGAGAGATCTAAATAAAGTTATTCGTTAAAAAATTATGCGAATCAGAATTCATGGTTCTATTGATTAAACTGAGTCATTGGAACTACTATCCGACCTTTCGCCTTCGATTGCACGAGGCATCTTGAGGGATCTTTACTCCACATCTAAACACTGATCTTGATCTGTGAAGATGCCTCGAAAAATTTCTTGCGCACATGCAACCGTCGAACTTTTTACTTGAGATATTAGTAAATTAGTATTTTTTTCGGACGTCCCGTATAACACACTATCAAATTAAATTGAAGAATTGATATATTTTTGATACTTTTTTATTATCAAGTGTGTCGCAAAAATGAAACAAATAATAACTAACATAATGTATAAATTATATAAGTTTGATAACTACCCTAATAATGAACTATGCAGCTGCTAGTCCTATATTAAATAAAAAATTTTGTCTATTAAAAGCGTAGGTATATGAAAATAAACCCACGCACTAATGTAATAACAATAAGATAAAGTTGTATCCATAAGGTGCAGCATTGATTTTCCTTGTGCTCGATATAAATTATATATTACCGTTATTTTTACATATTATCTGTTATATAACATTATTAAAATCTTTCAGGTAGGTGGGTAGTTCAAATAATAATGAACTTGACCTTTTGAGATTTAAAACAAGCGCTTTTTAAAATGTACAGGGTGGCCATTTTATGGTGATAGTTACGACAAAAAGTTAAATACAAAAGTTGTTTGGATTCAATTAAATTTTTATTTTATTTCACTTTTGTTTTACAGGGTGTGTAGTTTTGACGTGACACATGTCAACTTTCTTAATTTAAATGGGATACCCTATATATTATTACATATTTCGATTCTACTGTTAATTTGCGAAAGTTTTTATAATAACATCTATATTTGAATTCTTTATCGTTTTTGAGTAAATTGAGTTTTTAGAATTTTTCTTAAAAAAACATATTTAAAAAAAAAAATGTTTTACCTATAAAACTTTAATGGAACTGACTAATATCCTAAACATAAATTACTAAGGGTAAATGAACAGTTTCGATTTTATTAGCCGTTTTCTGATTTGACTATTTTTTTTAATATAAGTAAACAGATGAAGTGGGCTAAAATAAAAATGTCGTAAACTGAGCCTTATTCTCATTTATTTAACACAGATAGTGAAAAGTGAAATATTATGTAATTTATGTTCTTATTATTTAATGTTTACGAAAATAAGGGAGAGACAAAAAATATCTTGTGCCACACGGTATAACTAATAACTAACTGAGTATTAAACATGATTAGAACAGATTATAAAATATTTTCAATATGGCCACCGTCCATTGCGATACATGAAGCGTAAATGGCCTCCATTTTTTGAATAGCCTTCCTTACCGAATTTGATGCATTAAAATTATTGATCTCTTCCCTGATTTTTATTTTTAACTCATTTCTATTATTAGATCTATTTTTATAAACTTTATTTTTTAGTGCACCCCACAAAAAAAAGTCTAAAGGGCTTAAATCAGGGCTTCGTGGTGGCCATGTGTGGGATATTAAACCATGTCTTTCTATCCACAATGGAAAATGTTGATTAAGGAAATGTCGGTGCAACCGTGTGGTAAGGGGCGCTATCCTGCTGAAAAATGATATTTTCTCGAATATTTGCTGGCAAGTCGTTGATAAGGGGCATGATTTCATTCCTAAGCAGCTCCAAGTATCTTTCGCCATTTAACGACTTGTCAAAAAATATTGGTCCGATAATACGGTCGCAAATAATTCCGCACCACACATTTACGGTTTGACGGCCTTGTTTTTTAATTGCTTTTATTAGATGTTTATCAGTTTGAGACCAGTAATGAGTGTTTTTCCGATTAAAAATACCCGCCGTATTAAATAAGGCCTCATCAGTCCAAAGCACTTTGGAAAAAAACACATTTTCGAACTGCCGGTCCATAATATCACAACAAAAAGTCAATCTTATATTATATAAGGATGATAACCGTTCACCTGCAGAGTTTTTTGAATAGTTCCTCTACTGACACCTGCAATGTCTCTGTCAGCATCTCTTTGGAATTTTTCATCATCTTCCTCGAAATAAAGAAAAATCTCCAGTTATTTTTCCTCAGTGAGGACGAAATTGGGACGATTTTTCTTAGAGTTTGTAAGGACACCATTTTTCAAATCACGCACAATTCGAAAAAATATAGTCCTGGAGGGAACTCGATTATTAGGATATTCCCTCGAATATTCTCTAAGGGCTAACCCTAGACTTTTCTTTTTTTTATGAAAGAGTTGTATAATTTCAAACGTTCATCTAAACTATATAAAGCAGTTTTTTAACAAATTTCGCAGCAAAAAATGGACAAAAATGACAAACAAAGCAAATGTCAACTTAAGTCAATAATTGCATTAGGTTATTTCCTAAGCCTAGTTTCTGATCTCATTTACTGGCAAAATTCCGGGATAAATCAGAAAACGGCTAATAAAACTGTTCATTTTAGGTATAGGACATATATATGAGTAATGATAGGTAATTGAACGCTGAATCAGATGAAATAAAAATATACAGGGTGTTCCATTTGAAAAACAGGAGATTTTTACATTTAAAGTTCTGTTTGTTTTGCTCTCCATTTTTAACACCCTGTATATTAATTGGTAAGACCAGCATGGAAACTCGTTGAATTGAACCCTTAGTAATGTATGTTTAGGATATTAGTCAGTTCTATTAAAGTTTTATAGGTAATTTTTTTTTTAATATGTTTTTTAAAAAAATTCTAAAAACTCAATTTACTCAAAAACGATAAAGAATTCAAATATAGATGTTATTATAAAAACTTTCGCAAATTAACAGTAGAATCGAAGCATGTAATAATATATAGGATGTCCCATTTAAATTAAGAAAGTTGACATGTGTCACGTCAAAACGAAACACCCTGTATAAACAAAAGTGAAATAAAAAAAAATTTAATTGACTCCAAACAACTTATGTATTTAACTTTTTGTCGTAACTATTACCGTTTTCTAGATAAGGTACCGTCTCACCATAAAATGGCCACCCTGTACTTAATACATAATATCCCTTTAGCGCTAGTAAAGATAAAACTGAGAAAGTGCGACTGAAAACTATTTTGTTATTAGCCATGGATTTAATCGTAGTAAGACTAATTTTGGCCTAAGTCTATGCTCTTAAAAGAGAATCTGAACTGTATATGTTACTGAAACTGTCAGTCTAATACCAGGTAGGTCCAAGACCCTGTGTTGTTTCATTCATAAAATCGTGTATTTTTTGATGCAATGACAGTGAACAAAATATTTCTCCTCTTTGCCGGCCACCACATAAACCAACGCTGTAAAGTTATAATGAGAGACTTCGTTAATTCTTTCATTGACCTATAACATGTTAGTGGCTATGAGCCACAATATTAGAAATATTTATTTCTTAACCCCTTGTACAATTATTTAACCGCTAATCAAAATCAAAATCTTTATCACAGCGTATTTAATAACATACCTAAAGTTTTTTTATATTGTACATAACGTTTACCTAAGCACGTTTCTTTTTGTTTACTTTGTTGTGGCTGCAAAACAACGCAAACCTCCCAGAAGATATATTAAAATAACTTAGTCTAAGAAATATATACTTTTTATGTCAATTATGTTTAAAGAGATATAAATAAGTACATCTATAATATACCTGTGTTCTTTAAATATACGTACACTGGGAACTTATGAATATTAAAATGCAGGTTAGGAAAAAAAGTGCAGTTAAGTTATTTTGCTGCCTAAAGAAGGATAAAATATCAGTTACAGTTCTTATTAAGCTTTAAAGTATTTAATCGCATTTACAAATGAAGTATTGTGTACGTGAATTGAATTGAAAAAAAATAACATTTTGATTTACCCCAGAAAAGAGATGTTATGAGCTAAATAGTCTAAATTTCTGCACACTTCGCATTTACGCATCATAATGCTTAAGAACTCTCACAAAAATTATCAAAAATCCTCCAAAAGTTCACAAAAATCGTGCAAGTACAATGCTTTTACTCAAAGCAACACCGCTTTATTCAGTTTAGTATTTTACTACAGTTTTGTAAATTCATGCGTACTGCAATTCAAAGGAATGCGGCAGTGTTGTCGGATATTAAGCAATGACATTATATGGGAGCAAAAATACAGGTTATTTGAATAATTATTTGTTAATATCAATTATATAGAGCCAACGAAATATTAGGGAGGTTGTTATTACTGTATTAGAGCCACCTTAATAAACATTTTTAACTTTACCAGCAGGTATACATTTTATTCTATGCACAGCAATATGATGAACACCCCATTAGATCAATCCCATCGATCACAGGATAATAGACCAAAGAAGTGATAATTTTGACAAGGTGCATGATTGCATTTAAACCAAAACAAGGTATGATTGCATTTAAATAAAAAAATCAACCCTGTTGTTACGTCTATGGTTTTAGTCCATACTTCGTTCCATCGACATGAGTCATATTTTCCAGAATTTATATTTTTTAAAAATATTAGAAAAAAACAGTGTAGTAAAAAGATATTTGATAATACAAAAAAGTAACACAATTTTACCTACTTAAAAGGCAATTAAAAAACAAACAAATATTAAAAAAGCATAGATGGAATAAAAATACTTTTTAGGATATCACTTTTCTTAGTACTGAAGTTCTGAAATATTATGATAAATAGTTTTTAGAAAGGCGTTTTGTATATAAATTAGTTTTTTCGCTAGCGTAGTAGCGATAGTAGCAAATGCTAGATCACCATACTTTAAGTATTATACTTTTTTATCAACTGTGAAATGTAATTTATTGTTGTTATTATTATTATTATTGTTATTATTATTTTTATTAGAAAATGAATTCATTCATTACCTTGAATCATATTTTGCGTCATGTATAGATTAGCAGACTATTAACATGCAATTATCATTATTATCAGCGGTTATTGTTCTGCATTTAACTCGAATCTATTTTTGAAATATTTTAACTATAAAAATTAAACACTCACATTCGCAGGCATTAAAAATAACTGCAATCTTAATTGTTTCATTTTATTTAATAGCCTTATTTATAATAGAGACTGGTTATTGATGTGAGTGATAATATTGAACACTATTATACATTATAAAATATTACCATTACATTCAGTATAGTCACAAGTGTACCAAAATATGCAATTTTTTTTCAGAAATCTCTATATTGTAATTGTCTGTCTCTTTATAATAAATTTCTCGAACACTTGGTTGATCCAAAAGGGTGTTGTCATACACATCTATGCATAGAATAAAATATATACTTGCCTGTAAAATTAAAATATATTTTTAAGGTGGTTCTAATACTATAATAAAACCTCCGTAATATTTAATTAGCTATATATACATATCACTGACAAATAATTATTGAAATAACCAGTTTTTTAATTTCTATATAATGCTTGCTTAAATACCGACAACACCGCCGCATTCTTTTGAATCGCAGTACGCACGAGTTAACAAAACTGTAGTTAAGTAGTAAAACGAACAAAACGGTGTTGCTTTGAGTAAAGCTATTGATAAAGACAATTTATTATTATTATTATTAAAAGCTGAATTCATTCAATTACCTTGAATCATATTTTACGTCATGTATAAATTAGTATACTATTAATATGCAATTATCATTATTATCAGCGGTTATTGTCCTGCAGGTTTAACTCGAATCTATTTTTGAAATATTTTAACTGTAAAATTAAACCCTCACATTTGCAGGCATTAAAAATAACTACCATCTTAATGGTTTTATTTTATTTAATAGCCTTATTTATTAGCAAAGACTGGTTATTGATGTGAGTGATTAACGTAAATAGTTGTGACATCTAAACGCTTGATATAATTAAACTATATTAAAAACTCTGCTAAAGATATTAAGTGAACAAGAGCCCCAAAAACATATCCTGTATCTTAAGCGCGCCTCAACAACTGAAAAGGAAACATTTCTGGCAGCTACAGAACATAGTTCGTTTTTTGTAGATCTAATACCAAAGCAGCCCGAAGATAATTTTGCACATAGGTTATTTATATGAATTTCAAATTTTAATTCACTATCTATGAGCAGCCACAAAAACTTATTCTCTGAGAGATTATTGATAACTTGCCCATCAATAGAAACACTACTTAGATCACACTTAAAATTAATAATGTTGGTTTTGAAAATATTGAAACAGAGTAGATTTACGTCACACCATTTCTTAATACTTAAAAGGTTGTCGTTTACGATTCTTGTCAAGGCAATCGGATATTCGTGATGCCAGAGTAAGGTGGTATCATCAGCGAAAGACGTACAACTACCATGATTAACTGCGGAAGGCAAATCATATCTTAAAAACAACAATGGACCAAAAACCGATCCTTGTTGAAACCAACTTCAGCCTTGAGTTTTGGGGAGCTGGAGCTTTTATCATGGAAAAGCACATTCTGACTGCGGTCAGAAAGAAAAGATCGAAACTAATTTAAAATTGCTCCCCTAAACCTAAACATCAGTATTCTGTGACAAACGCAGTCAAATGCCGTTGTGAAATCACAAAACACTGCTGATTCAACCTCCTTGTCGTTAAGACTGAGATATAGTTGTTCAAGAAAATGAAATATTGCATCAACAGTGTTTTTTGAAAATTGAAATCCAAACTGTGAAATTGAGAGCAGCTTATACTTTCCAAGAAATTAAGCATCATAACTGGAAGCGATGTCCCTATCACCCTCTTAAAAAAGGGGTATTACAGGTGCAATTTTTAAAGAGACAGAAAAACAACCATTTTCAATAGACTGATTGATTGCCAATGCCAGAGCTTCCACAGCAGAAATAGGAAGACCCTGAAAAAGCTTTATTGAAATATGATCCCAGCCAGATGCTTTTTTATTTCATTAAAAACCCTTACCAATTTATCAGTGCTTACTGGTCTAAAGAAGAAGGTTTCAGAAACAGAAATATTTTTAACGAATGTCAGGATCAATATAATTTTGAGGCATACTACTAGGTACTTTCTTGGCAACTGTACAGTAGAAGTAGTTGAGGTTTTCTGATTTCAAATTTGATTCGTGTAACGATTTTAATTTTTTACTCCTAAGGTCGTTTACTATGTTCCAAATCCCCTTTTGCTTGTTTACAGCTTCAGTTAAGCGCTCATTATATGAGTGGCTAGTTTAATAGTTTTGCGGTAAATACTCCTATATCTATTAAAACAAGAAAATTATGAAATATTGAATATTTCATAATTTAAACGTGAAATATAATCAGAATTTTAAAACTTCGTTTTGAAGGAAATTTGTACGGAAATACAGGGCCTTATCTCGAAACCTTTTGAAACGATACACATACCAGACAGGGTAGAAAGGATCAAAAATCATATAATAGCGCTTTAAACTACCGGAAAACCATTCAGGATCTCAGTCTGCCTTCTTGACTGTGTATAGAATCAGAAATCAGCTTCAACCGTATATTCGGGAGTAAGCAATTTTTATCTCCAACGGTCTATCCGGGGGATACTAATTGCACTGTTTTAACTTCAGAATCTGAGTCTGCTGGGGAATACTGCCAAATTCAGAACCAGAATCAGCTGCAACTGTATATTAGGCTGCAAAAACTTTTTTATCTCCAACATTTATTTCTCGTTTTTTTTTTTTAAATTGGGGGATGAAGCCTAAGCCGAGAAAATCTCCACTCTACTCTTTGGGATCCAATTTTACAGGTGAATTAAAGGGAGTGTTAAAACTATATACATACCTTTTTGTGGTCTTTGCTTTAAACATTTTACAGTGGTCAATATCAAAATATTTGGTTCCTGTGGCATCATTTATAGAAAACAAATAAGAAAATTTTAAATCGAACTTTCTATTTTTGTTAAAACAGTTAGTAAGAGGCTAAATTAATAAATCTAAATAAAGTTGGGCGATATTATACATTATATTAGAAAGATGTTAGAACCCTAATTATTGTAATTTTTGATTGAAATAAGGAGTAACATTTTTGTGCTCTGACAAAGTAGACTGTATTGAACAGAACTAGCCTTTACTTGATAGAAATCTATTTTAACTAAGTAAAAGAAAACATTTGTTTAAAATTTGCACTTAATTTATTTAACATAGCATACAACACATGACAATTGTTTCGCCAACACTGTCACTTCATCAGATGGTAGACCTTAAGTAAAAGTGTAACAGTAATTCTCACTGCAGGCCAATTGGCTCTGGAGTGCTTAACTACATATATCAGTACTCTCTTATTTGAGTCTCGGAACAATTATAAAGAGATTGGTGCGACACCGACAACAAGGTCAATTATAATAAAATACTCTTTCTTGTAACAGTTAGAGATTGGAATTATTAGGTTGTTTTTCTTTCTTTGTGAAGATTAGAAGCACACATTTTCTGTGATAGGATTGCTAGAGCTGTTTTGATTAATAGCTTTTCTCGTAGAGAAAAAAAAATTATTTGCCGTTATTTAATAAGTATAAAAAAATATATCGAACTTGTTTTAGCCAACCGAGCTTATTTAGCTACAATTTTTTTATACCAACTGTCTAGGAATTATAGGTAAAAACATGGTTAAAAATATTTGATAATACAAAAAAGTAACACAATTTTACCTACTTAAAAGGCAATTAAAAAACAAACAAATATTAAAAAAGCATAGATGGAATAAAAATACTTTTTAGGATATCACTTTTCTAATTAGGGGAGTGTTAGTACTGAAGTTCTAAAATATTATGATAAATAGTTTTTAGAAAGGCGTTTTGTATATAAATTAGTTTTTTCGCTACCGTAGTAGCGATAGTAGCAAATGCTAGATCACCATACTTTAAGTATTATACTTTTTTATCAACTGTGAAATGTAATTTATTGTTGTTATTATTATTATTATTGTTATTTTTATTAGAAGATGAATTCATTCATTACCTTGAATCATATTTTGCGTGATATATAAATTAGCAGATTATTAACATGCAATTATCATTATTATCAGCGGTTATTATTTTGTAATTTTTGATTGAAATAAGGAGTAACATTTTTGTGCTCTGACAAAGTAGACTGTATTGAACAGAACTAGCCTTTACTTGATAGAAATCTATTTTAACTAAGTAAAAGAAAACATTTGTTTAAAATTTGCACTTAATTTATTTAACATAGCATACAATACATGACAATTGTTTCGCCAACACTGTCACTTCATCAGATGGTAGACCTTAAGTAAAAGTGTAACACAGCAATTCTCACTGCAGGCCAATGGGCTCTGGAGTGCTTAACTAAATATATCAGTACTCTCTTATTTGAGTCTCGGAACAATTATAAAGAGATTGGTGCGACACCGACAACAAGGTCAATTATAATAAAATACTCCTTCTTGTAACAGTTAGAGATTGGAATTATTAGGTTGTTTTTCTTTCTTTATGAAGATTAGAAGCACACATTTTCTGTGATAGGATTGCTAGAGCTGTTTTGATTAATAGCTTTTCTCGTAGAGAAAAAAATGTATTTGCCGTTATTTAATAAGCATAAAAAAATATATCGAACTTGTTTTAGCCAGCCGAGCTTATTTAGCTCCAATTTTTGTATACCAACTGTCTAGGAATTATAGGTAAAAACATGGTTAAAACGAGTATGACAATGTTAAGTAAAAAAAAAATAGTAAAAATGTGTCATTATAACTTTATACTGTTGGCTTTTGTGGTGCCCGACAAGGAGGAGAGATATTTTACTTTTTGTCACACTTACTTGCAGTGCATGTTCATTTACTTTAATCATTCCAACAAAACATAGACAAATGAAACAGCACATGATGTTTGTTGGGTCTCCCTGTTATTATGTCTATGAATAAAACCGACTTTACCAAATTTAACATTAAAATCAGTAAGCGAGGCAAGGTGGGAAAGCAGGATTAAAGCTATTCGTTCTTTAAGATAGCAGTTAGCTGAAATTTGCAAAACTTTAGATTATCTGATAAATGATGACACAAGAGATATAACTACTAAGCATGCTGCACAGGCAATATAAAAAAAATGAAAACTTTTAAATTCGTTTGTTCTATTTTAATTTGGTATGGTTTCTTGTTAAAAATCAATATAGTTAGCAAGATGCTTCAAGGCCAAAATGTAACCGAATGTCATAAAGGAATAAAAAATCTTATTAATTATTTTACTCAAAAGTGATCCAATGAAGAATTTAAATCATTCATGAATGAAGATACGTCAGAAGCCGAAAAGAATGAAGTAGAGCAAACATTTCCCATAACGCGTCAAAAAAAACCAAGCTTCAATTTTCCTATGTAAGCACTGATGAAACTGTTTTGAGTCCTAAGCAACAATTTAAAATAAATTTCTATTTCCAAATCCTGGACAAAAACATTCAATCTTTACAAAGACGATTTGAGGGTATAAGGGTTTCATAACTTAGACTCAGAAGTAATAAGGTAATCATGCATGGATTTGGATATAGCTTTGCGAAATGATGATAATACATGCAAAAATATTGAAGGAATTGATTCATGTAACGAAATTATGTCTTACAAAATTTGTAAATCCCAATTCTAATACAGCTGCTGTCTTATCTCTAGACATTTTGAATATCATTACGAAGAATAACCAAAGTGCTTTCTTTCCAAACCTATATATTACTCTTAGAATATTTCTAACCTTATCTATATCAGTAGCTTCAGGGGAAAGTTAAAAATTATAAAAAATTATCTAAGAACATCCGTCAGCCAAGAACGGTTGTGAGATTTAGCCATAATATCGATTGAAATTCAAATTTGTGAAGCCACCAATCACAAGAAAATGATCAGCGAGTTTACTTCTCTAAAAGCCAGTCGTGCGTTTTGGCAGCTTTTCTGTTTTTCGTAATGTTGCTTTTAATTTTTATACATGTAACATTTGATATGTATATGTACGTACATATTCTATTTTTTAAATAGGAGTTTTCATTATGCGCACAACCCCTTTTTATTTTATACAAATAAAATACATATTGTGTTGAGTACATACTGTAAGGGGCGGAAAAAATATCCCGCACGCAGGCGCTGGACCCCCCAGGACCGGCCCTGCTACCACCTACCTAAAAGATTTTAATAATGTTTTATAACAGATAATAACTAAAAATAACGGGATGATATAATATATTGAGCACAAGGAAAATCAATGCTGCACTTCATGCACAACATACAACTTTATCTTATTATTATTACATTAGTGTGTGGGTTTATTTTTATATACAAAGGCTTTTAATAGACAAAATGTGTTATTTAATATAGTAATTTCAGCTGCATCGTTCATTATTAGGGTGGTAATCAAATTTGCATAATTAATACATTATTTTAGTTATTATTTGTTTCGTTTTTACGGCACACTAACTTTATAATAAAAAAATATCAAACACATATCAAGTTTTCAATATAATTTGAGGGTATTATACAGGGTCAACGTCGACTTGTCAAAAACCAAAAAAATAGATACAACGAACTAACCGCACCATCAAACAAAAAATAAAGGAGGCTAAGGAGAAATGGACTCGAGAACAATGCGAGGAAGCCGAAACATCTGCACGACTCATTCAACTTTTACAGAAAGTTAAAACAATTGGCCGGCGTAAGTAGGAAAACAGCACTCTCATCAGTAAAAAACAGACAAGGAAGACTGATACTGGATGACAATGAACTGAAGGAGGCTTAGAAAAACTACGCGGAAGCACTATTCAGAGATCAACGTACAATTGATCTCACGATTGAAACTGAAAATATGTGGTCAAATATGCGATTAGCAGCATGAAAAACAACTAAAGCTCAGGACATGACGATGTATATGCAGAAATCTGAAAACAAGTAGATATTAAACAACTAACGTATCTCTTTAATATAATATACGGATGAAGACAAATCCCAACATACTGGTTGAAGTCCACTTTTGTTACCATATCAAAGAAACCTAACCCGAAAACCTGTGAAGACTACAGACTAATAAGCCTGATGAGCCACGCATTCAAAGCGTTTCTACGGATAATTCATTCAAGAATATTTCAAAGGTGCGAAGATATGAGCGGTGCCACATAAGGGGACTTGGAACCAGAGAGGCTCTGGTCTTCATGAAACTGCTGGTACAACTACGATCAAAGGAAAAATGTGTTCATATATTTCATCGACTACCAGAAGGCATTCGACAACGTGAAACATGAACCGCTGATTGAGAGACTGCAGGAAATTAGATGATAAAGATATCAGAATAATCATTTTTGGCATTGGCATCAGTCAACCGAACTCCGCATTAATGAAAACCTAACAACAGTGGCCCTTGGTATGCTGAAAGGAGTACGACAGGGATGTGTTATGTCGCCCATTTTGTTCAACATCCACGTTGAGAAAATATTTCAGTTAGCATAGGAGAACGAAATGCGAGGTATCAAAATTAATGGTACACTAATTAATATCAAAAGATATGCGGATAACACCGCAATCTTAGCTAACAACCTCGAAGATCTCCAGTTATTACTAAATAAGCTCAATGAGTGCGGAGAAGAATTCGGGCTGTAGACGAGGTCCAGGCCGAAAACAGCACTCTGGCTACGTAACATAAGGAACTGGTGCATTACACCTGATGCCGCAACCTTATTCAGACAAGCAAAGGAAGGCACCCTGGTCGTGACATAGCCAACTGATGTGAATAGTGATCATTGACGTGCAGCAACGCACATGGTACTAGAAGAAGAAGAAGAAGAAGAAGATACAGGGTGGCCGAAAAAAATCATTTATTAATATCACAAGTACTAGTATTAGTGCTAGTAGTAAACTATTAACTCCTTTTTTTGCGGTAATTCCAGTGGTTACTAAGTCAGACAATAAAAATGTCGCATTTGCAATAATCCTATCTAAATTTGTATTCTAATTTACCAATACCTCTAAAAACGTTTTAAAAATCACATTAATTCAGCAACCTGACTACGTTGTACGTATAGAATTTTCGAGGGCGTTTGGAAAGACAAAGAAGCAAGTATAGATTTGTAAGTAAACTTCTTTTAGTTTCAGTAAGGTATTATTTAAATATTACATTTCCCGACCGATGGATGGGCCGAGGTGGCCTTTTTCCATAGCCACCTCGGTCTCCCGATGTTAATCTGCTTGATTTTTTTTGGGGCCATCCTAAAAGTTTGATTTAACGAACTCCTGTAAATAACAGGGACGAGTTATTAAATCGTATATTTATACCTGCTAATGCAATTAGAAATGATCACCACATGTTATATCGAGTATAAAGGAGATATTTAGACAACTTCAGAAAATGTATTGAGTTTCAAGGTACACATATTAAAATTTTTTTCGATAATGTTATGTTTTTTTAAACGATTTTATTAAATAAATAGATTTCTTATTATGTTTCAAATCGTTGGTATTTATCGTGCATATTTTTGATAAAATACGATTCCCTCCAAAACGGTTTAAGATGTCTAATAAGGTATACCTACCTTTTTTGTAGCAAATTGATGAAGTAATCAAACGATGAAACAAAAATCCAAATTTGTTAACTGATTCAAAAATATATAAATTTAACTAAACAATTTCGTGTGCCCCTGTATAATACAGTCACACTGAACAGCAGTTTACATATGGAAATAAGCACTACTAATGAGTTAATTTACTTGCCCAAATTTCGTCGATACCATGACAGCTGTTTTTTAAATTCTCACTTTAAAAACCAATAACTCCGTAATGAAGCCCGATAGCAAACATTTTTTATGAAGTACTAACATTATTTTGGTTCTCATTGTAAGCCCTATTAGGACACCTTGAATAGAGAAATGAATGCTAAAATTATGCATAAAGGTATTTTAAAAAACTTACCTATTTCCGGACTGGACAACCTTTTTTCATTGTGAAGATCGTGAGGCAACGGGATCGAATTAGATCGTACAGACTGCGAGGAGCAATTGTTGACAAATGTCTGTTTGTCTTCATTTCTACAATTACACTTAGCGAAAAAACTACCGCACTGGTGGTTACTATTGTTCGTATTCAAATTGAGACCGCGACCCGTGGAATTGTCTTCGCGCGGCACAAAATTTACATTTTGTTGTCGCGGGCTCTTCATCTCCGTTCCTTGGGGGGATTCTTTGCGCGCATGGACTAGCATCGCCGATATCTCCCTTACAGAAGCTGGATAAGCATTCTTGATACTGAACGAAGACTCACTAAGAAGCATCTTTTTTATCGGCTTGAAACAGGAAGAAGATCTGCTGTCGTGGACCTCGGAGTTTGCCATTTGGAATATTTCGTCCGTCTAAAATTAGAAGAATAACATTTTGATAAATTTTATGTCTGGCAAAGATATTAATTTTCGATTTGATTGGGAAATATTATTTTACCGAGAGGCGGACTATGGATTTTCGAGCGGAGTAAAGGTTTAATTAATAAACTAATTTATTATTTTAAATTTGTTTATAATGATAACTTTAAGTCATTATTAAACCGGTCAACAAGTCAACTTGAGCAACCTGCTTTTTAATGAACATTCTAATCTAAGGTTAAAACTTCTTTTCTTTTTATCTGATATTTTGAAATTTTTTTCCCAAAATTCACACATAACCTAAATCGACAAACGAAAAAGTTCCATTGTTTTGGTCATCTGAGTCTAATTCATGTACCGTTATTTCGCATTCTTATCCAAATTTAATTATAAGTTGATCATTAGAATATTTATACAGGTTTTCTCAAAAGAAGTGCATTATTGATATTAAAAATAGAAACTTCTCAATTAGAACCGCTGGGCAAATTTCATATTTACATTCACTATGTTCAATTAAATGAAATGATATCAATTACATAACAAAGAGACAAATTCATATTTTGCATTGGTCTCAAAAAAAAAGGAGTATTAATAGACAAGTCACTCAAATGAAACAGGTAAAATTATAAAATTAAAAAATCGCTAAATTTCCTTTAACCGGAACTTCCCTCGTTATGATTCTCTTTCCATTTGTTAGGATTAGTAAAGTGTGACTTAGTTCAGTACATAGTTACATTATATATGTGTTACATATGTCTTTTCAAACATTTTTATTGGGCGGCATTTTTTGCTATCATATTGGACCCCTACCAATATTTTGCCAGTTTCTTTCTACTTGTGCCACATTTGACTTTTGAGCAGTTTTTACATTGACACATACCGCCATTTTGTTACGTCATGTTGAATTCGTACCAGTTTATCCAATTTTTACATTTAATTTTTCTGAAAAATTTAAAGTCAGTTGAACAAGACTTTTTTATGTTTATTTTTTTAAAATTTAACTTGTCCGCCATTTTGTTTTGCCATCTTAAATTTGTACCACAACTTTGCCAGTTTATCTCTATATAATACTTAACTTTTTCACAATAGTTCAATTTGATTTGTAGTAGTAGTAAAGTAGAATTTTCAGGCTGATTTTTTAAATATTTTATTAGGCCGCTGTTTTGTTTTGTTATCTTGGATTCATATCAAAATGTAACCAGTATATTCTTAGGTAACACTTGATTTTTGTGCAAAATTTGAGGTAAATTGGATAATTAGCTTTTTAGTACCTTTTTTATAACGTTTCATTAGGCCGCCATCTTGTTTCGCCATACTGGATTTATACCAGAATATTGCCAAGTCATTTCCATATAACCCTTAATTTTGTATCAACATTTGAAGCGAATTGGGTCTTTAAGCTATGTCACGAACTGACGGACGGACAGACAGACAGACCGACAGACGGACCGACGGAATTAAAACATAATTTTTGGCATCTAGGGACGCTAAAATGTGAAGATGTACCACTACTTTACTAGTTGATTCCTATACCACAATTAGTTATGGCACACAATTTAAAATCAATCCGTTAAGCAATTTTTTCAGGCTGATTTTTTAAATACTTTAGGCAGCTATTTGTTTTGCTATCTGGGATTCATATCAATATGTTACCAGGTCATTTCTTTGGAGCACTTGATTTTTTTGCAAAATTTGAGGTAAATTGGATAATCGGTTTTTTTAGTAATACTTTTTCAACATTTCCCTAGGCCGCCATTTTGTTCTGCCATGTTGGATTGCCAGGTGATCCCCATTGACCCTCAATTTTTGACTAAATTTTACTAAGTAGTTTTTAAGCTATGCCGCGAACTGACAGACAGACAGACACCGTCAAACGGACCCGCGCACGGTGGATCGGATCTATAATACGTGTGTGACATTCGCTCCCAAACCAACCTAAGAAATAAAATGAAATAAATATAGATTTTTGTGAAGAAATATCTGCTGATTTTGGAAATGTTTTCGATTTTTCTAAAGTTGGTCTAGTTTTTTGTTTAGAGAGGTTTAAAACTGAGATTTGAAAAAATGTGCAAAATTTGAAGAAAAACATTAAAAAGTTTGATATTTTTTTGTAAATCACAATAATAAAAAGCATCAATACATTTGGTATTTTCAATATCTGTTAACTTCAGACTTTTTTCTCTAACAAATAGAAATATTTAGATCTCCTCAGATTACAGATATTTGAGTTTAATAAAGATAAAATATTTTTTTTTTTGTATAGTTTTAGATATATTGGAGCAGAAAAATAAAAGCTTAAAATTATTTGAGTATCCGTACAATATTTTCAAGTAGGTAAATGTCTCTAAATTACAAAATCAGCAAAAAAAAATGCCCCCAATTTGCCCGAACCTAAAAAAATAGTTTTTAAACATTTCTGTGCATCGCGATTCTTATCACATAGCAGCATGAGGTTTATTAGAACATACGTAAAATCTATTTTTTAGCGGTTTTAGTGCCGGGAAATGTACATACCAAATAATGTTTTGATAAAAAAATATCGATCTGTCATTTTGACAGCTATGAATTATTCCTGAATTTTCATTACTTTAGAGCAGTTTTAGATCTAATGAATAATATGAGACTAAATATATGCACAGTTCTGCCTTTGTTACTAACCAGGTTTTTCATTAAACCTATCAAAAATTTGGTACTTTTTGAATCACCTGTATATATAGATATTTTTTAGGTATATATTTATTATTACCTAGTTTTAAGCTAAAAACGTTTTAAAATGTTTATATCTTTGCTACACATTAATTCTTGACTATCACTTTATCATCCTAACAATTGCCCAGTTCTAACTTTGTTACAAACCAAATTATTCTTAAAGCTATTAAAAATTGGACATTTATTGAATACCCTCTGTATGTATATTTTTCAGATGTTTATTTATTTTCATACGCTTTTAAGCTAAAAACGTTGTAGTGGACAAACTATCAGTTAAAAAAGTTATATTTGAATTCTAAATATTCGCTATATTTACTATCCATTGAATTTTAATAGATTTGCACCCTGTATATTTTAAAAAATGTATTTCTTTGCTACATATTATTCCTTGACTATCGTTTTCCCACCCTACCAAATTTCTTTAACTTCGGGTAAATGGTACTCAAGCTATTAGAATATCATAAAAAATCCCCATATCGTTCCATAGTGCGGCGGGATTGATAAAATATATTTTTAGGCGTCTAGGGATGCTAAAACGTGAAGGTATGTAAAATCTGAGAGGGTGATTTTTTCACAATTACCAACATTTTATTTGGCCGCCATTTTGTTCGGCCATCTTGAATTAGTACCACAATTTTAAGAGTTGATCCCTATACCACAATCCATTAAGTAGTTTTTCAGGCCGAATTTTTTAATATTTTATTAAGCCGCCATTTTGTTCTGCCATCTTAAATGCTTACCAAAATTTTACCAGTTCATTCCAACATAACACTTTGATGTTTTTTGCAAAGTTTGGGATAAAATGGATTTTTACCAAAATGTTACCAGGTCATCCTTATATTTTGGAGAAAAAATCTCGCAGGATGATTTTTTCACGATTACAATAATCTTAAAAAACTTCTTTAAAGTTAACTTAAAGAAGTACTGTTAAAAGGTAGAAACTTTTGACCCAGTTAAGGGATGAGTTTCAAAAAATTCAGAAACTTATATTTAGATAAATATTTTTAAAAGCTATTGACGAAATTATTGTCTAAAATCTCAGTTATTAGAAAGACATTGTGAAAATCGGAAAATCCTTTACCCGGAACTTCCTTCATTATGAATACACACACCGCAATATTGTTACCTTATGTTGAATTCGAACCAGTTTATCATTATATCATATTTAATTTTTCTCCAAAATTTACAGTCACGAATAAGATTTATTTACGTTAATTTTTTTAACATGTTATTTAGTCGCAATTTTGGTCCTCTATCTTAAATTTGTAAGGCAACTTATTTTTCAGGCTGATTTTTTAAATGTTTTATTATTTTATATTCATACCAAAATGTTACCAGTTCATTCCTGATTTTTTTTGCAAAATTTGAGGTAAATTGGATAATTAGTTTTTTAGTAATAATTTTTTAATGTTTCACTAAGCCGCCATCTTGTTCCGTCATATTGGATTTTTACCAAAATATTACCAGGTCATGCCCAAATGAGCAATTAAAATTTAAAGTCAGTCTGATGAGTAGTTTTTATGCTATGCCGCGAAATGAGAGACAGACAGACAAACCGACAGGTAAACCGACGGATTTGTTAAAATATATTTTTTGTTACCTAGGGACGCTAAAACGCGAAGATTTGTAAAACCTGCTATGGTGATTTTGTTTAAAGTTTTACCAGTTGATTCCTACATAATAATTGATTTTTGTGCATAATTTGAGATAAATTGTATAAGCACTTTCTTACTAATAATTTTTTTAACATTTTGCTATGTCGCCATTTTGTTTTGCCATATTCGATTTTTACCAAAATGTTACCAGGTCATGCCCATATGACCCTTAATTTTTGACCAAAATTTGAAATCAATCGGGTAAATAGCTTTTTAGCTATGCCGCGAACAGACAGACCGACAAACCAACATACCGAAGGTGATTTTTTTTACGATTACAGTACTTCCCTTTTATGAGGGAAGTAAAAGAATAAATTAATGTTTTACTGCCTTAAGGGTGGAATTTCAAGAAGTACGAAAATTGTTTCTAAATAATTGGCAAAGGAATTGTCTTAAAATCACTTTTAATCGTTATATTTTTTAGGTACCTCCTTAGAGACAAAATTAAAAAAAAACTGAAGTTTATTTCAAGATTATTTTTAAAAGCCTTTAATGCAGAAATCATTCACATTTAGTTAGTGCAAATAAAAACACATTTCACTCTTTTTTACACTATTAAGGGTGGCATTTCGAAAAATACAGAAATTGGCTTCTATTCTATAATTTTTTATGTAAGCTGTTGACCAAAGAAATATCATTTAATTCAAGAGGTTTGTAAAGAAGTTTCAAATAATATTTTCTTATCTCTAGCTTATATAACAAAAATGAAACGGTCCATGCCAAATATAAAATGTTTGATTTTAAACAATTTCAGAAATATGTAAAGGGAAGTATTGTAATCGTGAAAAAGTCTCCCTCCGAAATTTAAATAAAAACATATTTTCTCAATTCCGTCGGTCTGTTTGTCTGTCTGTCGGTCTGTCTGTACGCGCCATAGCTAAACTACTTACGCGATGGCTGTTAACATTTTGGTAAAAATCCAATATGGTAAAACAAAATAGCGGCCTAGTGAAATCTTAAAAAATTTATTACTAAAAAACTCCTTATCCAATTTATCTCAAATTTTGTATAAAAATCAAGTATTACGTATGAATCAACTGGTAAAATTTTAGTACGAATCCAAGGCAACGGAACAAAATTACATTACATTTTTAAATATTAATATAATATTTAAAACTTGAGCCTGAAAAACTATTTAATGAACTGATTTAAAATTGTGTGCCATAACTCATTGTAGTGCACAGATGAACTAGTAAAACTATAAACATAATTCAAGATGACGGAAGAAAATGGCGGCCAAATAAAAAGCTGATGTTAAAAAATATGTTTTATTAATTCCGTCAGTCCGTCTGTCGGTTTGTCTCTCGGTCAGTTCGCGTCAGAGCTTAAAAACTACTTATCAGACTGACTTAAATTTTGCAGAAAATTAAATGTGATATAAGGAAAAACTGGTTCAAATTTAACATAACGTAAGAAAATGGCGGTGTGTGTCAGGATCATAACGTGAAAAGTCCCGTGTAAAGATAATTTACTGTTTATTTAATTTTGTTTCTGGATGAAAAACAAACGAAACTTTCTTCTGGAGCCAAAAATAAAGAAAATAGCTGATTTTCTAAATAAATAAACTTATGTTTTTAAGTAAACTATTTTTAAAATTTATAGTTAATTTAACAAAGGGTAAAATGTTTAATTCCCAAATATTATGAAACCTTAAAAATAATGTTAAGGTGCTTAAACAAAGGTCTACAAGAAACAGTTCAGATGGGTAACGCCACTGCACTTACCTATAAAATGGAAAAATTCTAAAAAACATGGCAAATTCCATAGCCAACTCGAAAAAAAGGTGGGAAAACAGGGGCTAGTAGTTTACCATGTATATAAAATGTTAAATACACTTCACCTAGATAAAGCATGTTTAGCTAAACTAGACAAATCATCGCCCTTTTGAAAAGTTTAGTTAATCCGCACAGTTTTTACAGTTATTCCGGTTCTGCATTTAAACTATTAATAAACGTCAATGAACGAGTAAAAAGATAAAAATCGTTTTGAGGGAAATCTTTCCATTCCCCGCTTTCCTGTACCGCCAGATGGTGTTTACTGAACCATTAAAAATTGTTTAAATAAATAGGCGCTTTTATTTTGATAAACTACAAGACCCTCATGAGCTTTTCTATTGTGTACTTGTGAACGATTTTTTTTCGAGTGGCTTTCATGGTAATGTAAACAGGTTGTACATTGATTGCTATTTATTACAAAAAATGTATTTGGTTATAATAATATTAAACACGAAATGATAGCCAAAAATATACTCTTAACAATAAGAAATGTAGATATATGCCCTAAATAATATTGGGTGGGTTATTTTGTCGCTGCTATTTGTTAACTAGTGTCAACCTGACGATCTTCCTTCCCTTTTTGGGATGCGTGGCGCAGTTCGTTCTCTACATCCTCTAGCACCTCTATAGTCTCTCCCATGCCTCTAGCTCTACCTTGTTGGTGATCCTCAGCCATCGAAGGATTTTTTATCGAATGCTTGTTGGCTCCGGCAACTCTACCCTCATCGTAAGTATGTCCCACTGGTGTTGGTTTGGGAAGACTCGGGAGAGACTCGAGATCGAGAGAATGCTTTGGATGCAGGCCACCCTTGGTCTCCGCCTGACCTCCAGATGATACTGCACCCGTCTGCTGCCTTTCCCGTGGTTGGGAAGTGACCATGTCTTTTCTAGCTCGTGGCTCTTTTATTTTTGCTGGCTGCTTTTATTCGTAAGTTCCATGCTGATAATGCCTGATGATGGCTATATATCAGTTGAAACGTTGTCTTTCTCAAGATAAGTTTTTTTTGTACAGTAAGTTTTCCTTCCTGAATAGGATTTTCAACTTTAGATCGCTATACCAGCTAATGCCACTGTCCTACCAGGGTCACCAGACTTTAGGCTTATCCTGGGGAATCTCCTTGAACACCTTCCACAGGAATATGGAATGGCACTAGCTAGATGGCCTGTCTATGGCTTGTAATTTGTTACTGTCAACTTTCTCTATGTCCTAATTTCTAATCCGTTTTTCCGGGTTGTGCCACCGGTATTTCCGGATCGCCTGGGTCTGAATATCTTCCCACAGGACTCCTGTGACTATTCTCAACGGAAAACCTATTGGCACTCATCTCAACTCTTCTCGCCAACTTCCTAACTCTAGGTGAGTCAATATATACAAATTTTGTCCTGATTTCGTGATTATCCCGATATTCCGGGTTGTCTTAAAAAGGTATCGGCATACTCCTTCTCTGGATTGTTCGTTGATGTTCTCCCGATATTTTGCAAGGGGGAACGCCACTCACATAACCCAACTTTAATCGCTACGTATTTTCCACTATCTTCCAGGAAGTAAGCTAAGCTCTTGGGGATGCTTCCCAAGGTGGCTAATCCTCCGACATGCACAGGTACCACTGACCTTGATGGTGGCTTCCTGTTTTCCGTTCGCACTTTGGGGAAAGGTAATTTTTAAAAATAAAATAAAAATTCAAAAAGTTAAGGGAAGGCGGAACCTCAAAAGGAATAAACGCAACGGTATCTCCTGACCGTATACTACAACTCCTACAGTTTTTCACTAACTGCCGTATTAACGGTGATACATCGCAATGTCCCACAGGCCCACTACCTGGAGGTCTTCCTCTGAGAATCGCTATTTCCTACACAGTGCTTGTAGCTTTTGCTGTCAAACAGGCTTTTCGCAACTGTGCCCCTCAGGTCCACTACTGGAGGTCTTCCTCTTAGTTCCTTTCTCGTCTTTTATTACGAGTAGTTTTCACACTAGGTGCTCAACAGATCTACTACCTGGAGGTCTTCTTCGCGGTTTGACCAGAGTCACTTCTCTCTGACGACTGATCTCAGACTCTCTCGATTTAACGATTCTACTCCTTATGTAGGGGTGGGCGATACCGTATACATGAGTCTGGAGAACAGATTTGTAGGAGCTCCGAGTTTACACGATTGGCATCGATAACGCATGTAACGCTCTTATATTTTATTTTAGTGTTTTAAATGAGATCACAGAACACTGTTAAGTATTAGATTAAATTAGATTTGTTTTTATAAACTAGTTTTGGGGAAAGTGATTAACCAATCTGATGTGCATAATATAATAGTATTATTATACCTAAAATGCTTTTAGTTTTTCGTTAGAAACACGGTATAATTAACATTATTTCTACGAGAAACAAGATCATCTAGTGGAAAGGTTTGATTGCACAATAATTTAAGGTATAATTTAAACCTTAACTAAAAAAAAAAAAACCTAAACTATGGACGAGCATCATGATTTAAAGATATTTAAAAATTGTTGGATGCATAAAAATGTAAAAATTATAGAAGGAATCCTTTTGTTTGGTTTTTAAATATATTTGTTTGCATTTTAGGAAACATTTCAAGGAAGTTAAGTGATTTAAGGCACCGACATAAGATAGCAACGAAACTTGGTATTGATAAGTTTTAACAAATGAAGACGGAACTTGGACCTTGCCCTCTTCTCAAGAAAATTACTTATATAAAATTGAGATTCGAAATCCAGATTATACTTGTGCTCTAAAATGCGAAGAATGTGATGCATATATCCACAAACATATTCATATGCTTTGCACATATTTAAAAACAACGTCCAATGATGCAGCATTAGATATAAATTCTTGCTCACACCAGATACTGGAAGATGAGAATCTAAATAATAATTTAATTATTGACGAAAATCCTTTAAAAGCAGAACAGAGAGTTATTATAAATCACCTTTCAGGATCCACACACATACCGAACTCTGATATAAATCAACGTAAGGCAAAACTTCTGAAGACGTTTTTATGGGATAATAACGTATCTAAATAATGAAAACAACTTACTTTTAAATAAAAACAAACAAACAAATTCCCCTCTTATTTTGCGGACACACATGTTGCCCTAATTTGGGGATGATACTATGTCTAGTTATTAATGATCGAAGTTAAAATCTGTGCCCTGCTTTAACTTATCAAATTTTTATAAGACATTCCAAATTATTTTTCCGATATCGCCTTGTAACACTCACAAAATCCTCATCCATTGTTACTGTTTTATAATTTATTTTAAACAGACATTCTACTACTTTTAAATTTAATTGTGTCCTTTCATTTCGTATTTTTATTATTTTTTATGTTACTCTTTAAAACTATTAATAAACACACATTATTCTACTATTAAATTTATTTGTGTCCATTCATTTCATGTTTTTATTATTTTTGTATTACACTACTCAATAAAAGGATTAATAGATACACTCATTTTACTTTTTCTTTGCAAAAAGTAGTTAAAACAGCCATTTCCCTCGCATGGTGTATTGCCATGCCCACAAAATATCATCAAAATTTACCACTAGCACTCTGTCTACAAGAGCATGATCGACCTATTTCGGAGCTCCCACAAATCTGTTTCCTAGAGTCTTGTATACCGTATCACTAGTTTTGGTTTGACTGACAGAAATAGTTACTTCCATAAGCATTAGGGCGGGGCATAAGAGATCCTTCTTCCATAGTAATTTTTACATTATTTGATATAAAATGGAAACTTTCACGTTTCTGGTCAGTTAAGAAATTCTGCCAAGTATTGCCTTCTAATAGCATCTTCAGGAATACCTACTCTACGAGATCTTAACAATGAATGTGATGATGGTCAAATATCCGAATTTTATATAATTTTTAAAAAATCAACGTAAAATCAAATCAAATGACTTTAAATTTTGCAGAAAAATTAAATGTGATATAGGGATAAATTGGTATGAATTCAACATGACGTAACAAAATGGCGGTCTTTGTAAAAACTACTTATTGAATTTATTTTAAATTATGCCCAAAAATCAAGTGGGGCATAGGTAGAAACTGGTAAAATATCGGTAGGAACCCAATATGATGGAACAAAATGGCGTCCAATAAAAATGTTTGAAAAGGCAGTATGTATGTGTTACCAAGTGACTATGTAGTGTACTTATTTAAAAAGGAATAAAATAATAATTTTTACTTTCCAGTGTTTTTTTAAAGTCGGTTTTCTTTATAAACATCTTTATTATATGCGTTAAAACGATTATAATAACTTTTCCTTTTGGACACTAATAAAGTAATAATTTTAAAGTTTATATTTTTCTTTAAAAGGTTTAAAGCTGACGTGCTTGTTGTTTTTATCAGCTCAAAAAAGTATTAGTATTTAACTGAATTTTAGTACAATACTGTCAATACATTTATCAAAGCATTTTCGCAAATAATATACATATAAATAACCAAATAATGGCGCAGTCTTCGAGTAAATAATGATGTCGACTTTGAGCATATATTTGAATAGTGAAAAATTTAAAAATAGACAAGAATATTTCCATCATAATACAATCTAATACAAACAATGAGGTTAGCAACAATACTCTGCTGAAAGCAAATAGTTGGATAGATTAACGTGCATTACCGTTTCACAGAAGTTGTTTGCTATAGTAGTTAAAGAACCGTGTTTATTGTTATATTTTCTAAAGGTTATCGATTAAGCTTGCATCAGCGGCGTATCCAGGATTTAGTTCTAATAAGGGACGTAATTTTATATTATTATAACATTATAATATATAACATAACATCCCTAGTTATGAATCTTTTCTTTTATTAGGAAAAGTGAATAGTGACCCTATACGGATCTATTATACCTACAGCAAAGGTTAAATGGGAATAGTTTTAGAGGAAAACTTAGCGCATTCGATATCCGGCTTCAGATTTACGATCGGTCAGTTGGTTTTGGAAATATCGCCGAAAAACCGAAAATGGCGGATTCCATTTTTCGCCAGTAAATCCAAAACTGTAAATTTGACAGCTGTCAAAATATGACATTATTCGGACACTTTTTAAAGATAAATAAGATGTGTACGACATGTCTCCATCGTCTTTGGTTATCCCGAAACCCGCCTCAACTTTCAATATGGCCGCCATATTGGAATTCTCGATTTTTGGAAAAAGAGCGTAAAATTTCTAGTCTAGTGATGTTTTAGAAGTGTATAAAAGATTTAAGTATCATCGAAAGATCACACTTCCTAAAGTTAGGTCCCATTTTTTTTAAGGAGGCCCTGATTTATTTGTCACAAAATTATATACATTAATAAGTATTGTATTAAACACATTGAATACAACATATTGTATCCCGTTCTAGGTTGTTCGAAGGCCCAATGGTTAGTTAAATTAACTACGATTTTTCTGAATTGGGTTTTATATATGCCGTCGTTGAAACATCATTAGACCTTGCTGAGGTAATATCGGTTTACTGTGTGACTTTCAAAAACAGCACTAAAAGGTCAAACATTTCGTCATTCGAAAAATGAATACCGGCCATTTTAAACAGGTGTCGACAATTTGTGTGAGATGTATGATTTCATAAAGAGAAAAGCATACTACTTTTTAAAAGCCAACTTTGATACTTTGAATTATTTAACGTCAAAGTCAAAGTCCACTTTTCTTACAAATAAATCATGGCCTCCTTCGAAAAAATTGATATTTCAATCATCATCATTAGACTGGAAATTTTACGCTCTTTCCAAAAATCGAAAAATCCAATATGGCGGCCATAACAAAAATGAAAGCTGAGACGGGTTGCCGGATAACAAAAGACGATGGAGACATGTCGTATATGCCATCTTATTCGGCCTTAAAAAGTATCCCAGTGATGTCAGATTTTGCCGGCTGTCAAATTTACCGTTTTTGATTTATTGGCAAAAAACGAAATCCTCCATTTTCGGTTTTTCGCCGATACATTCAAACATTTATATTGTAAATCTGAAGCCGTATCAAATGCGGAAGTTTTCTCTAAAACTTGATTTTTGACCTTTGCTGTAAAATAAATTGACACACTGTAGTAACTTAGTAATACATTCAAACATTTATATTGGGCACCGTTTTGTTCCACCATGTGGAATTTCTACCATACAATTGATTTTTGGGTATAATTTAAAATAAATTGAATAAAATTTTTTAATTAATTTAAAACATTTTATTTTCAGACTGATTACTTAAATATTTTACCACAATTGTTTTGCTACCTTGGATTAATACCAAAATGTTACCATTTCATTCCTATGTAACATTTGTGCAAAAATTGAGGTGAATTGAATAATTAGTATTAGTCATTTTTATTTTAAGGCTTCGCTAGGTGGCCAACCAAACTATTACCAGGTCATCTTTATACGGGGGTTATGTCGAAAATGTTCTGTAATAAGTAATTAGTTACTTTCTTTCTTGCCTTACTTGTTGATTTAATGTTAAATTTAATTATAATGTTAAAAAAAAAATTAGATTAGGATATTATTTAGTTAGATTTTTAACAAAAATACCTGAATTATTATAGAAAATTGGTCATAACTTCTAAACTACTAATTTTTGGAATATAAACTATATATATGGAATGATGCAGAATTAAATCCTAAACACAATAAAATACAGGGTGTTGCATTTAAAAAAATTAAGTTTTTTTAGTTACAAAAACATTTTTTTTGATGGTCATTTGTGACCACCCTGTATAATGGATTTTCGCTCTTGATAGGTCAGAGTATTAAATATTAACCACTCCCATGGACCCATAACCAAAATTCACAATTTTAGTATAGGAGCATCTTAAGTGGACCACCCTGTACATTTGAGAAGTACTTTTTTGTTTCACCATATTGGATTTTTATCAAAATGTTACCAGGTTATCCCCATATGACCCTTAATTTTTGACCGAAATTTGAAGTCAATCGGATTAGTAGTTTTTTAACTATGCCACTAACAGATCATAAGGTAATTTTTATTTACGATTAAAATAATTCCTTTTATGGGGGAAAAAATAAAAATTGTACAAATTGACGTTTTGCATCTTGTAAATCTAGAATTTTTTGTTTTGAAAAATAATTTAAGGAGGTTTTGCACATCTTGAATATTGAGTATTATATAAGGTTAGATTGAAATTTTATAGAGGATCCAAAAATGTTATAATATTCAGAGTGATTCATAACAGATTTTCGAAATTCCGGTGTTCAACCATACGCTTGTTTGACCTATCTCTCAATACCCTTATAAAACACAACTGAAATATTGACATGGCTAAGTATTTTCTGAGTCCTAATGTCTGCAACAAGAACACTAGCCTCTGGTTTTTCAGTCGTTTTATTTGTTTCTACATTTTTTAAGATATTTTTTTTTGAGATGCCGATGTCTCCACATGTTCTACTTAAAAGGAATTTAATACTTGGTGCAAAGAAACTAATCACCCTGTATATACGCACATTGCGTAATGGCTGTAGGACACCATTTTAAACAATAATCTAGCTTAATCTTAATGTTATTAAATAAAAGTTATTATTTTTACTTCCCTCGTAAAAGAGAAGTATTATAATTGTGAAAAAATCACCCTTCGCGCTTTTGCAGATCTCAGGGTCTCTAGATGCCGAAAAAAATGTCTTCTCAATTTCGTCGGCCTGTCTTTTCGCGGCATAGCTAAAAAACTACTTACTTACTTAAACTTACTTACCCGATTGACTTCAAATTTTGGTCAAAAATTAAGGGTCATATGGGGATGACCTGGTAACATTTTCGTAAAAATCCATAAGGCGAAACAAAATGACGGCCTAGTGAAAAAATTATTATCAAAAAACTATTTATCCAATTTATCTCAAATTTTGCACAAACATCAAGTATTATCTTGGACTGAACTAGTAACATTTTGGTACGAATTCAAGATGGCCGAAGAAAATGGCGGCCAAATAAAATGTTTGTATTCCTGAAAAAAATCAACCTCTCAGGTTTTACATATCTTCAGGTGTTAGCATCCCTATAACCGCCAAAAATATGTTTTATCAATGCCGCAAACTGACAACTGTCAGTTTGTCAGTTCGCGGCATAGCTTAAAAACTGCTTACCCGACTAACTTCAAATTTTGAAAAAACTTGAGGATCATATGAGCAGTGGTGTAGCTTCAAATTTTGGGCCTCCCCGCGGTTTTCGGTAAGAAAACAGAACAGAAAAATAATTGATGACAAAAAAAAGTTGTTTTACTTGTCAATAAATGTAGCCCCTAAAGCATAGTTGAAAAATATTTGATGACTAAAAAAGGGCATCCATACTCTCATAATCCCCTTGAGCTCATTTGTAACTATCGCCGGGTCCCCTAACCTCGTGGCCCCCCCTGTACCGCGGGGGTTGGCGGGGGTGTAGCTACGCCACTGGATATGAGGATGATCTGGTAATATTTTGGTAAAAATTCAATAAGCTGGAACAAGATAGCGGCTTAGAGAAACGTTAAAAAAATCTTACTAAAAAAACTAATTATCCAATTTCCTCAAATTTTGCACAAAAATCAAGTGTTACATAGGAATAAACTAATAACATTTTGGTATAAATATAAGATAGCAAAACAAAATAGCGGCCAAATAAAATAATTAAAAATCCTGAAAAAACTACGCATTAGATTTAATTTAAAATTTTGTGCAAGCATTAAGTGTGAAGTAGAGATAAACTGGTAAAGTTGTGATATTGAAGATGGAGGAACAAAATGGCGGCTCAAAATTTTTTACTTCTTTCGTAAAAGAAAAATAATTGCGAAAAAATCGCCCTCCAAGATTTTTTCAGATCTTTACGTTTCAAAGTCTATAGATGCGGAAAAACATGCTTTCTCAATTCCGTCGGTCTGTCTGTCGGTCCGTCTGTTCGCGGAATAACTAAAAAGCTACTTACCTGATTGACTATAAATTTTGGTAAAAAATTAAGGATCATTTGGCAATTACCTAGTAACATTTTGGTAAGAGGCGTGGTTTTATATTCGATGGTGGATGAGACACGATAATTCTAGAAAAGTGTTTTTAAATTTATGCTGGTTGATTTCTGATGCCACCAGTCAGTGTTTTTATATTCATCAAATATTAGTGGTTGTTCCACCATAAATGCAACATTTCCACCGGCTCTAGAATTGGGTTGATTTGGTGGATGGATAGGAAGTAGCGACAAATGTCAAAACAAAGGCAAGTTTATTATTTTTCCTTATCGTTGAGTTGTGTACAATTCTTAACAATGGAATTTATAAGCGTTGAACTTGTAGATCATTCAGATGGACAAAAATATATTTATATAATACCTAATTAACTTCTAAAGAAATTTAGGAGATATCAACAAGTAAATATATTAAATGTAATTTTATTATTATTTGTTTTAGCACACAACTCATCATTTTAAATCAAAAAAATATGAAAGAAAATTAAATAAATTAAAACATCGAGTATTCCATCAAACTGTTTTTAAATTGTTCGGTGGACTCGGTTGATTTTGAATGACGTCATCCTACCACTGCTTCAATTCACCACACCAAACTGGTGAATATAAAAACCACCCAAGATTCTAATATGGCAAAGCAAAATGTCGGCTGGTGGAATTAAAAAAACTATTTTACTAGCAAACTACTTATCCAATTGGTCTTGAATTTTGCACAAAAATTACGTATTAAGTAGGAATCAACTGATAAAATTTTGGTACGAATCCAATATGGCTGTGCTAATTCAAGATGGCGGAACAAAATGACCGCCAAATAAAATATAAATAGTCTTGAAAAAATCACTCTCTTAGGTTTTAGATATTTTCAGGTTTTAGCGTCCCTAGATGCCAAAAAATATTTTTAGCAATTTCGTCGGTTCGTCTGTCTATCTGTCAGTTCGCGGCATAGCACTGAGTTCAAATTTTAGTCAAAAATTAAGGATGGGGGTTAAAAAAATGATATCTCATATTTTGAACAAAAAAGCAAGTGTTATATAGGAATGAACTGGTAACATATCCGTATGAATATTAGAGAGCGAAACAAAATGGCGGCCTAATAAGATATTAAAAAATCGGCCTGAAGAAACTACTCATTAGATTAATTTCAAAGTATACTGGCAATGTTGTGGTAGGAATTCAAGATGGCGGAGAAAAATGGCGGCCAAACAATAGATAGTTTCTATGTGTTTTTAAATGATTATGTACTGAACTAAGTTGGGTCATACTAATCCTAATAAAAGGAAAAACTCATAACGAGGGAAGTTCCGGGTAAAGGGAATTTACTGGTTTTCTAAATATATATCAGGTATGTTTTTATCTTTTTACATTCAAATAAGCCGTTTACAACTACCAGTGGCGGCTCCTCGGTTAGGTCATATGGTCAATGACTCCCCAATAAATACTTCGAAACAGAAAATAATAAATAATTTATATTTTTTAATTTCATTTAAATTTGGAAATTCCTTCTATCATTCTAAGCGTGTAAACTCGTTGAACGTTCACTTGATACCTCGGCATTCGCACTATCGATGCCTCGCGCAGGGATCTCCGGAGGTTTCGTTCCTTTGGATCACGAGGCTGACGGCCCGCGATGACCTCGTGGTTATAAATGGAGGTGAGTTTTTCCAGAGTGTTCCCGATCGAATTCCCATAGGTAATATACGGCTTACGTTGGCAAATTTTGGGTCAACAGCCGCGCCGAGGAAACTTAAACATTTTTATGAGTTGATGCGTTTAGTGTGAATCGTGTGAGAGGTTGTGGTTTCGATTGCGTATTTTTATAGAAATTATTTTATTTTTAGGACTTGATTGTTGATTTTGTAGTTTAAATTAATTGAAAAAATTAATGTTTTAAAGAATGGTAGCCACAGTGGTTCAGAATATTAAGACTACAATATTCAATAGCCGCCACAGAGCTAAATTTTGACAAACATCTAGAATTTAAGGCCTGTTGTCGACCTTTGCCGGAACTTAAAATTCGGCAGACCAGTAAAGACAAAAACAAAAAAGGAAATCGTTATTTTAGTAAAAATATGTACAATTTGTGTGACTGGATATGCGATTGCGAAGGGATAAGGGCATTTTTTTTTTTTTGTGATGATTTTTTCAGATGACCCTTTGTGGTGTAAAATATAACAAATAGGAAATTATGTATATATATATATATATATATATAAGTCTATTCTATATATATATATATATATATATATATATATATATATATATATATATGGATAATATATATATATATATATATATATATATATATATATATATATATATATATATATATCTTGTTATATATATTTTCTTGTTATAATATCGTTCGACAGATTATCAATTAACTGAAATATTTATATATATAACATATATATATATATATATATATATATTATAACAATAGTATATATAAATATATAATATATATATATATATATATATATATATATATACATATATATATATATATATATATTTTCATTTCTTTTACGTTGGTGTAAGTGGAATGAAAACATACTATCATATATATATACATATATATATATATATATATATATATATATATATATATGTTATATTCACTTTTCCAAATTTCACTTTTTAAAAAAAAATATTTTATTAATACTTAAAAACACTACTTTATAATTTCAAAAATTAAACTAACATTCTAACAGCCTAAAATGTCAACTAACTATTTATTTACAATTCAGAACAATTTATATTAATTTGAATGCTGATGCAGCGTCTTCTATCCGTGCGAACTGCAACGGCTGGTTGCTGGCTCGGCATTCTCGGAGGTGTCGCAATTTCCTGTGCTCGATACCGTGTGACCGAAGGTCATCACCTGCACGTGGCTATCAGCGGATATAACAACCCCCCTATAAAAGAAAAGTTGTTGCCTTGCAGCGACTTTTACAAGCCTTGGTGGAATTGAAGTTCTACTGCTTCTTCTATGGTCTCATCGGGATGGGCACTTCTTTTGGGCATCAAGTTCCTTATTCTTTGACGGACAGCGTCTCTGGACTTGGGAACTGGAGGTGCTGGTGGATTATCGTCGTTTGTAATTGCTATACCAATCCTGGGGTGTCTTTTACGTCGACATTTGCAGAGGATGTATAGAGTTACAAGTGCAACAATAAGGGTAATAGTGAAAATTGTGAACCAATGAACATGTTTGGTCACATAGGGTTCATTGATGAGATTGTTTAGTTCGTCAGAATACTGATTGAGTTTGTGTTGGGCAATATTTAGATCCATATCAAGTTTATTGAGTTTGAGAGGTTTCAGATCTAGGATCTAGACTTTTTGGGAAGATGAATGCAGCATTCGAAGGGTATTTTTACCGGGTGATTTTGGTATGTGACAGTTTTGTATTTGTCGATGGGGTATTTGGCGTGCACCCTCGTGCTTCCAATGAAGGCATTGCATTCCGGTTGTAATTTTAGTAATGAGTTCATGTTGATTACGTTGGTGACGATGTTTTTGCTTCCGCATTTCACTGTGACTGGCAAGGGATCAGAAACTGTTATCAGCCAATAGTTTTGGTTGAGTTCCTGCACGTTGTATCCTTGGCTAGCAACACAGAAGTCTGGCAAGTTGCTGGTATTCGTGTTTGTTGTTTCAGTAGCTGGGCCTCGCAGATGGAGTCGCTATCGATTGGGTACGGCAGGACATCAGAGCAGATCTTTGTATTGCTCTTCAGCTGTTTGCAATTGTCCAAGTTTCGGAATGATACGTACAATAATGAATCATCATCACGCGCAATGTATTTTTTAGTGGTTGGTAATATGTGGTGGAAGCCGGTTCGATTGTCCAAGATCGGGATAGGGTACAAGTGATAAAGGGTATAGGTTTCAGGTTCGGTTAGTGGGATTTTTAGTACAAAAATAATTTTTTGATCAGATTGGTATGCTTCTAATTCAATTATATCGAGATATTCTGCTACATTTGATGAATAAGTAGGTAACGGTAAGTTGTTTTTTATTAAAGATCTAGAGATTTCTTAACGAGGTGATCATATCTTGTGGGGTTATAATTGAGATATGGAGTATTTTTAAACGTGCGAACGTTATTGCATCCAAGATGTCATTGAGATAATCTTCTAAAAATACATAGCTTTCCATTAGCGATTCACATAAACTAATAGTCTTTATCTGCCCTTCATAAAAATCGATCGCGCTTGATATATTGTTAATTGAATTTTGAATATCTTTGATATTATTGTTAAAAGTTTCCTCGTCTATTTGTAGTTTGCGAATGGTAGTATTAAAAGTTTTAATTACAGATGTGGTTTTCGATTGATGTTCGTCCCGTGTTACTTTTTCTATGCAATCGTTGAAGTAATTCTATAGAAGATCTAAAATTACCTGTAATCGATTTCCATACAGTACCAATGCCATTGAATATACCGCGTTTTGTCCTAAATTCGTAAGGTTTAGTGTCCGCGATTATTTCTCTGTATTTTTGATTAACGGCTTTGGCGAGTTGTTTTAGAAGACTAATGTGTGTTTGTACGTCTACTTTAGAGGCTAAAATTCTAGGTTCAGGTATTTCATATGTGTCTATTAGTTCGGAGAGAATTTTGTTGTGTGAGATGGCTTCTTTTAAGGGTTTCAATTCTTTATAGACCAGAAGCGTCCATTTTTCGTTTGATATTTTGATGATACTTTCTTCATGAAAAAACAGTTCTACGGTATTGTTTCGTACGTCGTCTTTCTTAGAGGCAAATATTTGAAGTTTAGACTGGAGTTTTGCGCATTCTTGGAAATGGTTAATTTTAATCCGAGATAGCGCGTCGGCATTTTTATTAATTTTCCCGGGTTTGTAGAGATTTTATAATCATACTCTTCGAAAATCACGCCAACGAGCTAATCTGCTTCCTGGGTCTTTTATCGAGAACAACCACGTCAAGGGTCGATGGTCCGTAATCTTTTCTCCCAAAAAGGTAGGGGCGAAAGTGCTTTACGGCCCAAACGATTGCAAGTAATTCGCGTTCTATTGTCGAATATTTTGTTTCCGCACTACATAAGGTTCTAGACGCATACGCAATAGGGAGGTCTTTGCCTATTGGTCCTTGCGATAGAACAGCGCCAATGGCAAACGCGCTTGCGTCCGTGGTTAGTAAGAATTGTTCTTGAAAATTTGGGTATATCAAAATTGGGTTAGAGATAAGGGCTTTTTTCAGTTCTTCGAAACTTGATTTGCCTTCAGGGTCGAATGAGAAAGGAGTGTCCTTTTTAAGAAGTTTGGTTAATGGTTTTGAGATTTTTGCAAAATTGGGAATAAACCGTCGATAATAGCCGGCCAGTCCCAAAAATGACTGAATGCCTTTAGAATTTTTTGGTTCGGGAAAATTGACGATACAATCTACTTTTGATGGGTTTGGTTTAACACCATTTTGGATTATAAGATGTCCAAGGTAGGCGACTTCTTTTCTGAGAAATTCGCATTTATCGGGCTGAATTTTTAGATTGGCTTTTCTTAAACGTTTGAATACTTCTGTTATGCGAGAAATGTGTTCGTGGATTGTGGGAGAGTATATAATTATATCGTCCATGTATACTAGACAACGTTCATTCTGAATGCCAAGGAGAATGTTGTCCATAACCCTTTGAAAGGTGGACGGCGCATTTTTAAGGCCGAAGGGCATACGAATAAATTCGTAGTGACCATTTTCTACTGAAAAAGCAGTCTTTGGGATGTCCGTAGGGTCGATTTCAATTTGGTGGAATCCGGTGGCAAGATCTAGGGTGGTAAAATATTCACACTTCCCTAGCTGGTCGAGGAGGTCAGATATGTTCGGTAAAGGATACTTATCGTCCACAGTAAGCTCATTAAGCTTGCGGTAGTCTATAACTACGCGCCATTTTTGCTTTCCCGAAGCGTCGAGCTTCTTTGGGACAACCCAGACTGGTGAAGACCAGGGTGAGATAGACGGACGTATGATACCTTCGCCTAACATTTTGTTAACTTGATTTTTTACTTCGTCCTTATGTATTTGTGGGTATCTGTACGATTTAGTAAAAACAGGACGAGCGTTGTTTGTTTCTATTGAGTGTTTTATTTCATTCGTGAAAGAAAGGGGGTCTCCTTCAAGGTAAAAAATATCAGAGAAATCTAAACAAATATTTGTCACAAGTTCTTTCTCTTCCTCATTTAAATGCTCGGTTCTTAATAAATTTTGTATTTGTGAGATATCGTGTTGACATTCTTTTAAATTTGGTTCGGTTATATTATAGACAGGTTCAGAGGTGTCGTTAATCGGGTCTAAGGTTATATCGGAGAAATCGATATTTTTTGGAATAGCGTTTGTATTTACAATCGAAGTGAAAAATTCACCGTGTTCGTTAACTCGCACTAAAGCATGTGGGAGCCTAACTTTGTCTTTTTCTTGCGCAACTAACAAGGCATCAGTGTTAACGAGATCACATTTTAATTTAAAAATTCGTTCCGTTCGGGCTTCTATTGAAATTTTGTTGCAATTATTATTTAACGTAAGATTTTCGATTTTTTGTTCACCATCTACTTTAAATAAAGGAATAGTTTTAAAATTGGTAACTAATTGCTTTGATTTTAAGTCTATCACACATTCGTAATGTTCTAAGAAATCTAAGCCCAAAATACCATCGAAATCGATGTCCAAATTAAAAATATAGACCTTATGAGGGTCATTAGGAGCGAAAGGGACAAGGGTTGATTCGTTGATTGAAAGTTTTTGATTAGTAATGCCTTGGATGGTCACGTTCTCTGGTGATCTATTTCGAAAATTCTGAACAGTACTTTCCTTAAAAATAGAAATTCCAGCTCCGGAATCTATAAGTAACTTATATTTTTCAGTGGCATCTTTGATGTAATATAAGTTTTTAGAATTTACTGTGAGAAAGGGGCTTAAAGAAATGTCTGTTCGGGGAAGTTCAGATCGGGGTTCATGTCGTCCAAGTTCATTGTTTCGATTTGGGTTTGGATTTCTACTAGGGGATCTACTTCTGGGTAGTTTTGGTCCGGGGGCTGAGGGTTCACTGGGAGAGAAAGAAAATCCTGGTAATTTGTATGGCCTATCGGCTCTATTGGACACTGATCATAATCGTAATCTTGGTTGGGGTAGTTTTGTGGGTAGTCAAAATTTTGGTATTCATAATCATTATATGATGTTTCAATAGGATTAGAAGCTTGACCTTGCGAATAGTCGCTAGCGTTTACATGATATGTCCTTTGTTGATTAGGACGGAAATTAGAATTTTTATTTTATTATTAATTTTATTTTTTATTTTATTAATTATCGGAGGGCGATATTGTGGTGGATTATTAAATTGTTGGGGCCTCTGCTGATTTTGCGAGAAGCCGCTTGCTTGTTGTGGTCTAGATTGATTTTGAGAATGACTACTAGACTGCTGAGGGCTGTTTTGGGTTTGGTGTTGATACGGTCTTTGAAAACCTGAATTAAAATTATTTTGAAAATTTTGCCGTCCCGATTGGGGAGTGCGACACTGACTAGCAGAATGACCTGTGCGTCCGCAATTAAAGCATCGCATAGGTTGTGGCTGTGGCTTTCTAATAGGTACAGTGGGTCTTGAGGGTTGATTCCTATCTTGTTTTTGGGTTTCAAAATATGACAACTGAAGTTCCCTTCTAATTCGAGAATGGGCTTCTAAAAGGTTGACAGGATTTCCGGCACGGATAAGTTGGCCTAATCGAGGTTCAAGCCCTGTTAATAATGTATTTAGGGCCATAGTTTCTATAAGAATACTTTGAGCTGTTTTTTGTTCAGTTGTAAGGTTAATTGCTTTTTGGATATTTGCATGCATTTTAGCATTTAATACCTGGAGGCGGTTAAAGAAAGTAAGTGGGGATTCATTGGATAATTGCTTAAGTCGTTGTAAATCTTGTATCAGGGAAGATAAATCGCGAGAATCTCCAAAATGTAGATTAAGTAATTGTTTTATTTCTAGGTACGAACCTGGATTTCTACAACTAACGAGCTGTGCAGCTCTACCTCTAAGTTTGTTTTTTATATGAATAGCTAATAGAGTTTTTTGACTTGTAGTAGCCATATTGTATGCACAATCACACGCATTTAAAAACGTTCCTAAAAAGATCTGATCACCTTCAAATTCGGGGATTAAAGAAAATATTTCTGATAATTTATAAGGCTCTACTTCTACTTGACTAACATTATTTTGAGTTGAATCAGGCATTTTGAAAAATTACAAAAGTTCTGTAACTTATTTAATAGTGAAAAATCGAGTGAAAAATATTTAATTCTTGATATTCAAATTCTTAAAATCAATAAGAAATATCGGGAAAAATATTAATAAATCGAACAGTTTCAATAAGTAAATACCACAATAAATTAAACAATAACGAGATGATTTATTAACTTACAGCAGGATTATTTGCATCGTCGTGTTCTTAGCGTAGACTACCAGGGGCTTCACCGGGTGTTCCTTCCGTAGTTTTGCCAAGTGAGAGCGATTCGTCCTTCTTATGTTTAGGGATTGGAATATGCCGCTACCATTTAGAAAACACTCTTGTTCTGACAGCGTTAGACAGATCCTACCGACTGCGCCAATTGTTATATTCACTTTTCCAAATTTCACTTTTTAAAAAAAATATTTTATTAATACTTAAAAACACTACTTTATAATTTAAAAATTATATAACATTCTAACATATATATAACTAACTATATATATATAATATCATAACAATATATATATATATATATATATATATATATATATATATATATATATATATATATATATATATATATATATATATATATATATATATATATATATATATATATATATATATATATATATATATATATTGACCCCTCTGAAAAGTTGACCACGAGCCGCCAGTGACAACTACAAGTAAACTTGCCCGCTTTGCTGTTATCGCATCGGACCTAGCCTGGTTTCTGCTTTGCAGAGTATTGTCCATATTGATGGACGTATTGATACAGTTTGTTTAGTAACTTGATTATCTCCAATTTAACTTTTTAATAGATGTGGGCAAAAAAGATTCAGTTATCCCATCGATATCGAAGTACTTAATATCAGTAACGTTTAAAAATGGTATTGCAGAAATGCTGTCTAGAACCGCCTAACATATAAATCATCAACTAATTCTCAGTCATTGCCTCAGATACAAAAAAAAAATGGTTTTTCCGTACGATCTACATGTCTAATCGTTTGGGTAAACATTTTTTGTAATTAGTTGCCAATCTATTTGGTATTATAGTCATTATCACAAAAGAACATGAACTGCATATTAATCTATAAATACAAATAATTTATGAAGGTATTACATGTGAACTGCGTGTGATTCAGACAAATTTAGAAAAACAGGTTATATGCTATTAAACGTTTCTAGTATAAAAAAATTCTTGGAATAACCTTCATGTAAATAGCACTATCAAAACAGAAAAGTGTGCGTATTATGTTTCTGCTTATATTTTTTAATAATTATAAGGTACAGGGAACTGCGCAATATGGATATATTAAGAAGTTAAATAAATCCATTTTCATTGTCATTTACAGTGGGGTAACATGATTCAGTCTCCAATGGCTTGTGCTTGCATATTCGGCTGCATATTGGTTATATATGTTAAAAAAGCTATAAACGACGAACAATGAACAGTGTGAGTAAAATACTTAAAAAGTTTATAAGCTGCTGAGTCGTTGTGATCTGTCGCTGTACTCGCTGCCCCTCAGCACCCAGTGCCAGTGGTACTAAAAAGTTTGATTTTGTCCAAAAAAAAATTGAAGATTTGTATAGTTTTAAAAATCATTCTAAGTGTGTTGGACTCTCGTAATACCTCTATCAAAAATAGAATTTTACATTGGTTTTTGCTTCAAAAACGATGGAATATCTCGTATTATATATATATATATCTCTCGCTTCATTTTGCCTGCCAAAAATTTAACACTGAAGAAAAATTTCAAAAATTAACTCTTTTTATACATTTTACATTCCAATATGTTTTATTTCCAAAGTTAAATCTTCTTGACATAACTGTCAAAAAAAAAGATAAACTTATAAAAATGCTTTAAATTCTACAATGTGTCTTAGAATTAATGTTAGAAACTGAGAAGTAAAACACAAATAAAGATTAAATCTACTAAGTACATACTTAAACATGTCATGTTGACAACAAATGTAGTGAATATCTTTAAAACTTTAAGTTGTTTTTTTTATTTATTTTTAACAACAAAAAAAAAAAAAAAAATATATATATATATATATATATATATATATATATATATATATTTTTGGAACTCACGGACCTGCCCTGCCTATCCACCTGTTTGGAAAAACTCGATCCAATGAATTTATTGCAATGTTTGAATAATGCGCTGGGGCGCCATCTTGTTGAAAATATATGTCATTAATTATCCCTTCTAACATATCAGAAAAGTTCTAACATATCGGTGTAGTTAGTTCCAAAGACGATATTCTCCATAAAGAAAAATGGATCGTACATCTTGGTGGACGACACCGCATACCAAACATTTACTTTTGGCGAATCCCTTTCAAATTCGACCAATTCTCGCGGATTTTTCTCTCCCCATATGCGGCAATTATGTTTATTAATCTTTCAGTTTAAATAAAATGTTGCTTCGTCTGACATTATTATTTGCGCATTAGGAAATTGTCTCGTTAAATCTAGAATTGTCTCGCATGTGCAGTATCTTTGTTCGTAAGCGTGGGGTATAATTCGTTGAAATGTTTGAATTTTGTATGCCTAAATTTAATTCTCTTTAAAAGTCGCTCTACTTTACTTTTCGACATCATCAATGTGCTGGCCATTTTACGAATAGATATTTTATAAATATTATTAGTTAAAATTTCGCTTACAGTTAAGACTTCGTTCAGTAACACGTTTGCTCGATTGTCACGTCGCTTGATTCTCTCCAAAGAGCCTGTATCTCTAAACCGTTGCACCCATAACAAAATCGACTTTCTGGATGGGAGATTTTTTTGGTGTACTTTACGAAATCTGCGTCTTTGATTTCGTTTCTGCATATGTGATTACTAAAAATGCATTTTCAATTTGATTAAACATATTAAAAATCGAAAAAATTAAAATCTTATAGCTACATTTCACAACAAACTTATATTAAATGGTCGGCAGGACGACGCCTAGATACTTTTGTTTCGAAGCACACTTGATAGTTATGGTGTAGTATAACTACGAAAAATGGATAGCGATGAATGACGTCGAAAAGTAGAGCGACTTTTAAAGATTGGTAAAGCATTTCAACGAATTATCCCTACGCTTACAAACAAAGATACTAGATACATATGTGAAACAATTCTAGATTTAACGAGACAATTTCTTAATGCGTAATTAATAATGTCAGACGAAGCAACATTTCATGTAATCAGAAAGGTTGATTATTATGCCAGAGTTTACAAAGTTAATTTTAAAATCTAGGAACTTAAAATAAATATGCCCAAACTATGTATTTCTGAAAAGAAGAAGTGTCCAAGACCATAAAAATATATTGTCTATATATAGTGTCCCATTTAAAATAAAACAGTAATTTAGTCCCAAAAAATAGGTATTTTTTCGCGGTCCTACGATAAATGTGAAAATTTGGCAATATTGATAAAAAAAATCGAGGCAAATCTAAGCCATTTGGTGAAAACCGCATTTCGATATCATTTTTCGTTTTCGAGCTATTAAGTGCGTGTTACTTTTCCGTGGGACACTCTGTATTAAAATGGGTATTCTATTATGGGGAACTCTGTATAATGCTGGTTAAAGATCTTTTATCTGGTCAGACTCTTTAGTTTTTGATTTTATCATTTAATTCATTTATCTTCTGCATTATACCTTTACAACATTAAAAAAAATTATTTGTCAATGTCCAAAATTGAGGAGTTTTACAGAACTGCCGTCATACAGTACATGAACGTAAATTATTTACCTGATAATTTTGATTTGGTAATAGAGCAATAGTTCTTACCAATTTTCCTTAATTGATCATCAACCCGTTCAAAAATATTTTCTCAAGGCCTATTTAATAGAATCTTTTCGAGAGATCTGGAAATGGAATTCAAACTCGTGCTGTTTCGGACGTATAGTTAGAAAACCATGGCTTTGAACCACTAGGCCGCCACCACACATCGGAAACATGTAAAAATACACGTCTAAGAATCGGTCAAAGCTCGACAAAAACTATAATTTTAAAATAAAAACTAGTGACAACGAGTCTGTGTAAGAAAAAAAATATATAAAAATCAGCCATCTGAAAGCTGTTGGTGAAACCGAAGTTTTAGTGTGTGTTTTAACAAAACATATATATATATATATATATATATATATATATATATATATATATATATATATATATATATATATATATATAGATGTTTTATGATTAAGTTAGGTACAGGCTTTATAGAAAAATCACAGTGTTTTAAACCGAAATATGATTAGCCCCACGTGACCTTAATCTCAGTCACAAGTTGTTCTATTTCTTTAAAAAGACCAAAAAGTGTACAAATTAATTAACAAGAAAATTATTGTAATTTTAAACCCCAAATAAATATGTCGAAAATTCGGTGGTTGCGTTGACTTGATTGATTCTTGCTGTGTTCAGTTTCCTTACATTTTGAAAGCGATTTTTTGTCGCTCCTTTGCTTCAATGTTGACAACTTACGTTTTTTCAACTTCCTAGCTTTTTCTGCTAAACATTCTTGATCAGAAGATGAACTGTTTTCGTCGTATTCGTCGATGGTTTTATGAGATTGAATCTGTTTCTTTGCTCGGGTTTCACCGTCCATTTTTGAATGTATGGGTTTGTTTGTCCCGACTAGCGACTATGGCAAAATTACGCTTCACAGTTTTAGTTAAAACTTGTGCAGATTGTTTCTTCCGACGTCTGTCTGACAGAAACTCCGAAGGTGTCTCCCCCATTGCATTGTCTGTATTGGATGAAACTCCTGACGGCCCAGGAACAGGTGACTGCCTACGCCTATTTCTTTCTCAGCAAATGGAGCAATGGCTTTAGGTGTTGCAGATGGTAAGGCAGCGTTTGCATCAGCAATAGCGTAGAAATGATCGGGATCACTGCTGGATCCAACGGAAATATTCCAGTCGCTCTAAATCCGGATAAAGCAATTTTGACCTGCTTTGCCCCAAGCTTTCCCAATTAGCTCACCTGCTTGGAGGCGACCAATCTTTCGTCCCGGATGGTGTATCATCCACTGTCTTGCTTCCCTCTTCAGAAAATGCTTCAGTGTCTTAAAAAAAGATCTGTCTAAAGGCTGGAGCACCTGCGTCCTGTGAGTTGGTAAGCAAATCAAAATAACGTCGTTTTCTTCAAGATACTGCAGCATTTCAAAACAATTCCGGTGGAATGTGTGTCCATCCAGA
The DNA here is from genome assembly GCA_030620095.1 of Kuschelorhynchus macadamiae. NCBI lineage: Eukaryota > Metazoa > Arthropoda > Insecta > Coleoptera > Curculionidae > Kuschelorhynchus > Kuschelorhynchus macadamiae. Next base: position 606,631 of record JAUTXW010000774.1, on the reverse strand, counting down.
ATTAAAATTGTCTTTCCTGGCGATTTTCTTGGGATGGAATGTTCTTTCAGCCACGTGAAGAACAGCTCAGACGTGATAAACGATGATTTTAGGTTCATATAAACTTTTCTCACGAACTCCTTTAAAAATTATTACGGGCGGAAGAAATCTACCTTCAGCGCTACAACATGCTACTAGGTATAGACACATTTTCACCCCTCTCAGAAGATATTATGGTGTGGACATCTTTAGCCCCCTTGGTTGCAATCACAGGACCAGCTTCACTATTTAATTGAAATCCCGTTTCATCCATGTTGAAAAAGTTTCCGGGGTGGTCATATATATATATTTATGTATATATATATATATATATATATATATATATATATATATATATATATATATATATATATAGCGGAGTAGTTGTTTTTGTGATTCAATTTTGTGCCTTTGCCCTATACGGGGCTGGCTAGTCTATGGCGGCCTGATGAGCTCTAATAAGAGCGAAATCGCGATCGTCGTTTGACTAAAATGGATCATTGTGTCTGCTGTGATGCAGAACATGTTCCAAACAAGGCTCATTTTCTTGTTATGACGTTGGTGTAAGTGGAATGAAAACATACTATCATTTAATACTCCCAACGAAAGCCAGGAGTCACAATGTAATTCAATGCCGGTCGTGGTATTAGCCAGCGGAGTAGTTGTTTTTGTGATTCAATTTTGTGCCTTTGCCCTACACGGGGCTGGCTAGTCTATGGCGGCCTGATGAGCTCTAATAAGAGCGAAATCGCGATCGTCGTATGACTAAAATGGATCATTGTGTCTGCTGTGATGCAGAACATGTTCCAAACAAGGATCATTTTCTTGTTATGACGTTCGTGTAAGTGGAATGAAGACATACTATCATTTAATACTCCCAACGAAAGCCAGGAGTCACAATGTAATTCAATGCCGGTCGTGGTATTAGCCAGCGGAGTAGTTGTTTTTGTGATTCAATTTTGTGCCTTTGCCCTACACGGGGCTGGCTAGTCTATGGCGGCCTGATGAGCTCTAATAAGAGCGAAATCGCGATCGTCGTTTGACTAAAATGGATCATTGTGTCTGCTGTGATGCAGAACATGTTCCAAACAAGGATCATTTTCTTGTTATGACGTTGGTGTAAGTGGAATGAAAACATACTATCATTTAATACTCCCAACGAAAGCCAGGAGTCACAATGTGATTCAATGCCGGTCGTGGTATTAGCCAGCGGAGTAGTTGTTTTTGTGATTCAATTTTGTGCCTTTGCCCTACTCGGGGCTGGCTAGTCTATGGCGGCCCGATGAGCTCTAATAAGAGCGAAATCGCGATCGTCGTTTGACTAAAATGGATCATTGTGTCTGCTGTGATGCAGAACATGTTCCAAACAAGGATCATTTTCTTGTTATGACGTTGGTGTAAGTGGAATGAAAACATACTATCATATATATATATATATATATATATATATATATATATATATATATATATATATATATATATATATATATATATATATATATGTATGTATAGACGTACTTTGCATAGATGTTTTATGATTAAGTTAGGTACAGGCTTTATAGAAAAATCACAGTGTTTTAAACCGAAATATGTTTAGCCCCACGTGACATTAATCTCAGTCACAAGTTGTTCTATTTCCTTAAAAAGACCAAAAAGTGTACAAATTAATTAACAAGAAAATTATTGTAATTTTAAACCCCAAATAAATATGTCGAAAATTCGGTTGTTGCAACGTCTTGCAACTGCAAGAGACTTTCACACGAATTTTCTGTAGTGCGTCTACGTTTTAATCAACACTAATGCATTATTGTGAATAGGATTGCAGCATGTAAAACGGGGTTTAGGTTATATTACACAAGGAATCTAATACCGTTTACAATTATCTGGAAAATTAATCACGTCTGGCAATACGTATTTATTTTATTTGTAGGACATGTTGATAACCGTATTTGGCCGAGAGCGTAAAGCTTTGACGGACCCACCAGGACCCACTGGGGTTGATCCTGGATTTGAGTCCTAGGTGGGGTGCACGACTTTTCAAGTCTGCGGCGGCGGCCAATATTAGTGGTTAAAAATCCAACAGAGTGTAAAATGGATTTCACTTTCCATTCTGCCATTCACGCTGGTAACTAGGTCGGGGGGAACCGGATGTTCCCGTGGTAGTTTGGGAACAAATTTACATTCCTCTCCATCACATGCCCTCTCAGATGGAGGATATGGCCGAGGTTCAGACTCCTCGATAAACTGTAGGGCAAGCCTGGCTGACATTCCCCGCAGACGTAAAATTCCTTCCCCCATCCTATGTTACGTCTGAACAAAAGAACAAAAGTGTGTCACTCTGATGATCGGGCAGGGTCACGTTACCCGACTAGTCCCGAACATCCCCGACATGAAAAATTTTCCAAACCGGAATAAGTTGTAAATCATCTGGGAAGGGTCGCTCCAGCTTTGACTAATCCCCAGACGGAGACGACAGGACGATTAATAGCTGAATGCTAAATGCTAAAGACCAAAAAAGAAAATCCATCCATTCCATAACCGTATTTTTTGCCATCGTAGCTACGATAATATAGTTAGTTAGGATTAAAAAAATTAAGTTCACACTATTTGTTTGTTAATGTTTTAATAAATCACATTAAAAACTCAAGTGTTCAGAAGACTACTGATTAAAATCATTTGCACTCGACACGAGCCGCATTTTTTTCAATTATCATATAAATGTGATCAACGATAAATAGCTAAAATTACTTCGACAAATATAAAATTATTATTATTGACTTTGGTGAAACTTACAAGTGAAGCTCGTATTTATATGCGTAAAAGACACACATATATATATATATATATATATATATATATATATATATATATATATTTGATATATATATATATATATATATATATATGTATATATATATATATATATATATATCTCTTCAGGAAGCACGATCACAGAAGATAATTTTCCAAATAAAGAAACTATTATATATATATATATATATATATATATATATATATATATATATATATATATATATATATATATATATATATATATATATATATATATATATATATATATATATATATATATATATATATATATATATATATATATATATATATATATATATATATATATATATATATATATATATATATATATATATATATATATATATATATATATATATATATATATATATATATATATATATATATATATATATATATATATATATATATATATATATATATATATATATATATATATATATATATATATATATATATATTACGTTACGACTGGCTGTCTTCTTTCTTGAGAAGAAATAATGAGTTGAGCGACAGGCAGTCTCAGGGGATGTCACTTGCACGAAGTGAAGAAATGAGGAGAGAAGAAGCTAATGCATTTTTCAATCTACTTTTTGAAGTTTATAGGGAATTTCACTTTTTTGACCACCCCGGAAACTTTTTCAACATGGATGAAACGGGATTTCAATTAAATAGTGAAGCTGGTCCTGTGATTGCAACCAAGGGGGCTAAAGATGTCCACACCATAATATCTTCTGAGAGGGGTGAAAATGTGTCTATTGTAGCATGTAACGGTGAAGGTAGATTTCTTCCGCCCGTAATAATTTTTAAAGGAGTTCGTGAGAAAAGTTTATATGAACCTAAAATCATCGTTTATCACGTCTGAGCTGTTCTTCACGTGGCTGCAAAAACATTTCATCCCAAGAAAATCGTCAGGAAAGACAGTTTTAATTCTGGATGGACACACATTCCACCGGAATTGTTTTGAAATGCTGCAGTATCCTGAAGAAAACGACGTTATTTTGATTTGCTTACCAAGTCACACGACGCAGGTGCTCCAGCCTTTAGACAGATCTTTTTTTAATACACTGAAGCATTTTCTGAAGAGGGAAGCAAGACAGTGGATGATACACCATCCGGGACGAAAGACTGGTCGCCTCCAAGCAGGGGAGCTAATTGGGAAAGCTTGGGGCAAAGCAGGTCAAAATTGCTTTATCCGGATTCAGAGCGACTGGAATATTTCCGTTGGATCCAGCAATGATTCCCGATCATTTCTACGCTATTGCTGATGCAAACACTGCCTTACTATCTGCAACACCTGAAACCATTGCTCCAGTTGCTGAGAAAGAAATAGGCGTAGGCAGTCACCTGTTCCTGGGCCGTCAGTAGTTTCAACCAATACAGACAATGCAATAAAGGAGACACCTTCGAAGTTTCTGTCAGAGATAAGTTTAGTACCGGTACTTCGAAAACAACAAAAACGACGGAAGAAACAATCTGCACAAGTTTTAACTAAAACTGTGAAGCGTAATTTTGCCATAGTCGCTAGTCGTGACAAACAAACCCATACATTCAAAAATGGACGGTGAAACCCGAGCAAAGAAACAGATTCAATCTCATAAAACCATCGACGAATACAACCAAGCCAGTTCATCTTCTGATGAAGAATGTTTAGCAGAAAAAGCTAGAGTTGACAAAACGTAAGTTGTCAACAGGGAACGACAAGAAATCGCTTTCAAAATGTAAGGAAACTGAACACAGCAAGAATCAATCAAGTCAACGCAAAGAGGATCATTGTGTAGAATGCCTAGAGAACTATCATGAAGCCAAAGCAAAAATCGACTGTATACAATGTATTTATTGCAAAGGAATGCTCCATGAAATATGAACGCTACACGAAAATACATGTATCACATGTGGAAACGCAACACACTCAATAATGTGAAAACCAATTTAAGTTACACTTTTTAAACCTAGGGTGTCTCTCCCGTTTTGCAACTCACCCGGACTTTCCGGGTGAGATGGCCATATGCAGAGTTTCAAGTTTAGTTTTTTCTTAATGATTTATGAATAACATTTATGTTTGATTTCACAGTTTATGTCAGTTTAGATTATGTTCAATCTGGTATGTGTTTTTTTCAGAATAAAAATATTTTGAGTCTCTGTTTTAATTTTCACCATAAGTAGTGCATCTCTACCGGAATTACCTTATATATATATATATATATATATATATATATATATATATATATATATATATATATATATATATATATATATATATATATATATATACAGTGAAACCTCTCAACAACTGACAGTAGCCGTGCCACAGAAAGTGTTCGTTGTATAGAGGTGTCCGTTGTGGGGAGTGAAGAAATTAAATACTAATGTAATTTTACTTAAAATATTATTTTATTTTAAAGTAAAAAAATAATATGTTTAGTACAAATCATTAATACAATTGTTACTACGTATACACCAACATCTTTTACATACATATATGCATATAATAAAAATGTACTATCTAATATAAAATATTATACTACCTACATATACAGTTTGATACAGTTCTACTTTATAAAAAGTTTCTATTTAAAAAAATTATCAAGTGTTGTTTGTCTTAAACTAGTTAATTTATTTTTGATAATTCGAGATTCTATTTTAGACGCAACTTTTTTTCCCGTAAAACAGAATCTCCAGATAACATACAAAAGTTTTCAATATCCCTTAACATCTTATATGCTTCCATAATGTTCTTAATATTGGAAGAAATAATTTCTTCATCATCACTGTCAGATGAAATCTGACTGTTCTCACTATTTTGAAATTCACTGCTGCACACACGTACACTCATGTTAGGATTTTTTCATCAATTTCTGAATATGAAGTTAAGTCGGAAGAGAATACATTAATGTTTCTACATAATTCCGATAATAGCACATCATCTTCACTATCGTAGTCAACGTTTTTCTCGAGAATTTCGTCGAATCCAGCTTCGCGGAAGCAGTTATTGATGGTCTTGGATTCGACTTTTTTTCATGCAGCAACAATCCAAATCAAGGCACTTACAACATTTATGGATTTCTCCCATTGTTCGGTATATTCAGAATAATCCATGGATGAGAAAAAAAATTATTTTAACATTTTTTAACTCCATCTTTGGGTGAGATGCAGCGTTATTCAAAAGTAAAAGTATATTTCGGTTTTGCCTTTGCATTTTTCGGTCAAATTTCATCAAGCAATCCGACATTATTTACCTTATCATCCATGCTTTCTTGGTGTAGTACCATTTCTCGATTCATAGCAGAGCAAAGTAAAATAGCGAGTCTCTCCTTGGACGCTTTTCCGCCAGCACATGTTTCGCCTTTTAAAGGAAACGTTTTATTTGGCAAGGCGCGGAAAAAGAGTCCCGTTTCATCGGCGTTATAAATGTCTCTCGGTGCGTAGTTTTAAGATCGCTCATGTTTCTCAAAATATCACTAATTTGAGATTTTCCTACACAGAATTTTTCGGCTAAAACTCTAACGCTACTGGATTATTTCAACTTTTTCTCGAAGAATCAAAAATTTTCTTTTGTTTGAAGACATATTGATCGCACCAAAGTAACATCAAAACTAAGATATTCTATTGATGAAGATTACATTTTATAAAAATAAGGTGATCTATTTATTATGCCATTCACCGCAATATACCTACAAGCCAGACAACATAAGTCAGCTTATTGTTAAACTAGTGCTACTAACAATAGATAGGTGCCGCGCCGCTTATTAGCATAGATCTAGATATTGCCCACAAT